>CM035807.1:28893683-28946937 GCA_020466095.1 Chlorops oryzae | reverse complement strand
GTCAGAAAGCCGTCAAAAGGTCTTTAAGTCCTCTTGATAGTAGAAGAACGGGTTTGTCGAATAGTAAGGAAACTTTTTCCAGTTATTTCCTTTAAATAGGAAAAGAAAATCATAACTGTTTTCATTCGTTTTCCTGAACCCTTTGACCTTCTTTTTAATAGTATTTTTCGTTAATCTTTGCGAAATTTTGCCACTTATGGGACGTATTCTTTGCTGTTTGCCGTTGTTGCAGCATTCGTTGGAAGGTCAGAAAGAGTCAATTTTCATTTTTACTATCGTGATTTTTTCTAAGCGTTGTCAGCATGCATATAAATTGCAATTGTTGCTTGATGCATGAATGCCGGTCGCTCTTTGCAAAGTCATTGAAGTCCTTGCTGCGTCACTTTCCCTTTCAATTTGGGTAAGACTTAAAACATTTTATAACAACAGACAATTAAAGGATTGCCGATATAGGTATCTTTCAAAAGTAGAGGTAATTTACTTTTTGTTACACTTTTGTACCCAACGGTATAAAAAAAACCGTTTTCGCTCTTAATCTCTCAAAAGGAATTGCATAAAGAAATCATATTTGTTCGAATAGAAAATCAATTTTCTATGCTTAATTAAATCAAAATCAATGTAGTTACTCACCAAGTGGAAATAGCAGCCTAATGTGAAGATAAATGAATCGAGGAATGTGGCAGACAAATTTATTGCCTCCATTGGCAATTGTTCCCATAATAATTATCCAACGAGAGCCTATTCATCTCTCGAATACGTCACAGGGGTCGGTGATTGCATTCAATCGGTCTTTAGGCGTTGATGAATAGGTACATTTCAAGTCTGTTCACTCGTGTTTCCCTTTGATATCTTGGAGCGAAATGCATGCGTTTGAGTGTGTTCAATTTCGGTTTTGCATCGATTCATTTCGTATGTTGCGAGGCATGTGAGCAAAATGGTCCAGAAATGATTCAAGGTGTTGCATGAAACCTGAAACAAGAATAGAAAACGTCTTACTTGAATGGAACATTAATATAGATAAAGTATTTGTAAGACGATTAGAATTATTAGTTCAATGTATGGTGTTTCTCTCACTTAGTTAGACGGGTTGTGTGTTCATTCCAGGAAAGTTCAGTCCACCCTTAAAACAAAATTGATCCACGATGTCAACGAGACAACTACAAAAGATTCACAGAACATTTTTATTCTCTTACAATTCTCATTCATTGTCCTTTCGCCTCAACAAACTCCACACTTCACAAATTCATTCCTCTCAACTTCGAAGAACAATATCAAAGAACGACAGAAAAATGTTTGATACAATCACAAGTCATAATAACCACAAGCGAAACTTCTTCACTTTTAGTCTCGTTTTCTGACGAGTTTCGTAAACTTAGACAATTTTGGTTGTCAGATATTGCAGGAAATGTCGCGGCAATCAAAACTGAAACTCTTTCAACATTTTTTATGAAAAATGCGAGTTCCTGAAGAAGCAATTTGTGGATTTATTGCTGTCTGAGAAAAATTGCACGGAATATCCTGAAATTACAATAACATTAACAACAACAAAATTCGATTACTGAAAGGTCTTTTGCTTGTGTAAAAAAATCGCATTCAAAAGTTTTGTTGATTTATCTTGATCAGAAAAAATCTTTATATGTCGTTCGCTCACAAGAAATAAGTAGCAGTAAATAATAAACTAAAAATTCTATGAGGTTAACATTTTTAAGGTCTTCAAATAACATTTATATGATATTACTCCCAGCGACTAGAAATTCATGATGGAAACACAAAGAGAGAGCTGTCAAATATTGGCACATTGTGTAATCCTTCACGTTTGCATCATTTATTCAAATGCCAAGTTTCTTGAGCAGACCAAATTAGCTGCCGTTATTTTCATCTATATCATACTTTAAAAAGGAAAGCCCATAACCGCCATTCGATGCAAAATTTTTACAGAGATTGATGGTTGCACACAAAGAAAGAATTGTCTGATTTGACGTTGGTTGGAAGATCCGCCATTACCCTTTAAAGGCCTGACGAAATGTTAATAAAAAATCAGCGAAGAACTTTGACCTCGATCTGCAGGATTCATAATCATATATCTTCTACAATCTTTATCCTATGAATTTAATATTGAATTATGTTTTCTGGCGTCGCTGGTGCCGAACATTTTATTAACATAATCCAAGAGAGGAAGAATTCATTGGCAGTCATCCTGTAAATGCCTTCGAAGTGGCGGCTGGCCTGCATTTCAAGTGATGCCAAATGGTCCACCACGTTGTTGCCAACACCTGCTGAACATAATTTTAAAGTCGTTGAAGGAGACTGAGAAGTATGCCACCACTTGATTCCCTTCTTTGTTGGAATGCTCTGTTCCGTTTTCGTCACGCTCGTACTCTGCATGCTCTTACTTGTCTGCAATGGTTGCCAGTGCTTTTCTGATAAAATTCTTATTTGCATGAATTTCCAAAACTGCCTCATGCAGCGGACACTACGAGTACTTTAAGGTGATACTCTCGTTATTCCACAATATTATATTTGCAATGCTCTTGAATACAACCTGAAGGATTGACTCTTAAAGGCTACGATGGGATATTCGCCAAGAAAAACAATACCAGAATTTCGTTCTATTATGAAAAATATTTCATTTTAATCCGAGGACTTCTGACTTGCTATATATGCGTATCATGCATTATCCTGTTCTCCAAATACAAATGACGAATGCTTTCACCGGATTAGCGCCCAACAAATCCACCAAAATGAGCTTCTCGACAATTGTTTCTCATACAAAAGCCATGCTGCTTTATGGCGCAAAAATAAATTAAGCAAAAAAACCAACTTGAGAAGAACTAAAATTGAAAAATAAGGATTCCCCGTGTTTTCTAGCTATTGAAAAAAGAAAGTTTTCAGCTTACTTCCACATGTTAAAAGAAATTACTTCCCTGTAGAAATATGCATTTATAAAAACAACTACTTTTGTCCTCTCAAAGTCCATAACCGAGTTAATTGATTTTTCTGTGAAAAAGGATAAACTTTGGAAATAGTACCAATGTTTTTGAAATTTTTATAGCCCGCATAGAAGAAGAACGAAAGCAAACCGTGGCAAATGTGTGATTGCCTTTGGTATAGGTCTGCATTGTGGTTGAATGTCTTTAGCTACACTCTTAAAAATATTTCCTTCTATTATAGTAGGAAACAGGTTACCTTCTATTATAAACGTAAGTTTACACACCAAATTAATATTCAACCTCAAATGTGTAAAATTATGCATTAGATGTGAATTAAAGGAAACCTTCCCTGTGTATTTTAAACATACATTATGTAAAAGTAGGCATTTTCCCCGCAAAATTAAACATTCATAATAATAAAATTACTAAAGGTGTGTAAAATTAGTATTTTTATAGTAAACTTAAACATTCATTGATTAAATGTACGCATTTTATGTAAATATGCATTATGCATGTGCGATATTACACAAAAATTACCTTTTACACCATTTTTTAGAGTGTAAGGTATAACTTACGTTTTGTTAAAACCCGATGTGTTTAACTGCACATATAGTTTTGTTCTCTTCAACTAAGTCATCAAATTTAAAAGGATTGCAATGGTATCACATTAGGTGTGCATGGCTTCCAAGAAGTTTTTCACATTCAGCCAACTGAGCAAGCGTGTATTTGTTAAGGGCTTTAAATCATATATATTTAAAATTATATGTCCTCTTTTTTTTCTAAAATCATTATCATTTCGGCTACGATTTTTTTTTATGTCAGTATTGAAGACTAAAATTAACCTATTCAATCTTTTTTAGAGTTTATGGATATTTCCATATGGGAAAATTTTCAGAAAAATCTTAGTTTTGTTTAAAAAAAAAAACAAGTAAGAATGCTAAAGTCGGTCAAAACCGACTTTGAAATACTCAGCGTCCCGACATAATTGGCGCACTTTGTTTTGCCTCTTCATTTGTGGGCGTGGCAGTGGGCGGTCCACATATATTTTTCCCCTACACTTTTCATTCGCCTTTGTCAACCTATGTTGCGAATTTAAAGCTTCTACGCCTTTTACTTCACAAGTTACGATAAACCCTTATTTGTGGGCGTGGCTCGAGGAGGGCGGCGTCCATTTTTTTTCAGGACATGTCCCTTTTTGTAGTTTACGAGTACACCAAATATCAATGAAATGTGTTGAGTGGTTCGCAAGTAACAAGCATTTTACTGAAAACACATTAAATTCATTTGTGGGCGTGGCAGTGGGCGGATGTCTCCCATTTTCGCTTAAGATCACACTCAGATCCTGGTCCAGCCGTTTCGGAGGAGATCCGAATACAGACGGACGGACAGACGGAAGGACGGACGGACATGTCTAAATCGATTCATTTTTTGATCCTGATCAAGAATATATATATAATATATGTCTATATCTACGGAGTTTAGTTCTGGCTGTCACAAGATTTGCACAAAACTAATATACCCTGCTTACGCTGGGTATAAAAACACGCAGATCGGCATAAATGATCAAAAAGAAAGAGTTCACATGGGTACACCTTCTGGTTCTCTTGTGCTACTTCATTTATGACTTCCAAGGATATTTGTTCCGGACATCCATAACATGCCCCATGCATACCAATAAGGAATGTCACAAGAGCTAAGGCCGTTTTTAGGCATAGGCTACATAGGTTGCAGCCTATGGGCCTGCACCACAAAATGGCCTTTTGGTTTTTCACTGCGAAAACGATATGTTAGTATAGCAATGACCTTTTTTTTTTGCTACTCTAGGAAGGCCCGCACCATAGGCACAGTCTAGGGGCCCAAAAAGCCTAGAAACGGCCCTGACAAGAGCTAACAACTTATTTTAAAGGCTATTCTCAGCAATCCTGTGGGATTTGAAAAGTTTGCCCTCCAACTCTTCGCTTCACATTTGCCGCACTTAAACCGAAAGCAAAGTTCTTTCGTCACATCCAAACAAGCCAAACATGGTATCTTATATTCATATATGCACGAGTGTAGGCCAGAACGGTCGTCTATGCGGCAGTTTCACTGCCTTTGGATGTCACGAAAGGGAATACGAAAAGCAGAGAAGCTATGTCAAAGTGCTGCCACCTGTGCTCTTATGTGATCCCTTCCGTTTGCTTTTACCATTAAGAAATCTGTCTAATATGATTGCATGCTAAAGGATGTTTAAAGGTGACGTAAAAGGATAACACAAGGTCGCGAGGAAATTCATTTTCCTCTCAAGTCAACGAATTCTTAAATGTGTCTGACTTTTAAGATCTTAAAACACAATTTTGTGAACAATGAAATGATGATTGATTTGAAAAGGTATTGCTTTGTATACTTTCGTTCCTCTAACATGTTATTTCAATCGCCTCTGTATCTTTTAAGGTCCCTTGAGTGTGTGGTTGGCTTTTTTCAGTTTTCAGCAAATATTTGTAGAAAAGGCTCCAGCATTGACATAAATGACTTGCAACGTAGGAAATACCATGGCGGCAAAACGTGTCCTCAAATCATCAATTATCTTATTCAAAATAAGAATCGGAATAATGAATTTAACCACCAACAACAAAACTAATCCCTTAAAAATTTGGGTCACTCTTTAAAAGGATTGATGGAATTTTTTATAACTTCTGCCTCAAGAATAAATTTTTTGTAATGACCTTGAAACAATAACCTTTAGTGAACCCACTAACTACATTCGCCAATTTGATGTACCTACAATAGTCGGGCTTTTTTACTCCCCGGAAAGCCGAAAAGCGATTTCGCATATAAACTTTGATTCAGGCTTTTACACAAAATGGTGCGTTTACTTAATAAAGCGGAAAATTTCCCATCTTTATTGGCCATTGTTTCCTCTTTTCACTTAAGATTCAGTCTTTAATTAAAAGCTGCTTTTTTAAGTTCCTCACTGCAGTCACTAACCAACCACGCCTAACGAGCGTTTAGCTTCACGCGATTTTTTCATTAGCTTCCAGCAAGGATTAAATCGATTTACGCTCATTGCTCTCCACGGTTTCATGCCATCTCCTCACTAAATTTGAGTGCTTCCGATCACTCATGGACGACTACTCCCAAGAGACTTTTTAGCAATAAGTTGAATTCTGACAGAGTTTTATACACGCGGCCGTAAATTGGCGAAGACAAAATCCCAATCACTGTACACTAAAAAAATCCTGCAATGAAATCTCGTCGCTCTTCAGTTGAGTTAGTTTTCCAGCGGAATTAAACTTCAGACGGTGCTGCATCAACAAAAGTCATTTTTTCGTAATTTTACAAGGACTACATATAAAAGGATCAAGCTCCCTGGAAAAAAAGTTATGCCAATATGTACCCTGAAAAACACTCCATTGATCTTTTAAATTTTAGTTACTGGGAACCCTTGTTTTGCTCTAGATTGATTAGCAAAAATTTTTGTGAAATTCGGCCGAAATGTACAGGAATATCGGGGGATAAGCTAGCCCCGCCAGTGTCGCTTTGGAAATTTTTAAAGAATTTAAACAACTTCTGCAATTCATAAAAATTTATTTAATTGAGCAAATCGATCTGCTGTTCATTGAGCTGAAACCTCGACGAAATATTTTAGTAGATGCAGAGGGAAAGAACAACTTTCACCCACAAAAGAAAATCACAAAAACAAAGTTAGTTCAATGCTAATTTAGCTGACCGAGCTTTTTGCCTCTGAAATTAACGATAGAGCTGATGGAAATTCGTTTAAGACTGGGATTCAAGACAATTATTTTCAAAAAAAAAGAAAACAAAACAAACAAAAGCAACAAATGGAAGCCATATTGGAGCAAAGAAGTTTTTCGGACGGAGTTTAAGTCTTCTGGCACAAGTTTCTCATGCCGCCAAAGGACTTTGCGAATTGTATTTCTAAGCACGACTTCCTTGCTTTCCCGAAAATGCAAAAAAAAAAAATTAGTTTAAATAAATTTTAAGTAAGAAAATACTTTGTCATGAGTTCGTATTAGTTAATTACACTCCAAATAATGTGAACTTCCCTAGCATGAACGGAACAAAAAACGTTGTAGAGTGCTTTAAGGCGCATTTAAAAAATTCATTACTTACCTAATCGAGCACAAACTTGCACCATAACTGTGATTATGTGAATTAGATGGTTTGGTTCGTATGAAACTAAGGGAGATTCTTTTTCCCAAATTGTATGCACGAACACTCACTGGTGGCTCTCTTTCCCTACTTTTTTGTCTGGCTCAGATCCTCGCAAAGGCTCCCATTTGGAAAGCTTTTTAAGAAACATCAATTGGATCAAAAGTAAACGAATTTCTGAGATGTCAGTATTCCGAGTTCGCTGTCAGTTAACACACATCGTTTTGAAACCAGTAGAAAACATCAGTCCACCACAACAGATAAGTAAAAGAGGAGCCTTTTGCTTGTGGAATGAAAAATCCTTACGCTTTGAAACACACGACGGTTTTTGTCAGGCAATTTCTGTGACGAAAATTATTTCATTTAAAAAAGAGTGAGAGAGAAAGCAAGCACAATTGAGGAAATAAAGTACAGGATCACGAGAAACTTTACGTATTCAACGCCTCAAGCAATCGCCCTCTCAGCGCGCCCGTAAAACTTGGCTGTTCCCCTTGAACAATTTATTTATTCAGCAGCGACAATTGCAAAGACCTCCGAATAGTTTGAAAAAGCGAAAAGCTCTTCCGTTCCATTTCTTATAGCCAGTGATTTTTGGGCGGCAGCAGCTGGTCCAATGGCGAATGAGGCAAAACACTTTTCGGTGAAATCGCCGTCTTTAACGGAACATTAAAATGTTAAATGCAGTCCGTTGAAAGATTTATTTTCTGTCAGCTTATCTTTTTCCCATTAATTTCGCATTGAAACAGTAGATTTAATGCATTCGACAGACACAATGTAACAAATTTTAAGTTCGATACCTTAATGGTCGTAAAGGTAGACGTCCTTTGACGCCATAGCCTTGAGAATAAATTTCAGCTAGAAAATAGCGAAAGGATTTCAACTTGGCAGACTTAAAGGACTCTTTGCCTAAACGAATACCAGTGGATGACTATGAAGATGTGAGTGTTGGAATTCCATATGAGCTGCATCCGTGGCCCTTACTCCAAAGTGCGTCGTCAAATGGAAACATTCCGGTAATGCCTGATCAAAAAGGAATCATCAGAATGATCGGATTTTGTTGTTGTTATATTATGTAAAACATTGCAACTATTTTATCGTTCGTCATAATATTTCTCATTTTTACCATTAAATTGTTTAGGACTTTTCACTGTGTGTCGCACATAATTATCCAGCTCGCGTGACACTTTTGTTTCTGAAAGGACCTTTCCAATCGTATAAGTTCAACTTTGCGTGCCAAGCGGTTTCTGACGGTCGTTTTCGTGTTGGGGATGAGCTCAAATGTAATCCAAAACAACAAGTTCAAGTACTGATGTTTCTGGCATAAATGTGAGGACACGCAAACACGAGGATATGAGTTTGTCTGGCGATTGGCCATCGTATCGTTGCATGTCCTTTGCATGCAGCTCGTAGCTCCCAAACGGTGAGGTTGTGCGGTTGATAGACGTGATGGATCTGTTCTAGTTTCTCTTCAAATCCATTTTTCACATCTACTTCAATGCGCGCGAGTATTTTAGATTCTTAATAGGAGCGCGCGATGTAACACAATCAGTGTTACTTTAATGCTGTGCTCCACGGCGTGAAAGATAAAAATTGGCGTACATAATATAACTAATATGTTATCATCTCGTGAAGACTGAAGGATGATGATGAGGCTCGAAGATATAACACAAATTTTGTGCCTTGTGATTTTTTAACTTGAACCACTTAATATATTCTTATATATTATCACATGTGACGCTCATTAAAAAAGGCAACCTAAAAGGTGCCCAAATCTTAAATCGGTCAGCTTTCGACCCAAATAGACTAAAATTTTAAAATTGTAAATCACTTTCACTTTGGATTTAGTCCGGCATTTATTTCGAGCTAACTACAATAAATAATTTCCAACTGCAATTTGTTATTCTACCCTTGCATAATGCTCGGATAATCCAACCGATAAATTAACTTTAAGGTCTGTTCACTAGCGAAATTGTTAATGTTCGAACACGGCAAATACATTTCGGTACCGAAATCAATTTGTGTACATTTCGCAATAAATAAGCGGGATTTTTTTGCAGTGATCTTTCACTGTCACTTCTCCTCCTTATAGTACTTAAAACCTATTTAAGAGATTTAAACTACTTAAATGCACCCCCGTTTAGTCTTATCCCAATAAACCGATGCCATCGAGGAAAAGTTGGGTAAGGACTAAGTTCTGAAAAAACCACACACAAACAGTGGCACAACGTAAACACCAATGGCAACAAAAGAACTAAGAAAAGAGAAATGGAAAGCTCTGCCAAAGCCACAAGAAGCAGTTGCAACAGATGCAAAATCTTCAGAACTAGAAACGCCGGATGATTTTCATGGAATTCCTCTGGAGTAGCTATTAGGGCATGCAATCCCGGACGGGTTTTCTGATCCCGGTATTTCGGGATTAATTTTTTATAAATCCCGGGATCCCGGGATCCGAAATTTTTCGTGGCTAATAGAATGCGTCAAAATATAGGTAGTAAAAACGGCTTTTATTAAACAAAATAGCTTTTATTTAAACTAATAACCAAAAAGAGAATTCAGTCTCGCATGAACAAAAGGTTTTTTCATCTTAAAGTTAAATATAATAACATAAAAAATATAAAATTAAATAAACAGATTGTCCAGAAAACTTTAGCAAAAAATAAAACCGCCGATAGGTCGATTCAAGAGAAATATGCTTTGCTTTTAACCCACCTTTCTAAGTGGTACCGTTTACGAGCTGTAGCACCTCAAAAAAGTGTATTTTTGTATCGAATTTTGAGTATAACTTCGTTTTAAATAAAATTTTTATATTAGGTGTAGTAAAAAGAAATCCATTATTTTTGCATAAAATTGAGGGCTTTATTTAAGATAGTTAGAATGACCCGATTTAGGTCAAATATGCGCCGTTTTGTTCGATAACTTGTTGCCATTTTAAAGGTAATTTCATTATGCCTCTCTCATAGAAGCCCTCGTTCCTATTAGTTTTTTGTTCAGAGTAACGGACCAACTTTTTCTTCTTCTTGCGTCTTCAAGTGTCCTGGCCTTTCCCAGGCTCCGTGCCAACGAAAAGACAATGGACATGTAAGTTGACGAATGATGCTAACAAGCTGGAGAGCGCTGTTCATAGAAACCCAGCACGCAGCCACATCGAGAAATGCCCAATAGTGCCTTGATTCCATTAAGCGATAAAATACAGATTGAACGGGCATCTGCAAGCGCTTTGAAGATAATTTGTAGTCTGTAAACGTCCGGTAGAACAGGGATGGAGGATACAGACACCGTCAGTGTTGAAGACGCAGGTATCGAAAGATACAATCGAGTATTTACAATGGTTGCTGAAAAAGCCACTCTTAAGCTAAGAATAACAGTCTTGAATGGCAAAGAAAGCAATGGAAATCAGCTTCTTATACTCAACACACATATAAAAAGGGGTGAATCAGTTACGTTCCCTTATGGCTTCTCTTACCAGTCGCTACGGTCACAGAAGAAAGTTTCCCATTTTCCTAATCTTTGAACTAAAATTACGCTAAACGCCACCAAAATTGACGTTGCCCCTTGGATCATATGATTTATTTATGTAAAATTGGCCTAATTGCACTTTTCGAGCGACTTACCTATTTTCTGTAGAAGATGGAAAAATGTAACATTATAAAACAGGTCCTTTATTGTATTAGTACATAAATAAATGTGTAGACAAAAACATTTGACAAGCGAACACAAAAACAAAATTGTTTGTCAAATTTCTATTCGAACCTGCGAAGACAATCTATTCAAGATACAAACTTTCGCTGTACAAAGAAAATTACTCTGTTCGATGTTTGATGCATCCTGTGGAAATTTCTGAAGCGATATTTTCACACTTCGCAAAAAAACTCCACAGTCTTCCGCGTTCCATTGAACATGACGTTCTTTCGCATCTTAAGTGTGTCCACTGTAATAGTTCCTGTAATTGTTGATATTGAACAATTGCCTTCAGTGTTTGTGTCTCCTATTCTCCCGGGAGCATTTCTCAGTGTTTTCCTTTAGGAGCCTTTTGCTTTTATTTTTTAGTCGTCAATCAAAAAGCAAAACTGCCGATAACTCCGGACTTCTCTGAAGCTTCAACGAATCCAATATTTGAACCAACTCCGTTTCACTTTAGCTTCCGCTTTCCTTCCGCATTGCTGAGAATTGATATCGATTTCCTTATTTATTGAGTTTTTTCATTCCTTCAGCCAAACAATTGTTAATTAAGGGGCGTCCAGGGATTCCCTCTCTCTCGTTTTTGGCACGTGCTCATAAATCGAGAAGTCGTGCCAATCGAAGCAAATGCGAAGCTGCATATTGAACAACACTTTCCCGAATGAAATGCCAAAGTGTACTGAACATAGTCAGGTTCGGTTATGTCGTGTTGTTCAGCAGCAAAACTCGTTTCTGTCTGGCATTTTCCGCTAGAAAACTGGGGTCAGAATGCCTCCAGAAGCATGGCGAATTATGGCTGTTGTTTTTAGTGTAGCGATATATTTATTACAAATAGATGTCTTTATTGTTGTACATAAGGCTTAGAAATCATAATATCATGTCTTAAAACTAACTCTGAGACAGCCAAAACGATGACTTTGATGATATTATAAAAAGGAAGTCACTAAATTTTATGCGAAGGACCGTCATCAAAATAGACTCGATCTTAAAAATCACTTTACAGATCCTTTTTATATCCAGCGTAAGCAGGGTATACTAGTTTTGTGCAAATCCTGTAACAGCCAGAACTAAGCTCCGTAGATATAGACATATTTATACATTCTTGATCAGGATCCGTCCGTGGTCGGATCTCCTCCCAAACGACTGGACCAATCAAGTCGAAATTTGGCACACAGGTATATCGGGACCCGAGTATAATCCTAAGCAAAAGTGGAAGACATCCGGCCACTGCCACGCCCACAAATGAATTTAATGTGTTTTCAGTAAAATGCTTGTAACTTGCGAACCACTCAACACATTCCATTGATATTTGGTGTGCTGGTAAACTACAAAAAGGGACATATCCTGGAAAAAAATGGACGCCGTCTTCCACCACACCCACAAGTAAGCCCACAAATAAGGGTTTATCGTAACTGGTGAAGTAAAAGGCGTAGAAGCTTTAAATTCGCAACATAGGTTGACCAAGGCGAATAAAAGGTGTAGGAAAAAAATTTATGTGACCCACTGTAGGGTACACCTCTGCCGAAGCCTGCGTCGTTGAAGCGCTGCATACCTGTCGATGTGCGGTCTAGCTCAGGGGAATGGGAGTGGGTGTGCTTCTTCAACACAGACGAGGTGGACTACTACAGAGAATGTATGCAGTAATGGTGTTATGTCCAATCGACCTTGATAAAAAAAAACGGTTCGCAAAATTCAGAAACTTAGAAAATCGGTTTAATTTACTCTAATTGAACTATATTTGAAGGCAATCCAACAATTTAAAATCATGTTAAAAAAAAAGTCTAATCCAAATCCTGATACAAGCTTCAAGATTTATGCGTCTGAGAATTTCGATGGAGTTGATCTCGACGTCTTTACCCATCCCAACCTGTTAATGACAGAAGTTACTCATTAACCCAATAAACAATCTCTGGTCCAATTCACTCTACAGCATTACACTTTTCGAAAATTTGAGGAGTATTTAAGTTTCCATTTTCAACAATTCATTTATTAACATCAAAATAACCTAAAGAAATTCAATTTAATCGCCATAGTATCTAATTAAAAATTATTATGTGGACACTCTATTTCAATTCAATGGTGCCATTGGATCAAACAAAAAAAAACAAAAATTTGTTCACTTCAACTTAATTCAATTAATGTCCCTACTCTATAAACTATACACCTATGTACAAAATTTTTCATTAGGTAATTATTCTTAATTTTATTCAAATTTTTCAGGGTCCATTTCTATTGTCGATAATTTCAGAAATTTTAAAAATTATTTAAATTTTCCTTTTTTTTTCTATATTCGTAAGTTCAATTTAATCGGTACAGTCTCGCTCGCGAAATACAAAACCGTCACAAAACAACATCGAATCTCTCGTAA
Organism: Chlorops oryzae; assembly: GCA_020466095.1. Classification (NCBI taxonomy): domain Eukaryota; kingdom Metazoa; phylum Arthropoda; class Insecta; order Diptera; family Chloropidae; genus Chlorops; species Chlorops oryzae. The sequence continues at coordinate 28,933,812 of CM035807.1, read as the reverse complement.
CAACATCCATTATTTGCTGTTATCCTTAATCACTGTCGGCGGTATTGATCTGGATGACCATTTTCAGAATATTGGTATTCTTACAAAAAAATTTGCTCAACATACTTTGGAATTTTGTCGGATTTGTACTTAGCGAGTAGCCTGTACAACATCGTAATATAAGCCACGGACCACTCTATCAGAAGATGACTCGAAGAGAAAGCATAATTTTCGATCGATAACAAAACGAAATTTTAAACTCAGGCTGGAGAGCGGAATTAGCGGGAAATCGAGCGGGTTGGATCGGCACTGATTTCAATTACAGAATCTCCAATACAATTATCATTATATTATTTTTCCTTTACATTGCCAAGGGAAATTTGTTTCCAATTAGATTCAAATATGCATTGAATGTAAAAATCCTTTTTCTTCTGTGTACTGAGATCAATGTCAATCCAACACACTCAATTCTCCGATGTTTCACTGTCATTACGCGACATAATCAATTCAATAAGAACGACTGGATGATATGACAGTTGTTCAAAACGAGTAAAATTTCGGAATAAATAACTACATTCAAAATTTAAACGAATTAGTAGTATTTTGTGTTACCTTTACTTGATGCACTCACAGGTGATTGTTGTTGTTGTCATACCGAAGACAGCAGGCGCCTGATGTATTGCGGTGGACGAAGGAAGCTATGGGTTCAAAAGAAATATTTAACCAAAATTTATGAGTTCTCTTATGGCCATACTCTCACAGTTGAGGCGGCCTTATTTCCTCGAAAAAAAAATTTAAATTCCATCTAACAAGTACTATTCATTCGGAAAGCCTTTTTCCGTGGATTCAACCATCCACAGTTGGTATTTATCTAACAAAATTAGAATTATATTCTGATTTTTAACTTTAAATTTTTCTCTTCTTTTCTATGTATTAGTTCATAATACTTTTGTTTGTCGTTATAGTTCGGGTTTCTTTTACTGACAAAAAAATAATTAACACGGAAAAATCTTGTCACTAGAATAACGGGACGGAATAGCAATACTATAGGTTCTGGCACTGTCTCTAACTGACGGGATCACTATAGGCATTACAACTACAAGAAAAAATATGTTTGCCTGTCTTCCTTCAGTTTTTTTTTTTTTTTTCTCTGCCACAAATGTCGCCTTGCCGATTCCGAATTCTCGCGACTAGTTGCCTAAGCCGCTTCCAGGCTTGCTGCTGCTAGCTGATCTGCCTTCGTTTGGCAATATGGTGGATACTTTCACTCGACGAGACGATATGGTGGAATTGACGGTGTTTGCGGCGTAATGCGGTGGACGAACGCCCGATTTTTTTTTTTTGGTCGTTCTCCTTATGCTGGACCGTGGAATATCTTTCCACAAAATTGGTGTCGAACGGAATCGCTGATGCGCTTGAGTTGAATTCCAATACAATGATCCTACGGTTTCGACTATTATTAGCGGATCTATGCTCATGAGAAGGAATAACCAATCTTACCAATTATTCCGATCAATTAAATGGGGGGTTGCTTAATTAAATTTTCGATTAACTTTTTCTTCGAAAATCCGACGATGTCGTCCATCCAGGGTTCAGCGGAAAAGGAAAGAGTAATTCGCAGCTAACCTTTTTTTATGTGTCAAAATGACATCTGTCATTGGCTTCTAATGCCGATCCTATACGCAGTGATGCATTTTAATTCGATTTGAGAGTTAAGGGTGTGACTACACTTTGCGAACGTTGCAGTAAAAATAAATCATTCACCACAAAACAGATGGGATTTCTGCCGACCATGTCCTAGAAATTGCAGCTGAAAAGGAATGATTTTTCTTCATCCAGATCACCATATATCCTTGGCGTGATAGGCACCTATGGACTTTGTATTCAAGTCTTGCAATTGGTAGATTACCGATCCTAGGCGCTTTAATACCGTCGCCCTTATTCCAACTGGTGCTAGCTTGGCATTGAAATGATTGGCCAGGTTGCTTTGTGCGAAGTTTCGTCTGGTTACTATCTGTCCCACTGTAAATTGCCTCTGCCGGGCTCTGAGGTTATAATGCGATGCATTTCGCAGATAAGCGTCCTTGATTTTAGCTATCACCTGGTCGCGGACTAATGACAGTTGGTCCGTACGGTTTAACGGCTCAAAAGGTTCGTTCAGCAGGTCCAAGTTTCTTAGCAATGCATAATCTTTCCCGTGCTAAATCATTGATTGTCCAAAAAGAAGTTCGTATGGAGGTCTTCCCGTGGTCGAGTGCACACTGCTCCGCAAAGCTGCATTAATGCTGCTCAGATAGACGTCCCACTCTCGCTGGTCTTTGCGGATAAACGATCTCAATGCTTCGTTGATTGATCGATTGACGCGCTCAGATGCGTTTGCCTGTGGTGAATACCTAGCTGTAAATACGTGGTTCACGCCAAAACGGTCCATGAACTTTTTGAATTCTGCACTCCTAAATTGGCTTCCATTGTCAGATACTATAAATTCCGGTGCTCCAAAAATGTCAAATATGTCCTTCTCCAAGTATTCGATTATGGGAGCTGCAACAAAACGTTTTAACGGTTTCAAAAAGGGAAATTTAGAAAAATGATCTAAGGCGATGAATATTCCGATGTGGCCGCTTTTCGATTTGGGAAAGGGCCCAATTAAATCGATATAAAGTTTTTGAAATGGCCTTTCCGTTGTTACATGCTGACCCATAAACGGACGCAAAATATGATTTGGTGCTTTGGATGTTGTACAAAGTTCGCAGTTTAAAATATAATTTTTAACGTCGGTTAATAATCCAGGCCAATAAAAGTATTTTCTGATGGCATTAAGAGTTTTTCCGATGCCGCCATGCGCTGATTTTGGAGTATCGTGGTTCGAAAACAAAACTTCTGGTCTAAGCTCTCTCGGGACTAATAATTTCCAATTCTCAGATTCATCTTCGGTACCTTTAGAAAAATCCGTGCGTTTGTAGAGGAATTTATCCAGGACTTTAAACTCGGGGTTTGGATTAGCTTCCAGATTATTTCGCAAGAGGGCATATTCTTCACTATCGAAACTAGGCGAGCTAAGATCAATAGATGGTAGGTTTTCTAATTCGATGGCGTTTATTCCGTTTTCTTCCGACTCGTGCATTCGGGAAAGTGCATCAGCTACAACGTTTTCGCTCCCTTTTCGATGCTCAATACCAAAATTGTGGCCTTGTAGTTTTAACGCCCATCGCGCAAGTCTTCCACTTAAGTCCTTTTGAGACATCAACCATTTTAGACTGGCATGGTCTGTGATGACGGAGAACTCTTGGCCTTCGATATACGGACGGAATTTCTTAATCGCCAGCACAACCGCTAAACATTCCAACTCGGTAACCGTGTAGTTCCTTTGAGCCTTATTCAGCTTCTGTGACATAAAAGCTATCGGTCGTTCGACTCCGTCCTCATCTTTCTGGGCCAAGAGTCCTCCGACACCTTGTAGGCTAGCGTCACACTGTACAATAAATGGTTTCGTGTAATCGGGATGTATCAAGACTGGAGCTGTGGTAAGCATTTGTTTTAAGGTCTCAAATGATTTTTGTGCGTTGTCATTCCAAGCGAACTTGGTTTTCTTTTTAAGCAGTTCTGTAAGATGAAAGGTAACATTCGCATAGTCGTTCAAGAACCTCCGATACCAGCCGGTCATTCCTAAGAAGCGTCGAAGTTGGCGAATCGTTTTTGGTACGGGGTATTTGTTTATTGCTTCGATTTTCTCATCATCTACTTTCAGACTGCCTTGGCCTACTACAAAGCCTAAATATTTGACTTGGGCTAGTCCGAAATGGCTTTTCGCGACGTTGATCGTTAATCCAGCTTTGCGTAAATGGGCTGCGACGTCTATGAGGTGTGATAAATGCTCCTCGAAACTATGCGATACTACCAAAAGATCATCCAGATACACGAAGACATGTGTCTTCAGCGCATACGGAATCACCTTATCCATTAAGCGACACATAGTTTGAGGCGCATTACACAATCCAAACGGCATGCGTACAAACTGGTAAAGCGGACGATTAGGAATGGTAAATGCCGTCTTTGCCTTGGCCGCATCTTCCAGCTTAATTTGCCAAAAGGCGTCTTTAGGATCTATCTTTGATATATAGTGTACAGCCGGTAACCTCGATATCAGTCCATCTATATTCGGAATCGGATATGCGTCCTTTTTGGTAACAGTATTTAGAGCGCGGGAATCTATACACAGTCTGTTTTTCCCCGGTTTTACCACCAATACACAAGGCGATGACCAAGCAGTATTACTCGCTTCCTCAATTACTCCTAAGCGGATCATTCGGTCCACCTCGGCACACATCACTTTCTCAATGGCAGGAGAGACTGGATAAAATCGTTGTTTAATCGGAGCTGCATTTCCGGTATCTATTACGTGCTCAACTAGGGTGGTACACCCTAATCCATCCTTCTCAAATGACGGAAAAGTGCTTATGACGGCGTTAAATTTTTCTTGCTGCGCTGGTGTTAAAATGATTTTCTGGGGATTTGAAATGTCGACCTGATCTATAGAGTGAAGAAGTTTATCTTGGTCTGAGGTTATTCGTAGACCAAACGAGGCAAAGAAGTCGGCACCACATATAATATTTTCTTTTATACTACGGACTACTAAAAATTCGAAATTTTTATGGCGCTGATTAAATTGAATTTCCGGGCTTATTGTTCCAGTAACGCTTTGACAATTGCCATCGGCCGTACGCACGTTACCCTTTAGTTTTGTTTCAAAAAGGTTATTCTTTTCTATATATTCTGCTAACCTTCCACCTATGACACTGGTGGTTGCCCCGCTATCTAAAAGGGCTAGGTATCTGGTTCGGAATATTTCTATGGACGCAAACGATCGTACATCGCCGTCTCTACTGGTGATTGATGATATCATGCTATTTTTCAGTTTCCGAATTTGTTTCAAATAGCTACGCATACGCACCGTTGATCGCTTACGTTTGATTTCATTTAAAAATAGACTATTTCGTAATTTATTATATTCCTCTAATCTAACATGGTATGGTCTTAACAGTGGGTGAATCGGTGTTACATCCGGTTTTATAAGTTTCGAGCAGGTTGAGCCATCGGGTGTCCGTTTTAGGATTTGCGGACACCCCGTCGGGAGTTTTCCATCCGGCTGTGGCATTTTTGGCAATTCGGTTTGTAGACATCGATTGCACCACATCCGTAGCAAAAAATGCGTCTCGGTTGGGTACAATCTTTGTAACTATGGCCCACGTTTTCGCAGTTCCAACATGTTACTGCGGTGGCCAATGCACAAAGTTCCGGTTCAGCTGCTGCTAATTCCGGTTCAGTAGGCGACTCGGTGATTTCTAGCACTTGCTTCCGTGAAGGATTGCGAGGAGGATACGCGTGTTGGGTATCTCTCATAAATGCTTCGTGCTTTCTCACCTCTTTGCGCAACTCGGAAAGATTTCGTAAGTCTAAGTGGAGTAATTCATGCCGAAGGTCCGGCTTGAGGTTACGGGTAACCGTTTCGCACAGATCTGCTTCCGATAGTGGATTTCGGAGGCGATCGCAAAGTGCTCTAATGGCATCTAAATAATCATCAAATGATTCCGTAGGGCGTTGTTTCCGCTTAAAAATTTCATGACGAATGTCATAATCACTGAAATTTTCTTTATACTCTTTACGCAGAGCTTCGCAAAAACTAAGCCACTGAATGGTACCCATGTGTCGGTGGTGACGCCAAAACCAAAGCTTTGCCTTACTGTCGAACATTATATGTAGGTATTGGCATAATAGTTCGAAATCTCCTTCCAAATAACTATCCGTAAGTGTTTGAACTTGATAGAGAAAGTCTTCCACTGAAATATCCCCTTTTTCTCCCGTGAATCTAACATTCCAATTTTTAACTATATTAGAGATCTTTTCAGGAGATCTATTGAGAATTTGATTGCCGCTAGTCGGTCGTCGAGCTGAAGGCAAATTGAAACTCCAATAATGCGCTCGGTTTTGTGAAAATAGTTCCTGATTATGGATCTGTGTACGTGGAGTAGCTTGGGCTATTGGTACACGCTCTTCTGGGAGATTCTGAGCGCCGTTTGAATTGTTGGGTGGGCTAATGTTCGGCCTGCTAGCTATGGATATGGTGCGCATGAATGCTTGCAATTCATTAGAGAGTTGGGACGAGATCTCCGCTCGAAGCGAATTGATGTAGATGTAGATGTAGAAATCAAGTTTCGTACCGAGTTTAAATCATCACTAGATGGTCTTTCAGTGGGTTCGATGTTCGGGATTGGATTAGGTGGTAATCCAACAGAAGCGGTTACTCCTTGCGACTGCGAAAATAAAAGCGTCATTGGACGATTTCTGCGAGGATTAGCTGGTAAAGCAGACAGACTGTCTGTCGTAAGCCGCAAGTCTGCATCTTGACAAGCGTTCCTACAAATCGGACAAGTTTGGTTATTCTGTAACCAAGTTTTTATACACTGGTCATGAAATTCATGATTGCACGGTGTGGATGCTCGGCGATCAGCTGACTGGATAATCTCACTGCATATAGTGCAAATGGACTGGTCAGGGTCGTCCTGAAACCCTCGTAACGGACTGCTATCTATTGGCATTTTAGTACCGTGTATTACCACGGGCGTAACGAAATACAAGAGAAATCAAATGTGATTTCTAGCCTTTGTCACTAGGATACGATACTGGGTATCTAAGAAAATTTTAATTGCGAAAGTGTTCTTTGTGTTGGATTGCAATTAAAATTTGCTGTGTTTATAGTTTTTTTTTTTTTTTTGATAAAAACTACGTTTGTAAAAACAACTTTTAATTGAAAGGTGTGAATAGGTATTTTATATTTCTACTCAGTGCAACACTTGTAGAGCGAAGTTAGAGATTGTTTTTGATTAAAGCTTGAACCAAGAATTGGTACGTTAATAGGTTTTTTTTTTTTTTTTTTTTTTTTTTTTTTAAATTATAAGGCTTTAGTATCGAGGTCGCGAAGGTGAGCAGGTTTCCAAGTTCACTCGAAAACAAAAATCTCAAACGATCTAAACGTTCTAACTGCAGCTTTTCAACGTGATGCCACTGATTTAAGGGATGCCCCCGTGATCACACAGAAATGCACTCCACCCTAAATACAGCTTAGTCAAAACAATTTTCATTTACTTTAATACAGTTCGTATAATTGTGGCACAGACTCGACACACGCCATGTCTTGAATCCAATCAATTTGGAACGTTTCTATTTATAAAATTACCCTTGTTTATTTCTTGTACTAAATAAAAATTTGAGTAGTATCCATTGAGAAAAATTATTTGAAAAATTTGAAGTCAAAGTTAAATGAATTTTGTGAGGTCCCTCGCATCATCCTTTCAATTGTTCAAAGCATGTTTGCAGAATGGCTTCGAACACCATCAAACATGAGGCAAAAAAAAAGTTTTGAAAGAAAAAAAACGAGCGGCCCATCGTTGCCGGGCGCCAAATGTAGGGTACACCTCTGCCGAAGCCTGCGTCGTTGAAGCGCTGCATACCTGTCGATGTGCGGTCTAGCTCAGGGGAATGGGAGTGGGTGTGCTTCTTCAACACAGACGAGGTGGACTACTACAGAGAATGTATGCAGTAATGGTGTTATGTCCAATCGACCTTGATAAAAAAAAACGGTTCGCAAAATTCAGAAACTTAGAAAATCGGTTTAATTTACTCTAATTGAACTATATTTGAAGGCAATCCAACAATTTAAAATCATGTTAAAAAAAAAGTCTAATCCAAATCCTGATACAAGCTTCAAGATTTATGCGTCTGAGAATTTCGATGGAGTTGATCTCGACGTCTTTACCCATCCCAACCTGTTAATGACAGAAGTTACTCATTAACCCAATAAACAATCTCTGGTCCAATTCACTCTACAGCATTACACTTTTCGAAAATTTGAGGAGTATTTAAGTTTCCATTTTCAACAATTCATTTATTAACATCAAAATAACCTAAAGAAATTCAATTTAATCGCCATAGTATCTAATTAAAAATTATTATGTGGACACTCTATTTCAATTCAATGGTGCCATTGGATCAAACAAAAAAAAACAAAAATTTGTTCACTTCAACTTAATTCAATTAATGTCCCTACTCTATAAACTATACACCTATGTACAAAATTTTTCATTAGGTAATTATTCTTAATTTTATTCAAATTTTTCAGGGTCCATTTCTATTGTCGATAATTTCAGAAATTTTAAAAATTATTTAAATTTTCCTTTTTTTTCTATATTCGTAAGTTCAATTTAATCGGTACAGTCTCGCTCGCGAAATACAAAACCGTCACAAAACAACATCGAATCTCTCGTAACAACATCCATTATTTGCTGTTATCCTTAATCACTGTCGGCGGTATTGATCTGGATGACCATTTTCAGAATATTGGTATTCTTACAAAAAAATTTGCTCAACATACTTTGGAATTTTGTCGGATTTGTACTTAGCGAGTAGCCTGTACAACATCGTAATATAAGCCACGGACCACTCTATCAGAAGATGACTCGAAGAGAAAGCATAATTTTCGATCGATAACAAAACGAAATTTTAAACTCAGGCTGGAGAGCGGAATTAGCGGGAAATCGAGCGGGTTGGATCGGCACTGATTTCAATTACAGAATCTCCAATACAATTATCATTATATTATTTTTCCTTTACATTGCCAAGGGAAATTTGTTTCCAATTAGATTCAAATATGCATTGAATGTAAAAATCCTTTTTCTTCTGTGTACTGAGATCAATGTCAATCCAACACACTCAATTCTCCGATGTTTCACTGTCATTACGCGACATAATCAATTCAATAAGAACGACTGGATGATATGACAGTTGTTCAAAACGAGTAAAATTTCGGAATAAATAACTACATTCAAAATTTAAACGAATTAGTAGTATTTTGTGTTACCTTTACTTGATGCACTCACAGGTGATTGTTGTTGTTGTCATACCGAAGACAGCAGGCGCCTGATGTATTGCGGTGGACGAAGGAAGCTATGGGTTCAAAAGAAATATTTAACCAAAATTTATGAGTTCTCTTATGGCCATACTCTCACAGTTGAGGCGGCCTTATTTCCTCGAAAAAAAAATTTAAATTCCATCTAACAAGTACTATTCATTCGGAAAGCCTTTTTCCGTGGATTCAACCATCCACAGTTGGTATTTATCTAACAAAATTAGAATTATATTCTGATTTTTAACTTTAAATTTTTCTCTTCTTTTCTATGTATTAGTTCATAATACTTTTGTTTGTCGTTATAGTTCGGGTTTCTTTTACTGACAAAAAAATAATTAACACGGAAAAATCTTGTCACTAGAATAACGGGACGGAATAGCAATACTATAGGTTCTGGCACTGTCTCTAACTGACGGGATCACTATAGGCATTACAACTACAAGAAAAAATATGTTTGCCTGTCTTCCTTCAGTTTTTTTTTTTTTTTTCTCTGCCACAAATGTCGCCTTGCCGATTCCGAATTCTCGCGACTAGTTGCCTAAGCCGCTTCCAGGCTTGCTGCTGCTAGCTGATCTGCCTTCGTTTGGCAATATGGTGGATACTTTCACTCGACGAGACGATATGGTGGAATTGACGGTGTTTGCGGCGTAATGCGGTGGACGAACGCCCGATTTTTTTTTTTTGGTCGTTCTCCTTATGCTGGACCGTGGAATATCTTTCCACAAAATTGGTGTCGAACGGAATCGCTGATGCGCTTGAGTTGAATTCCAATACAATGATCCTACGGTTTCGACTATTATTAGCGGATCTATGCTCATGAGAAGGAATAACCAATCTTACCAATTATTCCGATCAATTAAATGGGGGGTTGCTTAATTAAATTTTCGATTAACTTTTTCTTCGAAAATCCGACGATGTCGTCCATCCAGGGTTCAGCGGAAAAGGAAAGAGTAATTCGCAGCTAACCTTTTTTTATGTGTCAAAATGACATCTGTCATTGGCTTCTAATGCCGATCCTATACGCAGTGATGCATTTTAATTCGATTTGAGAGTTAAGGGTGTGACTACACTTTGCGAACGTTGCAGTAAAAATAAATCATTCACCACACCACCCCCTGCCGCGCCGACAAAAGGAGAGGCACACCATAGTGCGCCAATAATGTCGCGACGCTGGGTATTTCAAAGTCGGGCGTGACCGACTTTAGCTTTCTTACTTGTTTAGAAATAAATTCCTCAATTAGAGATTTTAGACTCTTTGAGTTTTGTTGCGAATACACTGGTCTCGTCATCTCATAACTGAAAACTGTCAGTATATCCTTTTCTTATCAGAAAACAGAATGAACGATTTAAAAAAAAAAACAAAAAATAGGTATACATTTCTTGTCGTTCGCAGTCGACGTCGCACAGTGTCACGAGTGTGGCCAAAAATTCCAAAAATGAAGGTTGGAAACGCTTAAAAATTTTTACTGTTATGAATAGTTAATATTTGTACTAAGAGAAATCAAAAAAAATTTTCTCAAAATGTTTAGCCGTTTAAGCGAACCACGCGTTTAAAGTTACACTAAACGAAATTTGTTAGTTTCTGTCAGCGAAACTTTTAAAAGAAGATAATATTTGAAATGCTATTATTTAGTTGATAGTAGTCTCACCTTAATGATTTATATACCAAATTATATCGTAAGCTTTATATTTTAAGTGCCAACAAATTTTTTGTTTATATTTAACACATATGTGATTAGCCGTTACAATAAATTAAAGCATTTGAAGAAATATGTGGCAAAAAGCAAAATAAATTTTTTAAATTAAAAAGCAAACAAGTAAGAAAGCTAAAGTCGGTCGGAGCTGCATTCGAAAAAAATAATGCGAACTGGTTAAATTGTTCGATAGATTTTAAAATTAGTGAGGCAGTAAGTAAAGGGGTCTTTTCATATTGGCTTTAAAACAAACTTAGTTTGCAATAACTGTGAAAGTATATAAGCTAAACTTCTCTTTATATAGCAAATCAAAAGATTCCTATTTTGTTGCATTTTTGGTCCAATTTCGGTGACTCTTTTCTGCAACGAAAGTTTTTTTCTAGAAGAATAATAATTAATTTATTAATGTGAAATTTAATTTTCAAGCGATGCTTGAGAAAGGCGTCCATAAGCGACTATTTGCTGACGTACGTTTCGACCTGCCGTCAGGGGTCTCATCAGAGCAATTTTCAGGTCGGATTTATCCAATTTGTTCAAAGTTTCTTAATCGCATCGAAAGAAATGTCCATGCCAAATTTCATTGCTCTAGGGCAACTCCTTCTATTTTTCGCCAAGAAATGTATGGAGTCGCGACACTGTGCGTCGTTTGAGCAAACAATTTAAAATTGGAGCGAATAAACTTCCCCAAAATATTATCACAGCAATCAACAGAGAAAATAACTCTAAAGTTTTTTCTCGGTTTTTGTTAGCCAACAAACAACCCAGATGGGCTTATAAAATACAAAGCTAATTTGCCTTTAATATCCTCAATCAACATTGAAATCAACAAACAAACTAAAAAAAAAAAAAGGAAAAAACCATACCGAAGACCACTCATTGAAGCGTTTTTGTTTGAGCCAAAAGTTTTCTCCCCAAAATTTCATTAGTTTCCACTTCATCCGGAGATGTTCATTTTCCGAATTTCTTGTTCAAATCATTTTTGCTGCAAATGATCCTCCTGCTTTCGATTTCGGTTCTTTTTCACACACACAAACTCCTTCCAAAAGCTTTTGATACTACCATCTGTTATAAGATAAATCCAATTTTCTTTTAAAGAGAATAAAAGTTTTTAATAAAAGTTAACCTTTCCAAACAAAAGTTGATTAACTCAGGACATATCTAAATGGGTTCCGGAGGAGTTCATTATATTGCATTGCCGTAAGGTTTTCTAAGAATCAATTTGTCAGGATTAAATCCTTTCAAAATGAGAAATGGATACATCGAAGAGAGAATTTCTTCAATGAAAACTCAAATCGAACTAAAATTATTAATTTATTTCTATTCCGATAACCTTCTATTTGTATTTGCCGCATGTTGTTAGACTTTCGTCTTATATTCTTCGTTGATGTAATTGCCAAGATCGTGTTATAGTTACCACAAATATGTAATTTTTGATATTCTTCGATCATTTCAGTCTCGCAACACTGGAAAAAAAGTAAGAGAGTTATATTTAGACGAACCTGCCAATACAATACCCGACAAAGATAAAAGGGATTTTTGTGGCAGACCCTAGTACTGGAGGTGCCCTAAACAATTGTCCGATCCGGGTCATTCTCGAATATGTTGTTACCCATGCCCCTGCAAACACGCACACCAAATTTGGTCGAGTTAGCTCAACTCCTTCGATAAGAAAACTGTAAACAGCCAGACGGACATGTCTAAACCGAATCTCCTGGTGACATTAATCATTTCTATATATCTTCTGGTAATTTACCAGTGAACGAAATATCAATGAAATATGTTGAGTGTCTCGCGAGTTATAAGCATTTTACTAGACACACGATAAACTCATTCCAGAAGTCATGCTAACTTACAAAAATGAACGTAAATAGGTTTTTGTGTCAAAATTGGCATGTTGTGTTGGAGGTCCCCCCACTTGAGGACTTCGGTGATATATGAAGAAATAATTTACACGCTTCTGCTTCAAAGTTTTTCCAAAAGCAAAAGAGTGCCACCACAGATCTACTTTAGCCAGAGAAGATTCCCGCACGAAGCCCACACGGAACAGGGCAGACAGCGAGCGATTCACACTTTCGCATGAGCCAACCGGAAGACAACTCATATTGAATAGCTGTGCGATTGTGGGGCATTATATGGCAGCACTTCCGCTGCTAGCTGGCACTTTATTTACAAAAAAAAAATTCTTAATGAAAATGCTACATTTTATAGCCGCACACACACAAACAAAGCCTTACACCCCTTTACTCGACAACAGATATGCGTGGCTTCATTGGAGAATCGCAACTTTTGCTTCGTGTGTGTTCGCAAAGCCGCGCTTACAAATGTATATAAAAACGTTTACGGTATTGAGACAACTGGTTGCTGCGCAGGAAGTTGTTGGTTATGGTTTGGTGAATTGAGTTAACATTGCAACAACAACAACAAATGGCGGGTTATGTATGTAGGCGTAAGTCTCTTGAGGCACACGCGATTATGTTCAAACAGGAACTTTACTCCATAATTGGAAATCTGGTTCAGACAGTAAGCCAAAAATAAATAATGCACGAATTAAAGTTGGAGTGGAAGCACTTTATGTTAATCTAAATACAGGAAGTGCTGGAGCCGGGTATATTTTTCCTTAAATATCGAATATGGGTACACGAATGCTCTGGGGTTTGTTTGTGCCTTTCAGACAAGTGCAGGAATTTTAAGAATTCGGCGAGGAGTGAGCAGTGCTCGAGTTGATATTTTACACTTTTTTCTAATTCTGGGCCATTTTTGATTGCCTTAAAAATTTTCTGCTGAACGTCTGACGTGCACGTCTTTCAATTGCCCAAAATGACATGTGAAATGTTGCAGAACTGTCGGAACAATGGTATTATGTCAATAGTAATAAAGCTGACTTTGATATGTTTTTCGTGTTCGTGTTCGAAGAGAAACTTTTATGATTTCCTTTTCCAAACGATTTGCTTTGTTTATTACGTTATCAAAACACTGTTGAAGTGTCAGTCAAAACGTCCGTTACACATCCATCCATATGTACATTTCACATTCCAACTCGTATGTACGAACATACAAAAATGGCGAAACAGTCGGAGACTATTTTTATAAGGAAGGAGTTTTGTTTAGATTTTGATTTATAGTTTCAATAATAATAATTAATTGCTTTGGCTGAGCCTTGCAAATATTGTACCCAAAAGTTTGCATTGGGAATATATTTCATATGAAAGCTTACATAAGGCGAGCCTGACTATAAAATTACCGACACATAGACCCATGTTAAATTTATTTTTAAATATATAGCGACTTTTGTTCAATATCTTAATGAATACCGCCCCTTTGCCACGCCCACTTGTCCAAATTTTTTTAATTCTCATCGTAGGCTTAAATATACGCCCAAATTATAAATTTGAATCAAATATTTCGAAAAATATGTTTTTGGGGCAGTTTTAGGATTTTTGTGACAGACCCTAGTACTGGAGGTACTCTTTATATGGTCCGATCGGGTCCATTCTCGAACTTGTGGTTGCTTGTTCTTGCCCCGTGAGCAAAAATTGAGAAATTCATTCTGAAACGAATAAGTATTTATTCCCTACGGATTCGTCATGGTGAGTTAGGGCTAGCCGATTAGAGCGTCCCTAAATTATTCTTACATATATTACTTTGACAATAATTTTCCCAGGCAAGTGTATTTACTTCCATGGTCATAGTATGAAATTTGTCGCCAACAGCTATAATTCGCCATACTGCTCAAGGCCTTTCGATACCAGTTTTCTAGCGGAAAATTGTTAGTGGAAAAGAGCTTTGCTGCTAAGATTAACAGCATTACCAATCCTGAATATGCATGTTCAGTATACTTTGGCATTTCATTCGGGAAAGTGTTGTTGAACATGCAGCTCCGCATTTGCTTCGGTTGGCACGACTTCTCGATTTATGAGCACGTGCCAACAACGAGAGAGAGGGAATCCCTGGACGACCCTTAATTAACAATTGTTTGAATGAAGGAATAAAAAAACTCAATAAATAAGGAAATCGATATTAATTCTCAGCAATGCGGAAGGAAAGCGGAAGCTGTGCCAGGTCGATTGCTAAAATCCATCAAGTCTTTAGACGTCTAAGGATTTCAAATTCCATTGACTAAAATATTGAACGGTGCAAATTGGTGCAAATTTTGGATTCGTTGAAGCTTCAGAGAAGTCCGGAATTATCGGCAGTTTTGCTTTTTGATTGACGACTAAAAAATAAAAGCAAAAGTCTCCTAAAGGAAAACACTGAGAAATGCTCCCGGGAGAATAGGAGACACAAACACTGAAGGCAATTGTTGAACATCAACAGGAACTATTACAGTGGACACACTGAAGATGCGAAAGAACGTCATGTTCAATGGAACGCGGAAGACTTGGAGTTTTTTTGCGAAGTGTGAAAATATCGCTTCAGAAATTTCCACAGGAGGACTCGAACATCGAACAGAGTAATTTGCTTTGAAAAGCGAAAGTTTGTATCTTGAATAGATTTTCTTCGCAGGTTCGAATAGAAAATTTTACAAACAATTTTGTGTTTGTGTTCGCTTGTCAAATGTTTTTGTCTACACATTTATGTATGTATTAATACAATAAAGGACCTGTTTTATAATGTTACATTTTTCCATCTTCTATTTGAGGCGACTACAGAAAAAAGGTAAGCTGCTTGCAAAGTGAAATTAGGCACAATGTTCATAAAGAAATCATAATAACCAAGGGCAATGTGATTTTTAATGGAAGTTTAACTCTAGATTGAATGATTGTTAATTAAATGAGTTCATTTTTTAGCGGCGAATTATTTGCCAAATATTTATGATGCGCTGATATTTATAATTTTGCACTTTTTTTCACCAAGAATCAACCTACTATGCTGCTGCCCAGAGAAGCCGTAATCCAAGAATCAGCAAAATGGGAACTTTCTTTTTAGACAATAGTTGCTGATAAAAAGTTCATATGTGTGTCTAGCTGACGCAAACGTCAATAACACAATGCTACAAAAAAAAATTTTTTTTATGCACTTTTTTTCTATTGGTTATTTTATGTTAGCTTAGGGCTCCCTCATTCCAAAAAGGTCAATGGTTTGATGAATTCAAGTAGCGTTTCCGAGATATGGCCCAAAATGTGAAAAAAGTCAATTTTTCTACTTTGCCCCATATTTCGGGCCATAACTTAATTACCGTATCAAATAGCCAACCAGATAGACCAAATACCCACGTTTCGTGGAACGACGATTTGTCTTTGGAAATTGATTTATTGTAATTCAAAATAAAGCTTTCTTAAAATTCATTCCTTGAAATTATTTACCTAAATTGCAGTTGATAAAAATTCATTTTTAAGTTTCAATTTAAGTTAACTGTACAATATTCTGCATCCCTTAATTATTTTCAAAAATATGAAGCCGTAAGGCCTATGATACAAGTGAAGCTCATCCGCCTTCATCAATGCTTTATCTGTATGCAACATCCTTTGGCAGTTCCTTTGAGCCCTCTCAGATTTGTATTTAATTAAACAAACTGAATTAGCACGAAAAGGCAAACATGCGGGGCTTCGATGAAATTAGTGCAATTCGGCTTTTGGCTGCAGCATCTCAGTTTGTCTTTCAGCGTTGGCAATCGCTGAACTGAACCGAATTCAAAGGAATCGTCAAACTGAAGTGTGGAGCACCGCTCGGAGCTGCCACCGTTGTGAATGGTAAGAAATGAATAGAATGCGAAATGTTTTGAATGTAGTTCAATTCGTGTGCTTTTGAGAATCTGCGAGCAGATGAACAGGCAGCATCTTTTTTTTAATTATTTTTCATGCAGTTCCATTGCATTTCTTGAAGATATTTTGCAATTAATTCGATGTCAATAATGCGACTTTGCTCACCTTTCATATTCGTCTTTCAGTTTTCATTTAGAATTGCATTTCAGATTTCAAGTCGACGTTGTATTCAAAGGCACAGCTCCATTTGTTCTGCGAGAATAAACGCCGAAACACTCGACGTATGCTTAACATAATTTCCATCCGATTCGGATTGCGTATACGTGGGGCGTTACGTATGTATGGCTCGGCGATTTCAAACAAAGCCCATTGCTTGGAGTGTCTTTTCAAATTAGAAGCTTTGATGTTCTCCATAAGTATCGCCGAGAAGATATTCGTTGCAACTTTATTGGAGTAAAACTTGCTTTAGCCTTAGGCGCTTAGCTTGGAGTAGGCCAAGGAAAATGCATCTAAAGCCTCTATAATAATCTCTTAAATTTGGGATTTTTTTGTTAAGCTTAAAGGGAAATTTCTCTTTAATATTTTCTTCCAGTATTAAATATACCCTTCTTCTTTCTCCAATTATAAATATTTTTAATCAATTTAACTACTGACGAAAATTGCACTTTTACAAACAATTATCCGCCCTGCACGAAAAGTAAACAATTCGATTGTAAACAGATTTTTTTGATTCGAAATCGATATTAAAACTTCACTAAAAGTTTGTGGTTATAGCCCAATAAATGGCATCGAACCATTCCTAGCCCAGACCGAATAAGGTTGGCACCTTCCTTTCGCATTGTTCTGCTCGATTTTAAATTTCGGATAAACAGTCATGCATGCAGAAACTTCCAAAGATGTGTGGAATTATTTTCTGGATTGTTCCGGCAAATCCGGGAATTGTTATTTTCGTATGGCCATAAAGCAAACCACAAAGCCAAACAAGCGAGTGCATTTAACGATTTTATTTATCGATGGCGGAAAAAGCTCGGGTTATGTACACAGAGTTTGAAGCAATTAAGCTGAATTCGCATCTGACTATGTTGAAAAAATTTTATTTATTTGGCATTAATAATTCGAGTTAATATTAGGTGTAGTAAAAAGAAATCCATTATTTTTGCATTAAATTGAGGGCTTTATTTAAGATAGTTAGAATGACCCGATTTAGGTCAAATATGCGCCGTTTTGTTCGATAACTTGTTGCCATTTTAAAGGTAATTTCATTATGCCTCTCTCATAGAAGCCCTCGTTCCTATTAGCAAAAAATTGAGACAGTCGAATTTCAGAAGCCTCTCTTGAAGCGAATGTTTCACCAGCAAAATTGTTCGCCATGGATAGGAACAGATGGTAATCACTTGGTGCCAGGTCCGGACTATAAGGTGGATGCAGAAGAACCTCCCAACCAAACTCCCGGAGCTTCTGGCGAGTCACTATCGATGTGTGTGGCCTGGCGTTGTCCTGATGGAACACAATTCCTCTCCTATTGGCCAAAGCTGGCCGCTTATGGGCGATTGCTTCCTTCAGACGGTCCAATTGTTGACAGTAGAGTTCCGAGTTAAGAGTTTTGCCGCATGGGAGCAGCTCATAGTAGATAATTCCCTGCCAATCCCAGCAAACACACAGCAAAACATTCCTGGCCGTCAATCCTGGCTTGGCCACCGTTTCCGCCGGTTCATCGTGTTTCGACCACGACCGTTTTCGCTTGACGTTGTCGTAAGTGACCCACTTTTCATCACCAGTCACCAACCGCTTCAGAAATGGGTCGATTTTGTTGCGGTTCAGCAGCGATTCGCAGATGGAAATTCGGTCTATGAGGTTTTTTTGCGTTAACTCGTGTGGCACCCATACATCGAGCTTCTTTGTGTATCCAGCCTTATTCAAATGGTTCCAAACGGTTTTTTGTGCAATCTTTAGCTCTTTTGCAATCGAAACAGTGCTAACATGACGGTCGGACTCGATAATTTCCATGATTTTATCGACATTTTCGACAATTGGCCTTCCAGTGCGTGGTGCATCCTTGACATCGAAGTTACCGGAACGGAATCGACGAAACCGAAATTGCGCATGATTGGCTGTTACAGTATCAGGTCCATAAACGCTATTCACATTTTCAGCCGCCTGGCTTGCGTTTTCTCCCTTATCGAAGAAAAACTGTAAAATGTAGCGAATTTTCTCTTTGCTGATGTCCATCTTTGACAAGCTCTCAAACAAAACTGAATCAATCAATCAAAAAAGTGTCAAAAAAGCTTTTTTAGTAGGAACTGTCATCTTTCTAATGCCCCCTAGCGGAACACGATCGGACTTATACAACGCGAGATGCAGATAAATAACGCCATCTATTGGAAAAATAATGGATTTCTTTTTACTACACCTAATATTTGAATAAGTTTGAAATTGAGTCAATTTGATAATACTTTGAATTTTTTAAAGTTCATGAAGTTTCTTTTTTTGGGGGCGGGTTGACAGCTTTTAAAGCTGAAGCCTTTACAACTGATGAAAGTATTTTTTGAAACGAAGGAAAAAGGGTTGTTTGTTATTTTGAGTTTGACTGCAAAGTGCAGTCTGTGCAGTTGAGATGGGGAACGCTACTTTAAAAGATTTTTTCATTAAGAGAGTATTCTGATCTTTAAATTTAAAATAATTCTTCGTGAAACAATTGGACTATTCGACATATTATGGAGCCATGGTTTTTAAATCCAGTTAAGATTTCAATTTTTTTATGAAGATAGGTATTTTAAGGATTATAGTCTTTCAAAATGGCTAAATTAGAAGCAGATTCTATGCTTTGGCTTGGTCTTTTAGGCGAAAGTAGTCATTACAAGTAATATTTTTTACTTGAGTACAAACTAAATTCAGTCCAAAATCTCTGTAAGGAAAAGCCTGTATAACGATTTTTCTCTGTGTTGAGAATCTTTTTTCGGGCCCTTAAAACTCGTTAAAGAGAGTTTCGGTTGTAATAATAACATTCGCACTTATCCTAAAAACGTAAATTAAATCTTTCCTTTGATCAGAATTTCCGAATTTATCAGAAAATTGTGACAATGTGATTTGAATCAGTGAATCGTCCAAAAAAAATTGTTAGGTACTTGAACAACTCCCTCTCAATTTTAGCTTGTGTATGTGTTTTAATATACTAAAGAGGTTTGTTTCTTTTCGGCATTAAAAAAGTGAGTACAAAACAAAAATCTCACAGAGATTGTTAGCCTTGAATAGAATATCAAGGTTTTATGCTCTTATTTCCCAGCCTAAAACACTGAGGCGTCCTTCAAGATGAAAGTGGAGTTAATCAAGGGTCCTTCATTGTTTTAATTCTCTTCAATTCTCTAACTTAATTACCCTTGACGTTGGTCTTTCTCATTCCTGTTGCATTTATTCGATATTTTCTTTTGTTGATTTTGTTTGTTTGTGGTGATGCGAAAAAACTTTTCCAGCACTCAGTTTTGAGTAATAAAAGCACTTCTACGGTAATGCAATTAAGATGAAGTTCTCTTTTCTGTTTACAACGTCGGCAAAAAATGAGCAAAAAGTTTAATGGAAACACCGCTGTGCAGTGTTCCCGCTGGTCCAAAAGACCAGGCATGAGGAAAAAAAAAAAAAAATAGCAATTAATTAGCACTGTTTACTTTAAATTGCCTGCTATCCAGATTTTACAAGAAAAGAGTTCGAAATAAAGTTACTACCCTTTTCCAGCCGTTCTTCATTTATCAGAAAAGAAAAGTATATATGTGTAGGTACATCACTGTGGTTTGAACCCAGCAGATAATTATGGATTGATACCTTAACCGAGCAAAAGAAGAGTAATGAGTTATTCATCCATTTGGAGTAAGACGCGAGCAATATATTACTCCACTTATGCGCTTTCTTGAATTAGAAAGACTACTTCACTTGATATATTTTCCGAGGTCAAAAGGTTTACTCCTCCGCCGGGACATCCTATGTTAAAAAATATATGAAATTTGAGCATTCTCTAGTAATCCATTACTCGCAAATGAGCGATCTAAGATTACTCTTTGGATGATCCAATTATCTGCTGGGAAGAGTAAAATATTCTCATCGAAAAAATCTTTTAACTGTTTGTGTGCGTAAGCACTTAACCTCTTTCCTGAGTAGGGAAAACAATTTTTTTTTTTTCAGACCAGATCAAAACGTCCTTTCCGTTTATGGAAAACTGACAGTCATTCTGAAATTTTAGTTACCACTTTTCAAGCAAATCGAGGCAGATTTATGTCACCTTAATGCTTAGCTATTCGGAAATTCAATTAAAAATTTTTACTGTGTGTCCCTACGACCTGGGCTCGTATTATTCAATGCAGTAAGGTCTTTCTGTGCAAACTTTGTACTACAAAGCCTTTCACTGAAAAGTACTATCTCGTTTTCTATCAAATAATATGACGTCTGTTCCCATTTTCCTACAAAGCTATGGAAACTGTTGGAAAAACACTACAAAAGCGCCGTCAACTAACTTTTCCAACGATATCCATGAGTAGTAATTTTTGATTCATATTAACAAAGACGCAAACCATAATTAGGTGTCACAGGTAACAATTTTTCAGAAAATTTTTTTTCATTATGTGCTTTTCAGACGTACAACGAAATCTCGGGATTTCAGAACAAAATTGAAATCGCCTGGATTTCAAATGTCAAATTTGTTCGAAAATTTTCTGAAATCCCGAGATTTCGTTGTACGTCTGAAAAGCACATTAGATTGATCGTTGACGTTGAGTCGCTTGAGCTAAAGGTGGAGTGTCTAGATTGGAGCTTATATCTAAACTAGGAGTGCCAGTTGTGATTCGACCGCTCTAGAAAAAACTTTTGTTTCTATCAGTACCTATTTTATTTTAAACTTGTAAATTTTTTAAGCGAGAACAATTTCGTTATTGACAACATTTTTCGTAAAAGTTTTGAAATCATTAGGCAAATAACCCTAGTGTGGAGTTTCAGATATAAAAATCCACCATTCTTCCATTGAGCGAACTCTGCAGGCGGCAACAAACAGATTTACGACTTTAAACGGATATGTTTCAAGAGGAGAGCATTTGCCAAAGTTCCTCAAAGAAAGAAATTTGGGTTAAAAGCGGCAAATGAACTTTGCCCTTGTGACAACATAATGTTAAAGCATTTGTATTCCTATATGTTATTTCCGATTTAAAATGCTAAGCACTACAATAGCAACAAATAAGACTCAATGAACCACAATTAAAAGGTTGAAATTGACGCGGAACTGCATTCAAAGCGCATTTGTATGAAGCTTCCAAATTGTTCGTTTCGTGATCGTTTTCATTTAAGTATTTACTTTTCAGCTTCTTTTTATACCCGACACACTCTGTGTCGAGCGTGTATTGCGTTTGTGTGGTTGTGTGTAACACCCAGAACCAGTCGAGATAGACCATACAAAATGTATATAGAAATCATCAGCGCCACCAGGAGATTCAATTTAGCCATGTCCGTCTATCTGTCCGTCCGTCTGTCTGTCCGTCTGTTTGTATACAGTTTTCTTATCGAAGGAGTTGAGCTATCTTGACGAAATTCGGTATGCCAACTCACAGGCACATGAGTAAGAACAAGTTCGAGAATGGACCCGATCGGACCATTTTTAGGGGTACCTCCAGTACTAGGGTCTGTTATAAAAATCACAAAAACTGCTCTAAAATCGAAGTATTTCAACATATTTTGATGAAATTTTATATTTGAACATGTTTCAAGGCAAGTAATACGATTTCTAAAAATTTTAAAAGTGGGCGTGGCAGAAGGGTGTTTTTCGTAAATTGTCCCCTACACCCGAAATTCAAATGGGACTTGAACAAAATTTGGCACTTAGCTTCCTTTGTAGCTATAAACATCCTTCCAAAAAATTTCCTAGATCGGTCCATTATAAAGGGTACCTCCAGTACAAGGGTCTGTGACAAAAATCCCAAAACTGCCTCAAAATCTGACTTTTTCCAAATATTTCAATGAAACTTAGGATTCGAGTGTATACCTAAGCCTCCGATTAGAATTCCACAAATCCTTGAGAAAAATGTACGAACGTCGCATTATTTGATTTCAGTCGGTCGAAGGTTTTCAGCAAAACATTATCTTGGTCTTATGCACATAAAATAAATATAAAGGGTTCATTAAATGGCGATTCTGATGGATTGTAACACTTTATGATGAACTGTATCAAATCCGATTGTCTTTATAAATGATAAATAAATTGATTTATATTCTAGAAAGTCTTGGTCAGCAATTATTTTTTAATTAAATCAATCAACTGATATTTGATTAAAATGAAGCACTAATTTTTCATTCACAATTTTTCGGAGTATTTAAATTCAAGCTAAGAAATTTGAAATATTTAATAAACTTTTTTCAATAAAGCTGTCAGCATCTCGAATTTACAAGTAATTAATCGGACTTAAAATTTATGAAAAGCTCAGGATGAAACAAATTAAGTGAATAATGTACTTTATGACGGGCAATCAAGTTAATAGCCGCAGTTAAAACAATTTTATTTATCTCTTAAATGTCCGATTTTGAAATGAGGATGTAAAATATTTTATTTTCGGAAAGAGCCCTGCCGGCTATAGGAAGGAGCATGTGGAGTATTTTTTCAATAAGTTGGGAATTTTAAAATATTTTTAAAACTTTTTTTTTACTTTGTGATACTTGGAAATAATTTTACACAAACTCCGCATAGTTTTACATTTTATTCCCAAAGAGATTTATTTATTTCAATCGGCTTATGTTCTTAGGAGATATTGAGCGAAATGAAAGATAAATCGACAAATAGATGCTAGCAGCACTGACATGCTGCGGTAGACATGCGTTTGGGTTCACGGAATGTGGTAGAGAAAGACATCACTCATACGGCGTGTTGGACGAAATTCAATTAGTTTTTTATTGGCGTTCTAAAAAAGTTATTTTAAGAACAAAAACTTCTTGCGCCGGGTTACGTAGACTTCTGAAGGACGAATTTGAATTTAGCGTCATGCTCAGGCAAATGGACTCGACGTTAGCTATCAGCTCACAGCAAATTATATTGTTGTTTGATTGTTTAAGATGGGTAAACGTAAGCGTTAGCAATGAAGAGAAAAATCGATATTATATTATACTATGGTCATCATTCCATTCAAATCTAAGAAGATTTATAAGGAACATAGTTGACACCAATCAATTTCATTTGAATGGCCAAGACTGAATATCGGAATAGCTTGAAGAGGCAATGTGAAGGAAAACCATCACAAAGCTTTCAGGGGATTTCAATCAACATAAGTTAATGGCACTCTATTATATGAAGCACTGACTTCATCAACTTTAACGTCGATGTTGAAAGCAATTTTATATAATTTAAATATATTCATTCAATAAATTTTGTTTGTATTCCTGACTGAAGCCAGCCGAGCAATGTGAAAACATTTCATATTATTAAAGCATGACAACAATTTTCGCTGCATGCTGGACATACAACATATATTTTCATGTGTTTTTGTGAATGGCTATAAACGGAATAGCTTCGTGAAAAACAATAAATGCAATGGGGCATTTTGCGCAGCCGGTTCTTTTTTAAATTCAACAACCAAGGAAATGCAGTCATACGTCATGTCGGGCATGACACAAATTGAGCGTCAACATAAATAAATATATTAAAATGTTAATGTAAAGATTTTCATACGGTTTTAACGCGAGGACAACGCTGAGTGCAATTTGTTTTTTTTTTAACTCGAAGTATCCTCAGTCTGACATAAAAACCTTAAATTTTTGCAAAGAAAATTGAGAGAGAAAAGTTAATTATGTCTTGCTTTTAACATCCATTTTATGAATGATTGAACTTATATTTATGTGATAATGTGAGTTTATAAAAGAGATGTTTTAAGGCTTTTTTAAAAGGCAAAAAATCGTGACTTCTGAAAAAAAACTTTGCACCCTTTATATTGTTCAGATGTTTATATATGCATATTTTTTAAAACATTACCTACAATATATTTCCGTCCTCTTCTTCAAGAAAATTTGGTGTCCAACTGATGCATTAGAATTTAACATGGCCTAGTGAGAGTTTTCCCTAAGACAACATACTATTGCTTGGATGAGAGTTATTCTCTAAGATTTTTTTTTCCTTAATCAAAAATAAAAAACAAAAGAAAACCTTGCCGCCTTGGAATCACAAAACTACTCATCCACTTTAAATGAAAGAATTAATTTGTGATATCTGCCATGTAATATGCCACAAGAGAGAAAATTCAAGAACAAATGGACATCGAAGGAAACACTGACGTTCTTCCCGCTGAAAATTGTAGCTTGCAATTGTGAAAACATCAGGAAAGTGTTTTCATTTCCGCTTCCGTTGTACTTTGCCATGATGGCGTGGGTGCAACTTCCGCCTTCCGTTTCACGCTCAACCAAACAAGCGTAAATTATTTCAACTTTTTCTACGCGGCACATAATTCGGGTAAAAACTCTTTCACATCTCGAGCTCTGACGTCTGCCGCACGAAGTGGTCCTACACATTCATGGAGCGTAAGATAAGTGCGCCTTTAAGTATGCCTTGTTCTTGTAGTTTTCATTGTTGAAAAAAAAGGACATCAGCAGAGAATGCTTTTCAGGCTTTTAGTATAACCAGCAATTTTTACGGAGAAACAGTAGCAATTTATGAGGCAAGCTAAGAGATGTTAGACTGTATATACTTTTATGACAAGATTGTAGCTATCATGGTAAAATGTTTTATATTTGAAGGATATATCTTATATATACTAATGATTACGTTCATATTTTTCTTTTTCGAATGTTTAGTATGGTACGCTCAAAGAAATTATGACCTTAGCTAAATATATCGATACATACTTATGTCAATGCAATCAAGTTCACGTCTGGAATTGTTTTGTCGAAGAATTGAAGCCATGATATTTTTTTTTTCAATTTTTGTTTTGAATTCAAACCTCGCACACAAAGATTCTCAAGTTGGACTCACTGCTCAGCATTACAACTGACATCTCCTGGAGTTTCATTTTTGCGAAAATTGCTATCGATTTTCAAGTAGTCTTATACCAGTACAGACATAAGATGTTCTTGGCTTCTTTTTCCTCGAAGATGGAATTATTTACTATGGAGCACAAACTTTACTTGGAGCATTGAAAAATAATATTTTCTCTTGTGTGAGTAAATATTGGCTAAACGTCTACGAAGTCATTCTCGAATTGTATCCACAAAAGTGAGTTCCCATGAACAAGTTCCATTTGAACGAAAACATAACTTCACTCAAGTGGAATTCCCATTTCGTACTTCCAACAGAGTAGAGCACTCCCCGTTACTTGGTTCTCAATCACTAAGGTTTCTTGACACATATTTTCCTTTGATTAAGGACGTCTCAATAATTCCTTTATTTTTTGATTGATTACAGCAATCAATTTTTAATGGATGACTGACAATTAAATTTCTTTCCAAGAATCTCTTCGAGCCTAATTAAGAGGAATTTTTTGAGGGCAATTGCAATATCCTCTAAATTGAGATATTTTTTCAGAAAAATACGAAAATACTTCAGTAGAAAAACATGAATTCAAAGAAATTATTTGTATTTACCGGCCATGGAGAAAGAAGGCGCAATATAAAAGCAAGGAAATTTTTTTAAATGAAATTTGTGAGAAATAAATTTTGCAGACTTTTAATTCAACACATTTTTTTAAAGTAGTCTTTGAAATTTGCACGCTTTATCATGTTTAGTTAAACAAGTTATCTATCAAAATTATAACTGAGCAGCAATAAAGCCGCATTCGGTCAAACATACGGTCCTCCCGCGAACAAAAAACTCTAAATATGAAACGCGTTCGCACGTGTGCTGGGCTAAATGTAAATTTATGGATTGGATTACCTCAACATTAGGCAGAGGTAGAATAACAAATCGTAACCAATTATTTATTGTAGTTTGCTCGAAATAAATGCCGGACTAAATCCAAAGTGAAAGTGATTTTAGGTTGCCTTTTTAATGAGCGTCACATGGGATAATATAAGTATAAAAATATATTAAGTGGCTATAAAAGGACGTGGCACAAAATTTGTGTTATATCTTCGAGCCTCATCATCATTCTTCAGTCTTCACGAGTTGATAACATATTAGTTATATAATATTATGTACGCTAATTTTTATCTTTCACGCCGTGAAGCACAGGATTAAAGTAACACTGATTGTGTTACATCGCGCGCTCCTATTAAGGATCTAAAATACTCGCGCGCATTGAAGTAGATGTGAAAAATGGATTTTAAGAGAACTAGAACAGATTCATCACGTCTATCAACCGCACAACCTCACCGTTTGGGAGCTATAAAATGCATGCAAGGGACATGCAACGATACGATGGCCAATCGCCAGACAAACTCATATCCTCGTGTTTGCGTGTCCTCACATTTATGCCAGAAACATCAGCACTTGAACTTGTTGTTTTGGATTACATACATTTACATTGCTTTGCTGTAACTGAGCTCATCCGCAACACGAGAACGACCGTTAGAAACCTCTTGGCACGCAAAGTTGAACTAATACGATTGGAAAGGTCCTTTCAGAAACAAAAGTGTCACGCGAGCTGGATAATTATGTGCGACACACAGTGAGAAGTCCTTAACAATTTATAGGCAAAAATGAGAAATATTATGACGAACGATAAAATAACATAGTTGCAATGTTTTACATAATATAACAACAACAAAATCCCATGATTCTGATGATTCCTTTTTGATCAGGCATTACCGGAATGTTTCCATTTGACGATGTACTTTGGAGTAAGGGCCACGGATGCAGCTCATATGGAATTCTAATACTCACATCTTCATAGTCATCCACTGGTATTCGTTTAGGCAAAGAGTCCTTTAAGCCTGCCAAGTTGAAATCCTTTCGCTATTTTCAAGCTTAAATTTATTCTCAAGGGTATGACGCCAAAGGACGTCTACCTTTACGACCATTAAGGTATCGAACTTTAAATTTGTTACATTGTGTCTGTCCAATGCATTAAATCTACTGTTTCAATGCGAAATTAATGGGAAAAAGATAAGCTGACAGAAAATAAATCTTTCAACGGACTGCATTTAACATTTTAATGTTCCTTTAAGGACGGCGATTTCACCGAAAAGTGTTTTGGCTCAATCGCCATTGGACCAGCTGCTGCCGCCCAAAAATCACCGGCTATAAGAAATGGAACGGAAGAGCTTTTCGCTTTTTCAAACTATTCGGAGGTCTTTGCAATTGTCGCTGCTGAATTAATAAATTATTCAAGGGGAACAGCCAAGCTGTAAGGGCGCGCTGAGAGGGATAGCTTGAGGCGTTGAATACGTAAAGCTTCTCGTGATCCTGTACTTTATTTCCTCAATTGTGCTTGCTTTCTCTCTCACTCTTTTTTAAATGAAATAATTTTCGTCACAGAAATTGCCTGACAAAAACCGTCGTGTTTTCAAAGCTTAAGGATTTTTCATTCCACAAGCAAAAGGCTCCTCGTTTATTTATCTGTTGTGGCGGACTGATTTTTTTACTGGTTTCAAAACGATGTGTGTTAACTGACAGTGGACTCGGTATACTGACATCTAAGAAATTCGTTTACTTTTGATCCAATTGATGTTTCTTAAAAAGCTTTCCAAATAGGAGCCTTTGGGAGTATCTGAGCCAGACCATAAAGTATGGAAAGAGAGCAACCAGTGAGTGTTCGTGCTTACAATTTGGGAAAAAGAATCTGCCTTAGTTTCATACGAACCAAACCATCTAATTCACATAATCACAGTTATGGTGCAAGTTTGTGCTCGATTAGGTGACTAATGAATTTTTGAAATGCGCCTTAAAGCACTCTACAACGTTTTTTGCTCCGTTCATGCTAGGGAAGTTCACATTATTTGGAGTGTAATTAACTAATACCAACTCATGACAAAGTATTTTGTTACTTAAAATTGATTTTAATAAATTTTTTTTTTTTGCATTTTCCGGAAAGCAAGGAAGTCGTGCTTAGAAATACAATTCGCAAAGTCCTTTGGCGGCATGGGAAACTTGTGCCAAAAGACTTAAACTCCGTCCGAAAAACTTCTTTGCTCCAATATGGCTTCGAATTGTTGCTTTTGTTTGTTTTCTTTTCTTTTTTTTTTTTGAAAAATAGTAATTTTACACAGTTTGTGTAATTTTGTTACTATAGAATCTTAATTTTGAGGTATAAATAAGGGAACTTTTTTACACAATGTTTGTTAATAAAGTTGTCGATGGGCAGCACTGACTATTGCAACGTGTCAATTTTACTTTAAGTGTACACTTAAAAAATCGAAGTCGAAGGAGCGTACTCATATTAATTGTATTTAAGCGAAATCAGTGAGTTGTATAAAAATGTGTAAGAAATAATTTTGAAATATTCCATATGAGTAAGTATATTACAATATATGGTAAATTAATAAGAATTTTTTTACGTTCAAAAATAGTGAATTTTACGAAGTTTGTGTAGATTTTGTACATAGATCGTTAATTTTAGTTATAAGGGCTAGTTGTACTTACAATTATGTTTAAATTATCGATGGACATATTATGCAACTGTCAATATTACTTGTTGTCTTGTCGAAGTCGAACGCGTCATTTTTTTTAAGAACTCAATAAATATTGAAGAACTATATAAAAACTTATTCTCAGTGATATGTAGTTATATAAAGCTATATAGAGTATTCTAGTTTGTTTCTTGCGAAAATGTTTTATGATTTTGGAAGGCTTAGCAGAAGCATGACGCTTAATTTTGAGTATAATATTTACTTACATTATAATTTATTACATTTTAATAAATACTCTTGTTGTATGCTCAAACCAGAATATTTATTTTCCAAATATTCGAAAATCTCTTTAAGAAAACTATTTTTTACAGTTGTTAATAAGTATGGGTAAAAGTATACACTTCTTTGAAAAATGTTTTATGCATAATGTTGATCTTAAAATTACACTATTAGAGAAATAATTTTTATAATTTTATTGGATTTAAAAAATTGTTAATTACACAAAAATGTTTCTTTAATCAAAATCTCTTTTACACATTATGAGGTTGAATTTTTTTGAGTGGGTAAAATTTACAAATTTATAATAGATTATGTAACTGTTGATCTTAAAATACTAGTAAATATTGTTTAAGATTGTATAACGGCAGAAATAAAGTCGCATGTAAACAAGAATGGTTTCTTTAATTCGATCAAAATAATTTTACAATTTGAAGGTTCGACACATTTTTTTGGTGGTAAAATGTAGTTTATGGATAGGATTACCTTTTCCTACATAGCTAGGGTAAACATTTTTAAATGTATAACTGAGCAGATATAAAGCCGCATTCGGTCAAACAAACGGTCCTCAGCGATCAAAAAATTCTAAATATGAAACGCGTTCGCACGTGTGCTGGCTAAATGCTAAATTTATGGATTGGATTACCTCAACATAGGCAGGGGTAGAATATAAATCGTTACCAATTATTTATTGTAGTTAAGCTCGAAATAAATGCCGGACTAAATCCAAAGTGAAAGTGGTTTAGTTGCTTTTTATTGAGCTCACATGCCTTATTTAGATTATTAATATTTAAGTTAATAGACAGGCAAATTTTTTATTCCAGCCTGACACAGCCTTATAAGTTAAACTATTGTTTACATGCGCCATTCTTTAAGTCTAAAATACCGCCGCTTGAGAGCAAAAAGGATTTAAAGAAACTGAATGTTCATCCGTCCTATTAACGCAAAACTCCCGTTGGGAGTAGATGCATGCAAAGGACATGCAGCGATACGATGACCAATCGCCGGACAAACTCAAATCCTCGTGTTTGCGTGTCCTCACATTTATGCCAGAAACATCATCACTTGAACTTGTTGTTTTGGATTACATTTTAGCTCATCCCCAACACGAAAACGACCGTCAGAAACCGCTTGGCACGCAAAGTTGAACTAATACGATTGGAAAGGTCCTTTCAGAATCAAAAGTGTCACGCGAGCTGGATAATTATGTGCGACACACAGTGAAAAGTCCTAAACAATTTAATGGTAAAAATGAGAAATATTATGACGAACGATAAAATAGTTGCAATGTTTTACATAATATAACAACAACAAAATCCCATGATTCTGATGATTCCTTTTGATCAGGCATTACCGGAATGTTTCCATTTGACGACGCACTTTGAAGTAAGGGCCACGGATGCAGCTCATATGGAATTCCAACACTCACATCTTCATAGTCATCCACTGGTATTCGTTTAGGCAAAGAGTCCTTTAAGTCTGCCAAGTTGAAATCCTTTCGCTATTTTCAAGCTGAAATTTATTCTCAAGGCTATGGCGTCCAAGGACGTCTACCTTTACGACCATTAAGGTATCGAACTTTAAATTTGTTTCATTGTGTCTGTCCAATGCATTAAATCTACTGTTTCAATGCGAAATTAATGGGAAAAAGATAAGCTGACAGAAAATAAATCTTTCAACGGACTGCATTTAACATTTTAATGTTCCTTTAAGGACGGCGATTTCACCGAAAAGTGTTTTGGCTCATTCGCCATTGGACCAGCTGCTGCCGCCCAAAAATCACTCGCTATAAGAAATGAAACGGAAGAGCTTTTCGCTTTTTCAAACTATTCGGAGGTCTTTGCAATTGTCGCTGCTGAATAAATAAATTGTTCAAGGGGAACAGCCAAGTTTTTCGGGCGCGCTGAGAGGGCGATTGCTTGAGGCGTTGAATACGTAAAGTTTCTCGTGATCCTATACTTTATTTCCTCAATTGTGCTTTCTTTCTCTCTCACTCTTTTTTAAATGAAATAATTTTCGTCACAGAAATTGCCTGACAAAAACCGTCGTGTGTTTCAAAGCGTAAGGATTTTTCATTCCACAAGCAAAAGGCTCCTCTTTTACTTATCTGTTGTGGTGGACTGATGTTTTCTACTGGTTTCAAAACGATGTGTGTTAACTGACAGTGAACTCGGAATACTGACATCTCAGAAATTCGTTTACTTTTGATCCAATTGATGTTTCTTAAAAAGCTTTCCAAATGGGAGCCGTTGCGAGGATCTGAGCCAGACAAAAAAGTAGGGAAAGAGAGCCACCAGTGAGTGTTCGTGCATACAATTTGGGAAAAAGAATATCCCTTAGTTTCATCCAATTCACATAGTCACACTAATGGTGCAAGTTTGTGCTCGATTAGGTAAGTAATGAATTTTTTAAATGCGCCTTAAAGCACTCTACAACGTTTTTTGTTCCGTTCATGCTAGGGAAGTTCACATTATTTGGAGTGTAATTAACTAATACCAACTCATGACAAAGTATTTTCTTACTTAAAATTTATTTAAACTAATTTTTTTTTTTTTGCATTTTCGGGAAAGCAAGGAAGTCGTGCTTAGAAATACAATTCGCAAAGTCCTTTGGCGGCATGGGAAACTTGTGCCAAAAGACTTAAACTCCGTCCGAAAAACTTCTTTGCTCCAATATGGCTTCGAATTGTTGCTTTTGTTTGTTTTCTTTTCTTTTTTTTTTTTGAAAAATAATTGTCTTGAATCCCATTCTAAAACGATTTTCCATCAGCTCCTAATTAAGGCAAAATCGGTCAGCTAAATTACAGTAATGTTTTTTTTTGGAATTTTCCAAATTGTTAATTATAAAATTTTATATTTAATAAAATTAAGGGGTCCCCTCTTGCATTAAAATTTTAAAAATCCATAAAAAAAGTTTTGGTGCAGTTTGATTGGCTGATAAGTCCCCGGTCTGACACATAGATGGCGTCGTAGATTAAATGCATATTATTTTTATATAGTGGCAACCTTCAAATGATTCGTGTCAAAATTTGACGTCTGTAAGTCAATTAGTTTGTGAGATAGAGCGTCTTTTGTGAAGCAACTTTTGTTATTGTGAAAAAAATGGAAAAAAAGGAATTTCGTGTTTTGATAAAATACTGTTTACTGAAGGGAAAAAATACAGTGGAAGCAAAAACTTGGCTTGATAATGAGTTTCCGGACTCTGCCCCAGGAAAATCAACAATAATTGATTGGTATGCAAAATTCAAGCGTGGTGAAATGAGCACGGAGGACGGTGAACGCAGTGGACGCCCGAAAGAGGTGGTTACCGACGAAAACATCAAAAAATTCACAAAATGATTTTGAATGACCGTAAAATGAAGTTGATCGAGATAGCAGAGGCCTTAAAGATATCAAAGGAACGTGTTGGTAATATCATTCATCAATATTTGGATATGAAAAAGCTCTGTGCAAAATGGGTGCCGCGCGAGCTCACATTTGACCAAAAACAACAACGTGTTGATGATTCTGAGCGGTGTTTGCAGCTGTTAACTCGCAATACACCCGAGTTTTTGCGTCGATATGTGACAATGGATGAAACATGGCTCTATCACTACACTCCTGAGTCCAATCGACAGTCGGCTGAGTGGACAGCGATCGGTGAACCGTCTCCGAAGCGTGGAAAGACTCAAAAGTCCGCTGGCAAAGTAATGGCCTCTGTTTTTTGGGATGGGCATGGAATAATTTTTATCGATTATCTTGAAAAGGGAAAAACCATCAACAGTGACTATTATATGTCGTTATTGGAGCGTTTGAAGGTCGAAATCGCGGCAAAACGGCCCCATATGAAGAAGAAAAAAGTGTTGTTCTACCAAGACAACGCACCGTGCCACAAGTCATTGAGAACGATGGCAAAAATTCATGAATTAGGCTTCGAATTGCTTCCCCACCCACCGTATTCTCCAGATCTGGCCCCCAGCGACTTTTTCTTGTTCTCACACCTCAAAAGGATGCTCGCAGGGAAAAAATTTGGCTGCAATGAAGAGGTGATCGCCGAAACTGAGGCCTATTTTGAGGCAAAACCGAAGGAGTACTACCAAAATGGTATCAAAATATTGGAAGGTCGTTATAATCGTTGTATCGCTCTTGAAGGGAACTATGTTGAATAATAAAAACGAATTTTGACAAAAATATGTGTATTTCTTTGTTAGACCGGGGACTTATCAGCCAACTTGTTAAGCATTGAACTAACTTTGGTTTTTGTGATTTTCTTTTGTGGGTGAAAGTTATTCCTTTCCTCTGCATCTACTAAAATATTTCGTCGAGGTTTCAGCTCAATGAACAGCAGATCGATTTGCTCAATTAAATAAATTTTTATGAATTGCAGAAGTTGTTTAAATTCTTTAAAAATTTCCAAAGCGACACTGGCGGGGCTAGCTTATCCCCCGATATTCCTGTACATTTCGGCCGAATTTCACAACAATTTTTGCTATTCAATTTAAAGCAAAACGAGGGTTCCCAGTAATTAAAACTCAAAAGATCAATGGAGTGCTTTTCAGGGTACATATTGGCATAACTTTTTTTCCAGGAAGCTTGATCCTTTTATATGTAGTCTTTGTAAAATAACGAAAAAATGACTTTTGTTGATGCTGAAGAGCGACGGAATTTCATTGCAGGAATTTTTTAGTGTAAAGTGATTGGGATTTTGTCTCCGCCAATTTACGGCCGCGTGTATAAAACTCTGTCAGGATTCAACTCATTGCTTAAAAGTCTCTTGGGAGTAGTCGTCCATGAGTGATCGGAAGCACTCAAACTTAGTGAGGCGATGGCATGAAACCGTGGAGAGGAAGGAGCGTAAATCGATTTAATCCTTGCTGGAAGCTAATGAAAAAATCGCGTGAAGCTAAACGCTCGTTAGGCGTGGTTGGTTAGGGACAGCAGTGAGGAACTTAAAAAAGCAGCTTTTAATTAAAGACTGAATCTCAAGTGGAAAGAGGAAACAATGGCCAATTACGATGGGAAATTTTCCGCTTTATTAACTAAAGGCACCATTTTGTGTAAAAACCCGATTCAAATTTTATATGAGAAGTCGCGTTTCGACTTTCCGGAGAGTAAAAAAGCCCGACTATTGTAGGTACATCAAATTGGCGAATGTAGTTAGTGGGTTCACTAAAGGTTATTGTTTCAGGGTCATTACAAAAAATTTATTCTTGAGGCAGAAGTTATAAAAAATTCCATCAATCATTTAAAAGAGTGACCCAATTGTTAAGGGATTAGTTTTGTTATGGGTGGTTAAATTCATTATTCCGATTCTTATTTTGAATAAGATAATTGATGACTCCAGGACACGTTTTGCCGCCATGGTAATTCTTACGTTGCAAGTCAATTATGTCAATGCTGGAGCCTTTTCTAGAAACATTTGCTGAAAACTGAAAGAAGCCAACCACACACTCAAGGGACCTTAAAAGCTACAGAGGCGATTGAAGTAACATATAACAGGGACGAAAGTATACAAAGCCCTTTTAAATCAATCATCATTTGATTGTTCACA
The DNA here is from genome assembly GCA_020466095.1 of Chlorops oryzae. Taxonomy (NCBI): domain Eukaryota; kingdom Metazoa; phylum Arthropoda; class Insecta; order Diptera; family Chloropidae; genus Chlorops; species Chlorops oryzae. The sequence continues at coordinate 28,899,157 of CM035807.1, read as the reverse complement.
AAATTTTGTTTTGAAATATTAAACGTCAGACACATTTAAGCATTCGTTGACTTGAGAGGAAAATGAATTTCCTCGCGACCTTGTGTAATCCTTTTACGTCACCTTTAAATATCCTTTAGCATGCAATCATATTAGACAGATTTCTTAATGGTGAAAGCAAAGGGAAGGGATCACATAAGAGCTCAGGTGGCAGCTCTTTGACATAGCTTCTCTGCTTTTCGTATTCCCTTTCGTGACATCCAAAGGCAGTGAAACTGCCACATAGACGACCGTTCTGGCCTACATTCGTGCATATATGAATATGAGACACCATGCTTGGCTTGTTTGGATGTGACGAAAGAACTTTCCCTGCAGTAATGAAATGGTTTCGGTTCAAAAGCGATCGATCCTAGGTGGGTCCCTTTAGGACCAAACTAGGACCGATCACAAATTTATATGAACCGCGATCGACCTAGGGTTAACCTCTATCTAACCGACCCTCGTCCAATCCCAAAATGAGCGTAGGTGGGGCGTGTTCGTAATAACTTGTACTTTATTGTTGTCTGCTTTAAGTCCTTAATCTGTTCTTTGTGCTATCATAGGTTAAATAGCTTGATTGTTAAGACTCTCGCTCCGCAACCGAAGGGGTAAGAGTTCGAGCCCTGGCTCGGTTTAGAAATTTTTTTTTTTTTTTCAATTACCTACGATTTTTTAATGTTAATATTAAAATTTTTTTTTTTAAATGTTAACTTGAAAAAAAAAATAGTTCGTTTTTTACATATAAATTGGTTTTTAATATTTATTTTTCAATAAAAAATTCTTTGAAGTGAAAAATTTTTTACGTATGTTTCCCAAAAACTTGAGCAACCAAAAACTCAAATCAGCGTTTTGATCACAGCATTAAACTTGCTTGTTTAGCGTAATGGTTAAGACACCGATTTACCAACCCAGAGTTCTGAGGTTCGAGGCTCGGCCTAGGCGGGAAAATCAAAAAATAAATAATATAATGTTGTAACAAAAAGATTTAAAAAAAACAAAAAAGCAAAATAAACAAAATAAGAAAAAAATTTTTTTTAAATTTTTTATAAAAAAAAAAAATATTAAAAAACAAGTAAGAAAGCTAAAGTCGGTCAAGCCCGACTTTGAAATACCCAGCGTCCCGACATTATGAGCGCACTATGTTTTGCTTCTCTATTTGTGGGCGTGGCAGTAGGAGGGCAAAATAAATTATTTCCCTACACCTTTCATTCGCCTTGGTGGATCTATGTTGCGAATTTGAAGCTTCTACGCCTTTTACTTCGGAAGTTACGAAAAATCTTCATTTGTGGGCGTGGCAGTAGGCGGGCCAATTAAAATTTTTTCCTACACCTTTCATTCGCCTTGGTAAACCTATGTTGCGAATTTGAAGCTTCTAGCCTTTTACTTCGGAAGTTACGAAAAATCTTCATTTGTGGGCGTGGCAGTGGGAGGGCCACATAAATTATTTCCCTACACCTTTCATTCGCCTTGGTGAACCTATGTTGCGAATTTGAAGCTTCTACGCCTTTTACTTCGCAAGTTACGAAAATGCTCCATTTGTGGGCGTGGCAGTGGGCGGGCTACATAAATTTTTATTCCTACACCTTTCATTTGCTCGGTCAACCTATGTTGCGAATTTGAAGCGTCTACGCCAATTAATTCGGAAGTTACGAAAAATCTCCATTTGTGGGCGTGGCTGTGGGCGGGCCATATAAATTTTTTTCCTACACCTTTCATTCGCCTTGGTCAACCTATGTTGCGAATTTGAAGCTTCTACGCCTTTTACTTCGGAAGTTACGAAAAATCTTCATTTGTGGGCGTGGCAGTGGGAGGGCCACATAAATTATTTCCCTACACCTTTCATTCGCCTTGGTGAACCTATGTTGCGAATTTGAAGCTTCTACGCCTTTTACTTCGGAAGTTACGAAAAATCTTCATTTGTGGGCGTGGCAGTAGGCGGGCCAATTAAAATTTTTTCCTACACCTTTCATTTGCCTTGGTAAACCTATGTTGCGAATTTGAAGCTTCTACGCCTTTTACTTCGGAAGTTACGAAAAATCTTCATTTGTGGGCGTGGCAGTGGGAGGGCCACATAAATTATTTCCCTACACCTTTCATTCGCCTTGGTGAACCTATGTTGCGAATTTGAAGCTTCTACGCCTTTTACTTCGGAAGTTACGAAAAATCTTCATTTGTGGGCGTGGCAGTGGGAGGGCCACATAAATTATTTCCCTACACCTTTCATTCGCCTTGGTGAACCTATGTTGCGAATTTGAAGCTTCTACGCCTTTTACTTCACAAGTTACGAAAAATCTTCATTTGTGGGCGTGGCAGGGGGCGGGCCAGTTAAATTTTTTCCCTACACCTTTCATTTGCCTTGGTCAACCTATGTTGCGAATTTGAAGCGTCTACGCCAATTAATTCGGAAGTTACGAAAAATCTCCATTTGTGGGCGTGGCTGTGGGCGGGCCATATAAATTTTTTTCCTACACCTTTCATTCGCCTTGGTCAACCTATGTTGCGAATTTGAAGCTTCTACGCCTTTTACTTCACAAGTTACGATAAGCCCTTATTTGTGGGCGTGGCTCACAGAGGGCGGCGTCCATTTTTTTCCAGGATATGTCCCTTTTTGTAGTTTACCAGTACACCAAATATCAATGAAATGTGTTGAGTGGTTCGCTAGTTACAGGAATTTTACTGAAAACAAATTATATTCATTTGTGGGCGTGGCAGTGGGCGGATGTCTCCCATTTTTACTTAGGATCATACTCGGATCCCGATATACCTGTATTTTATGAATTGCAGAAGTTGTTTAAATTCTAAAAGAATTTACAAAGCGACACTGGCGGGGCTAGCTTATCCCCCGATATTCCTGTACATTTCGGCCGAATTTCACAAAAATGTTTGCTATTTAATCTAGAGCAAAACAAGCGTTCCCAGTAATTAAAACTCAAAAGATCAATGGAGTGTTTTTCAGGGTACATATTGGCCTAAGGTTATATTCGGCAAGCTTGATCCTTTTATATGTAGTCCTTGTAAAATTACGAAAAAATGACTTTTGTTGATGCAGCACCGTCTGAAGTTTAATTCCGCTGGAAAATTAACTCAACTGAAGAGCGACGAGATTTCATTGCAGGATTTTTTTAGTGTAAAGTGATTGGGATTTTGTCTTCGCCAATTTACGGCCGCGTGTATAAAACTCTGTCAGAATTCAACTTATTGCTAAAAAGTCTCTTGGGAGTAGTCGTCCAGGAGTGATCGGAAGCACTCAAATTTAGTGAGGAGATGACACGAAACCGTGGAGAGCAAGGAGCGTAAATCGATTTAATCCTTGCTGGAAGCTAATAAAAAAATCGCGTGAAGCTAAACGCTCGTTAGGCGTGGTTGGTTAGTGACTGCAATGAGGAACTTAAAAAAGCAGCTTTTAATTAAAGACTGAATCTTAAGTGAAAAGAGGAAACAATGGCCAATTACGATGGGAAATTTTCCGCTTTATTAAGTAAAGGCACCATTTTGTGTAAAAGCCTGATTCAAAATTGATATGAAAAGTCGCGTTTCGGCTTTCCGGGGAGTAAAAAAGCCCGACTATTGTAGGTACATCAAATTGGCGAATGTAGTTAGTGGGTTCACTAAAGGTTATTGTTTCAGGGTCATTACAAAAAATTTATTCTTGAGGCAGAAGTTGTAAGAAATTCCATCAATCCTTTTAAAAAGTGACCCAAATTGTTAAGGGATTAGTTTTGCTTTTGGTGGTTAAATTCCTTATTCCGATTTTTATTTTGAATAAGATAATTGATGACTCGAGGTCACGTTTTGCCGCCATGTTATTTCTTACGTTGCAAATCATTTATGTCAATGCTGAAGCCTTTTCTACAAACATTTGCTGAAAACTGAAAGAAGCCAACCACACACTCAAGGGACCTTAAAAGATTCAGAGGCGATTGAAGTATCATTTAAGAGGAACGAAAGTATACAAAGCAATACCTCTTCAAATCAATCATCATTTCATTGTTCACAAAATTGTGTTTTAAGATCTTAAAAGTCAGACACATTTAAGAATTCGTTGACTTGAGAGGAAAATGAATTTCCTCGCGACCTTGTGTAATCCTTTTACGGCACCCTTAAATATCCTTTTGCATGCAATCATATTAGACAGATTTCTTAATGGTAAAAGCGAACGGAAGGGAACACATAAGGGCACAGGTGGCAGCTCTTTGACATAGCTCCTCTGCTTTTCGTATTCCCTTTCGTGACATCCAAAGCCAGTGAAACTACCGCATTGACGACCGTTCTGGCCTACATTCGTGCATATATGAATATAAGATACCATGTTGGGCTTGTTTGGATGTCACGAAAGAACTTTGCTTTAGGTTTAAGTTTGGCAAATGTGAACTTGAGAGTTGGAGAACAAACTTTTCATATCCCGCAGGATTGCTGAGAATATCCTTTAAAATAAGTTGTTAGCTCTTGTGACATTCTGTTATGGTATGTATGCGGTGCGCTATGGTAATCTGGGACATTTCAAGAGGACGAGAAGGACTACTAGTGCTTCTTGCTCTATATCCTTATTCACCAAAAATTTGTTTTACATTTATTTCTGCCGATTTTGGGCAAGCTATGTATCTCTTTCGGATTGAAGAAATGCTTGAAATGCATTCAAAGCTAATTATTGTTCATCATTTTATATATTAGGTGTAGTAAAAAGAAATCCATTATTTTTGCATTAAATTGAGGGCTTTATTTAAGATAGTTAGAATGACCCGATTTAGGTCAAATATGCGCCGTTTTGTTCGATAACTTGTTGCCATTTTAAAGGTAATTTCATTATGCCTCTCTCATAGAAGCCCTCGTTCCTATTAGCAAAAAATTGAGACAGTCGAATTTCAGAAGCCTCTCTTGAAGCGAATGTTTCACCAGCAAAATTGTTCGCCATGGACAGGAACAGATGGTAATCACTTGGTGCCAGGTCCGGACTATAAGGTGGATGCAGAAGAACCTCCCAACCAAACTCCCGGAGCTTCTGGCGAGTCACTATCGATGTGTGTGGCCTGGCGTTGTCCTGATGGAACACAATTCCTCTCCTATTGGCCAAAGCTGGCCACTTATGGGCGATTGCTTCCTTCAGACGGTCCAATTGTTGAATGTAGAGTTCCGAGTTAAGAGTTTTGCCGTATGAGAGCAGCTCATAGTAGATAATTCCCTGCCAATCCCACCAAACACACAGCAAAACCTTCCTGGCCGTCAATCCTGGCTTGGCCACCGTTTCCGCCGGTTCACCGTGTTTCGACCACGACCGTTTTCGCTTGACGTTGTCGTAAGTGACCCACTTTTCATCACCAGTCACCAACCGCTTCAGAAATGGGTCGATTTTGTTGCGGTTCAGCAGCGATTCGCAGATGGAAATTCGGTCTATGAGGTTTTTTTGCGTTAACTCGTGTGGCACCCATACATCGAGCTTCTTTGTGTATCCAGCCTTA
>CM035807.1:28864707-28893583 GCA_020466095.1 Chlorops oryzae | reverse complement strand
CGATTTTGAACCACTAACGCGACAGGAGACGCCCTTTCAAACACCAAAATGTCATGTGAGTTAGAAAATTACACACGACCCTGTGAAAGTTGAAGACACGAAGGCAGTCTGGTGGGGGAAAAGACCGAAGAGGTGGTATCGGCGCAATCTTAAAGCTTTTCCTTGCATGGATACATCAATGTGCACTGCAATCGCTGAAGCATTTTAGTCCTCAATATTTGCTCTTCTCATGCAATGAAATTGAGACACATGCAAATTAAATTTGATATCAAATTGATGTGATTTTCAATTTAAAAACATTAAAGGAAATTCTTCGAAGTTGCTTTCAAACTTTCCTTAACCCACTGAGGGAAAAGGTAACAATTTGGCGAGTCGCCCAATTGCTGATGATTATGAAGAGTGATATTCGAAGAAGGAGCGGCGGGAATTTCAGTTTCAATCTTTGCACCTTCAATATATGCTAACTTTTGTGCCAGTTTTGGTGGCTTGGCTGGAGATACTCTTTAGTCTTTAATTTAAGATAAACTGTGCTGTACTCTCAGCAATTGATTGACCAATTATGACTTATTTCAACGCCTCAAACAACTGCAGATTTTACCTTGAGAGTCGCGCTCGCTCAAATTTTAAAATGATTTTGTCTTTCGATTTCTGTTAAAATTTTAATGGTATAACGTGTCGTATTGTAGGAATCTCGAAGAGTGAAAATTGCATGCTTTTAACGCCACATTATTTATCGCCTTTTAGTTTTTCCGATGGTTTGTTCTTTCTCTTTTCTTTGTCTTCATATTTATCGTTCAAAATGGAATCGTCCACGCTTAATTGATGCTTCAAGCGCACAGCACTGAATTCCAGTTTCGCATCATCATTTCCCACTTATGATGCGCTTCACTGAGTTCATTTTACTGTCTCTTTAATCCCACATTAATGCATTGCGATGCAACAAGCCGTCTCAACAATGCTGTACACGTTCAGCGACATCTCATGGCACATCATCGTAACAAAAGAATGAGGTTGATGACATCAACTACATGAAATAAAAATAAATTTAAAAAATATATGCCAAACGAATGCATGTGGATCGTGTATTGTGCAGGGAAACATTAAAATATCTCAAGGGATATAAGGTGAATTGCTTAAACATCAGGTTTAGGTTTTGGCTGGGTTAGTTGTGGCATCTAAAGTGAAAATTATCATTCATCGAGTTGCTGTCAGCCAAAAGGCCTGGGGTACTTGTCAGACTCCTGTTTGCTCAAAATTCATAAGAAGAGTTTTTCCCATATCTTAACTTGAGCCAAATGCTCCTGACACCGTTCCACTTTTTTCGCGATAAAGTGCTTAAAAAATGCTTTGTCCTCTCAGACGTTGTTCAGTTTTTGCTTCGAAAGTTTGCAGGCAAAAGATTTTCAGCAGCACAAAACATAAACGAAAAAGTTAAAAGCCTTTTTTGTAGTGCGTTTTTCCTTTTCAGCTCCAGTTTGTTGAACCGTTGCGTCTCTTACATATTGTTGTCCTTTTATTTCCTCGAGAAACGTTTCTTTGGCATCAATGAAATGGATTTAGCACTCGCATTTAAGGTTGAAATTCATTGCATTTTATTGTCTCCGTTTCAGGGACGTAGCGAGAGAAAGAGTACTTTTTCAGTGGTTATATTGGCCACAGTGGTATATTGAACAATTATGAGACATTACCAAAAAAATTTTGGGGGGGACAGAGGAAGTTTAGAGAGTTTTGGACCAAAAACCCAAAAAAATCCGAAAAATTCATGAGTCCGATGAAAATTTATATACAGAATAAGTGAAAAATTCTAAGAATTTTGGCGCTAAAATTCTTTCAAAGAACTGATTACAACTAGTCTAGTTGGGGTCTGGTTCTAATCTGGTCCAAAAAGGAGTAGTTGTAATCAGGGGTTTGAAAAAATGTTGGCGCAAAAATTCTTCGAATTTTTCACTTATTCTATATATCAATTTTCATCGAAATGGAACTCTTTAGGTTAATCTTAATTACTTAATCCTGTCTTTCTGTCCTAGTGGACAATAGGGATTCTAAGGTGATTCTTATAGACGCTTAACTCTTGCAAAATTTGGAAAGAAAATCCAATTGACAACCAACATCTTACAATTTGAACCCTGCTAGGAAAGAGTTTGCAATTAGAAGTAGTCGTCAAATCAAAATTTCTTTTCGTCTATTACTGTGAGCTCTCGTGTAATAACTATCCAAGGCTCAAGAGTTCTAATGAGCCCAGGATCTTAATTTAAACACCTGATTTTAAGGAATCTAAATGTATATTGTTTGTTTTTGAAAAATTATACAAACGGATACGTTTCTCTATAAACATGTACACCTTCCAAGGACAAAAAAAAAACCTTCAATTACCGTCAACAGCTCAACCTGTTCAGTGTGTGGTTTTAACCAACCAGCTTTCAGAACGTTAACTAAAAACCGCAGAGAAGAAATTATAAAATAATTAACGAAGTGAAATCTATAGCAAAGGACAATGGTTTGAAGTGCTTTGCACTGACCACAAAATCATAACCGCACGAATGAACATTATTCACAAGGGGGTCAAGTTAAAAGATTAACCTCTTAAAAGAAAGAATCTACTTACCCGCGTTGAACTGCAATGCCCGTGGGCTTCCGACGCATTCCAATTTTAATCTGGAAAGAAAAAGAAAAACGTTTTTTATAAGCGTTTTCTGTGGTTTCCACTGTTTTCTGTATAGAAATAGGGAAAACTCAGTGGGGTTTAGTATACACTATCGAGTTTTATGATGCCCAACTATAAAACTTACCACAAAACTTTCGCAGATTTTGATGTCCTTACTTGGTGATAGCCATGAGAGCAAAGGTTTTTCGGTGGCAAAATATTTTTATGTTGGTTTTCAATGATGAGACATATGTATGTACCTACTGGAATGTAGTGATGCTTTCTGAAATCCAAATAGAAAACCAAATCCGGATGACGAAGAATTGTTAATTTTTATGTACATTAGGACATCCTTCTTCCAAATTTAAGAGCCCTATTCGTATTTAAATGGACACTGCGACGCGTTTTTTTTGTGCAATACGAAAGTCAGAATTGATCCCAGGGGAAATTCAGTGGCACTAGTATTGAAATGGCAGAGAGGATTCATTAACACCTATGTAACACCTATGTGAATGCAACGTATGAGTAACATCAGATGAATATATAAAATAATTGCGTATACGCCACTCGTGATGCATGCAGTTTGCTGTATTAAAGTGTCAATCCTCGGCTGTAAGCTAAATATTTCCACCGCTGAAGTCATAACGAAACGAAAGTGTTCATTGTTGAAATTCAATTCTTGAATGTTATAATAATATTTCAAAGACAACCAATTCTGGCATTTTCATTCGAAACTGAATTTTTCTCGTCTTGGCAAACCACTCAATTTGATTCCCACCCCCAGCAATCTATTGCATTAACTCCCCCAAAATAAGTGAATAAAAAATGAAGGCCCCACCTGAAATATAACCAAGTTGAAGCAATCATTTCGAACCAGAGACGTCGCTCTCCGCAATAACCAACAGTGAGTGCTATCCTTCAGAGCGGAGCGTCAGTCAAATTGCTACTTCAAAGTTTTTGCATTCTTCGCTTCTATTTCATTAATGGTTTTATGTTGCTCCAAAATTACTTTAAAGAACTTAAGATGGGGGGGAGAGGAGAGCATTTTAGGTTCATTTTACCGGAGCGCGCACTCCAGTGGAATTATGGTTCTTGGTTTTCTCCGCTTGATGGCCGGTAGCGAAATATCCTCCTGCAGTTTACTCACGTTTCCATTACTTTCCCTTCGAAGGGAAAAAAACTGAAGTATACTTCAAGGCTACCTTGTACGTTTCTCCTTGAAAATTCTTTATTCTTTATTCTTCCACTCTCCCACGGCTGTCAAACTTTTTCAGGAGCTTTTTCATTTGCTATCCTTTTTTCCTTATCCTTTTATTACTGCTGAATTTAGTGGTCGTTCCCTTTCTTGTTGGCTTTTTAGGTTTGCCTTATGCATTAAAAGCAGAGCCTCCAAGCAATCTCGTAACAAAAGAACGCTTGCTGCATTTTGGAGTTAATGAAATGAAGTTGGAGCTGGCTTTTCGCTTCCTGCGGCAATGCAAGAACGTTAAAGCTTAAAAAAAATTCTGCATAAGGCACGTCCTTTAGAAAAAAAATATATATATTTATATAACAACACGTTATTAATTAAGACTGTTGGCTTTCAACTGAGCTGTGCAACTGACCTCGTTTTTTTCACGTTCCTTTGGAGAGTACAAAAATTTATGATCGCGAATTTATTTTAAAACTAAAATTTATTTTACTCTTAAAGTCCTTCGTTTTTGACCATCTCTTGAGATTGATATTCCGCACTGTATTTGCGCATCTGTCGTGATTCCGTTGAGCAGCTCAGAGAGAAGTGAAGCGTTCCCTTTTCAATTACTCAGGAATATCTCTTTATAGTATACTGACGAAAAATTCAATCTTGGCGAAATTTATGTAGCCATGGAAAAGAACTCTAAGGCATCAGTAAACGGTTAAGTCCCTTATGCACAGGATACGATCTTGAGCTCTGCAGTTCTATAGCGTATTTTGTAGTGTTGTTAAACAGTTGCAAGCAACGAAAAGAACAAAACATATTGCATTGGCACGCTGGGTTATGAGGCAACACCGCAGCACAGGTGACCCAATTAATATCCAAATATGCTGAACTCGATATGTGTCACCAGAAACACAGCGAAGAAATAGCGACCTACGATACTGTTATGGCAGTACAACAGCAACGGTCAGCGACGGCAGAGGCAGCGTTTCCAGTATAAAAGTAGTTGATCAACCAACGTTCTGAGCTCAGTCTTCGGTTCAGTCTTTATCTTCGGCCTAGCCTTCGGTTCAGTCTTCATTGCAGTCTTCAATCTTCGTTTAAGTAAAATAAGCTAAACAATTGTATAATTTAATTATTATTTTCAAAAAAGGCTGTTAAAATTGAATTAAACGCGTTTCTCTTGAAAAACGACCAGGATCGGAAGGAAAAGTCTTAACAGTAGTAAGAGACTATTCTCTCCCCTCCCCTTGCAATTCGTTGCATAATTATAAACAAGATGAGGCTTTAAAAAAATCTTTTAAATACATTTAAACTTAACAAGGACTTCCTAGCAATTATTGACATGCCTGAGTTCGAGTTAAACGGGAAGGACCTTCCGTGCGGATGTATAGAAAAATGATAAATAAGCAGAAAATCCTAAATATATTCATTACAAAACACATTTGTTCCGCTGCTTAAACACCGGACAACGTGTTATAAAAATGTTTTAAGTGCATTTTTATTGTTTCAATAAAAATGTTTTATTTTTCCAATGAATTTGAATGTGACAAAGAATGACAATATTTGAATTGAAAAAAAAATTTTATATTATTAAATTTTTTTTTTCGACCATAAACGTTATTGCTTATGTTATGAAGAATAACGTAAAAATGCTTTTTTTCAAATGTCTCTTTTATGTTCACATTTTACGGGAAAAAAATTTTTTTTTAAACAATAATAATACAGCCTAGCATTTCCCTTGAAACTCCACCAACGCACAGTGGGATCGCTCCGTGCGTCTTGCGGAAAAAATAGAAGTCGTCCTATCATAAAAAAATTTTAGTACCTATAGGTAAATGGTTTAATTGGAGTAATTAAAATCATAGAATAAGGAATAATTATTCCTTATTCTATGTTAAAATACAAACCAAACTGTATCGTAATTTCTCTACCCCCAATAGGCCCCCACTTGTAATGTTGTATGGCAGCTACTACCTTATCGAGATAACCGCAAGTATCCGCCAAAATTTTTCTATGAATCTTTGAAAAGACTCCACCCTTTCATTTTTTATTACTAGAAGATGGAGCCCGACGAAGCATTTAAAGTTTTTGTCCATTGAAAGAAAGAAAGCCGTAATTTTCGATGGCAAATTTTTGATAGTCTACCTTCACTTTGTTATTCAATAAAATGCTCTAATTTTCTATTCCTCTTAAAGCTATGGCCTCAGTTCGGCTAGGAATGGAAAATTCCATATAAAAAAACTTCAGAAAATTCCTGTCAGAAATTTCACGCGGCATTTCTGACGGCTAGCCGCAGTTCAGTAAAAAAGTACCATAATTTTTTAATGATTTTTGCTTAAAAATTCACATCGAAACCCAGGCCTTCCTAGCAGAAATAATTGAAGTTGAATTGTTTTTTGCACAAAATTGACAATTTATACCAAAATAGTTTGAAGGTGGCTTAATATTTAATACTTAAAAATAAGTTTCAATTTCGAATTTTATGTTTAAGCAGAATTAGGAATCATCCTGATGAAGGCGGAAGCGAATTCGCCGAAACACGTATAGATAACATATATACAAAATAAAGCGATTGAAATAAAAGTGAAAATTCCGAATCATTTTATTACTTAAAAGTTTTCAACGCAACAGACTCGAAAAAAATATTATATGTCGGGGCTGTTTAGAATATATTTATGATACCTTTTTTCCTCTGCGAAATAGCCTAGGCATTTCAGCGGGTATTTCTTACCAAACTGAGGCCCTAGCTTAAAAATCAAATACTTAATTTTAATAAAAAGTAGTTTATAGCAACACTGCTGGATTTAGTAGGAAACAATTCTAATCAATTTGGAATTTTGTTTTTTTTTTTTTTTCGAAGAAATAAATTATCTCACTTCAGCTTAATTTTTTAGATATTTTTTCTAATCTAGAAATTGCTCTATTAGATGAAATCACTAATTCATAAAACTAGTATGGTCGAAAAATCCTATTTTATCCACTCAAATCTCACTGTGCAACGTGTCAGTGTCAGCCTAGTCGGGGTTATTTGGAAAAGTTGACACTTTTTAATATTTTAATAAAACTATTCCTCGTGGCTTTAAATTGTTGAAAGCCAAATGCACACGCAGATAAAAAAAATGAAATCGTGTCACCAATTAAATTTTGCTATTGTTGCATACGTAATTGGCTGGCTATGAATTATATTGACGATTGGAATTCTATTTTTTATACAGGGTTGTATTTCAGGGTCAATCAATTTATTAATTATTTCAACGCTTGATTTGTTTATTGGATTTATGTATATTGCAACAAATTCTGATTAATGAAACAATCGGGGACCATATACATATGCAATTGGTTGCAATTATTTATTGTACACTTGTTTTTTACCCCTTTTTGATTGAAAATTTCAGGCCTATTCTTTAAATTATTACGGACGCATTCCAAAAAAAGTATACAATTTCAATTGCTACTAAAGTCGATTCAAATTGGGAAAAGCGAGCAATGCGATTAAATGGAGAATATTTGCGGAAACTCTGTTATTTCAAAACAACAAAAAAACTCATGAAAAGCAATAAAGCAGAACAGTTTTTTTCAAAAAAATATAATTCGACACTTCACTACGTGAGCATATTCCATGCTAATACATTTGATGATGTGAGTTCCCATCTTTATTCGATGATTTTTATTATTCTGCTATTGACATTTATTCGATTCTAAGGCTCCACTTTTTCTCTTTGTTATCTAAACATGTTTCGAATTTGCCGCCATTATGCCTTCATTACAAAGAGATCTTGAGACCAAATATCCAGGCTCTTACAGCTCCTGCTAGTGGTATTCCAAATTGCCAAATACATACAAATGTATAAACATAGGCGTTCACACGAGAAATGTTGTGAATATGGCGGAATTTGTTCTTCAGTTTTGTATTGAGTTTAACGTTATTTTCGGTTTACTACTTTTACGTGCCTCATTTGGAAATCTTGTCAATTTGTGATTCTCCCGAAAATCGCTTCTTTTGATTGCTACAAATGGCTGTCATAACAATACGAGTTGTTTGTCGGTCTTCACATTTCCATAATTCCATTACAGAAGCTTTCATAAGCTTGTCATGTTATTTCCATCTTGCCGGAGTCGTTTATTGATTTACAAAAATTCCTCTTGAGTTGAAAAGGATAACAATTGGCAGTCGAGCCGAATCTTACGCATCGTGAAGAGCAGCTTTTTGTAAAAAATTTTAACAAATCAGAAAGAGAGAGAAAGACGAATCCAAAGAGATCAGCGTCTCTTAATTTATTGATTTTTTATACGTCAGATTCTGCTGAGGCTGTACGAAGTTCAACGGATCAGTAGGTACAAATGTAAAACTAATTTTGAAAGAATAAATATTGATTTTTAACATGGCTTTGCAGTGAAGATGAAGGCTCAAGAACTCCCCACCGTTGCTATACCTCGATAACAAAATATATTCTAAATACATTCCATTTACTTTCATTTGGAGAAAAGTCCAAAGGATAGGTATTCCAAAATATGAGCCATTCAAAAACCCGTTAAATGTGTTAACCCCCCGCCTGAATGCCAACTTCAAAAAAGTAAAGCCACGAAACCAGCATGACTATCATCATTATCGTTATCACTAACATTACCGGAATTAGATTTTCCATTGAAAGAAAATATGGAAAGCATTGAAAACGTCCTTAATGCCAACGCTATCAAAAATTGAAGCTGTTAAGCTTACCACGAATTGAAATTTCTCGGAGAAATCTACAACCGCAGTTGAAATAATAACTTCGGAATTGGAGTCGTTTTGGACTCCCAACGGGCATGCACCAACACTTGAACAAACATTATATGCTCTTGGGGAAAATTGGAAAATAATGCAAATCAATATCGGCAATAGAGAGTGCCCATCCGATACATATATATATATCACAGACACACAGCAAACAATACAGCTTTACGTAGGGCAACCGGAAGTAATGCCATATTGAAGAGGCTTACATCGCCTTGTGCCCTAATTAAACCAAAAAGGAGAACAAACAAAAGTTTTGATGAAAATCTTAATTTTGTTTTTATTGTGCCGTAGCTTTATAGGAGCATCGGATCTTTATTGCCAAGAGACAAAGCAGACAGCGTGCGGTTCACACTTTCGCATGAGCCAACCGGAATGCAACTCATATTGAATAGCTGTGCGATTGTGGGGCATTATATGGCAGCACTTCCGCTGCTAGCTGGCACTTTATTTACAATCAAAAAGGCACGAAAAAAAATCTTAATGAAAATGCTACATTTTATAGCCGCACACACACAAACAAAGCCTCACACCCCTTTACTCGACAACAGATATGCGTGGCTCCATTGGAGAATCGCAACTTTTGCTTCGTGTGTGTTCGCAAAGCCGCGCTTACAAATGTATATAACAACGTTTACGGTTATCGAGACAACTGGTTGCTGCGCAGGAAGTTGTTGGTTATGGTTTGGTAAATTGAGTTAACATTGCAACAACAACAACAAATGGCGGGTTATGTATGTAGGCGTAAGTCTCTTGAGGCACACGCGATTATGTTCAAACAGGAACTTTACTCCATAATTGGAAATGTGGTTCAGACAGTAAGCCAAAAATAAATAATTCACGAATTAAAGTTGGAGTGGAAGCACTTTATGTTAATCTAAATACAGGAAGTGCTTACAGCCGGGTATATTTTTACTTAAATATCTAATATGTATGGGTACATGAATGTTCTGGGGTTTGTTTGCCTTTCAAACAAGTGCAGGAATTTTACGGATTTGCCGAGGATATTTTGCACACATTTTGTATAATTCTAAAAAAATTTCAATCGCCTAGAATTTTTCTGATGAGCGTTTCACGTATGTGCATTTCTTTCAATTGCCCAAAATAGTATATGAAATGTAGGAGAGCTGTAAGGTCAATGATGTTTAGTTCCTCGCTTCGCCTTCATTGAAAGCTTTTTCGATTCATCTTCAAATTTTCTATTAATTAATGCCTTTAGTAGGTATATATGCGGCGCACTTGCACCTGAGCAAATTATCCTTTGTAAGCTATCTTCATATCGCCCTAACTCAATTGATTTTTCTAATAATTTGTTTGGCAAGACAATAAGATTAGTGTTTACCCCAATAAATGCCACAATGCTGACACTTTCGCTATCATCTGGCAACTACTGCTGGGGTTGTCAGTTCAGATATTTCGATGTCAACTCTTGCTGGTGTGAGTTTCCTGCTTGTGAGTGAAAGATTTTATGAAACTCAGTCATATAAGCAGGCATATTCTGCTTAATTAAATTCCAGCTTAAACCACAATTTGCCTAAGCTTTCGGCAGAAATAAATCAAATTATAGGAACGCATATTTGTGGTTAATGCGCGAGCGCTTAAGATTGAAGCATTCCAGGATCCAAAATGACGAAAAAAGCATTTTGTGAGACCAAATTTGTATCACAAATGTCAAACAAATATACAAGCGATCAGGTCCATGGAATATATTAAGCTAGTCTTCTTTAAGCCAAAAACTAACCAACATGCTCAACATGCCGTCCAATTAATTAAATTTTGAATATTCAATTTCAATTTACACAAAAGTGCCTTAAGACTCCCACATGGAAAAGAATAATTGAAAATTCGCAATTGCCATTTTCAGTTACACTCGACCAAATTGACTCACTCAAGCTAAAAAATAATTCTTCTTCATGTCGGTGTTCAGATTTGAAAGATACAACATTAAACTAGCTTCACATTTTCAACAGTAAAAGCAAAATAAGCTTTATTTATTGGAGAGTATCCAGACTAATCATTGAATAAATGCCAATTCAAGGAGACGATGAGAAAACAAGCAAAGGATATGCACAGCAGGAGGAATAAAAATGTAGGCGCTTCATTGTTGTGTGGGTAGAGTAGATACGCTATTTGAAGTATCTGTTACGGTTCTTCACTATCTATAAGTATTTGTGATTCTTATTCGCATTTGTACCTCTATGAAGTCATTCGTCATGTTCTTGGCAGACTTTCTATGGCAATAAGCTTTTCGAAAATCAAAAGTTAAGCTTTGCTGTCAGACAAAAATCTTCAACCGTTTTAACAAGTAACTTTAAGATCTAACTTGGGTACATGCATGCATCTATATATACCGTTCTATTTTTAAATCTTCATACAGATTGACCAGTTTCATCTGTATTTGTTATGCTCTTATTTTGAATCAGAAGTCGTTCTAAAGGAACTTTTCTCAGAAATAAAAAAATTGTTGAAAATTCGAATCATACATAGCTCAAATAGGCGGCAAGAAAATAAAGTGAATCTGTGGAAATTTTATTTGCAAATTTCTTATCTTCCATCCTTCAAGAACCTTTATGAAAAATATTTGAGATTCATCCAACGATGACAACGCGTTGCAACGTGTCATAAACGTTTCTTGAATACGTAAACATCCTATGCGGAGTTGGCATAATCCAAGTGGGACAAAGTGTGACATTCCCAAGATGAAGTGGGAATTTTTGAAGGAAAAAAATTTTTACTTTTTGCGAGAGTTATATTATTATTATTATTATTATTAGATGGGGGCTCTGTGCGCACCGCGACCCATAATGAATCTATTGTGCTACCCCCAGGGTTGTCTTAATTATTTATCCTTAGGCTCTTTATATATTTGAGCACTGTGGACGGTTTTAAGACAGTGCGAGAGTCATAAATAGTGAAGCTATTCTCTTGTTCGAAACACCGAAGTCTGTTCATATTGTTCAGGCCGTTTACACTTTAGAGGCTCAATTTTTGTATTTTTAATTTGCTTAATTTGGATTCCTTTATGATTTTTAAAAGGTCTTTTCCCGGATAGTAAGAATCGTAGCATAATCTTTTAAGCAGGCCTCAGTTATTGTGTTCACACCACCAAGGTGTTCACTCTTTCCGGATTTCACACTATCCAGACTTGACAGTAGTTAGATTGGAGGTTCTCTGAGTATTCAGCTTTAGAGTTTACGACGGAAATATATATTAATTTTACAAAAATCCTTAGCTCTTCATTCAGTTTTAAGTCCATAAAATCATCAATGGATGCATTCACTAGACTGAAGTGCTATGCAACTTTTGAATGAAATTCGCACACAGAGAAAAAAGTAACTGTAAATTATACCAATTTCGCTCTTAACCCAACAATTTTCGCTCTTAAAATGATCTCAAGAGTTTTTAGCTTTTAACCCAACAATGTTATCACTGTTATTTTTTTTAAGAGCGAAACTGTTGCGTTAAGAAAGGTGGCTTTTAAAATTTCCGAGCGCGAAAACGGTGGATTTGAAATGCACAGCTTTTAAAATCTCCAAAAGCGAAAATTTTTATTTAAAATTGGAAACATTTAATAATTTCCAAAAGTGACACTGTTGATTAAAAATGCACAGCTGTAGATAATTTTATTATCTATTCGCAAAAATAATTTCAGAAAAATGTGTTTCCTCCTCTTAACATAACACCAAAACAATACCATCGGATGTACTTCATCCGATTTTGTTACTCCGCTGTCGTGACTGCTTTCGCAATGCTTAAAAAGTTCTAAGATGAATAAATGTCTTATATGTCCTATTTTATGAAACAAATGAGAATTATACCGAACGAAAAGAAATGTAATTAAGTGCTCAGTGCTCTTATTTTAAATAGTTTCGCTCTTAACAAATTCAATAAAATGTAGTTGGAATAACAGTTTAGCTGTAAAAATCCGAACTTTAAATGCGAAAGTATTTAAATCTACGGATTCACTATTAAAGTTACTACTTTCACTCTTAAATGATAGCCAAGAGCGTTTTCATTGTTGGGTTAAAAGCTAAATCCTTTAGATTCAAGAGCGTTTTCTCTAAGAGCGTCGCACTTTTGAATTTACTATGTGTTTTTTTCTCTGTGCATAAACATTGTGCTATTTTTTGAGCGTTCGCAACATGTTGCGAGAGCCGAATGTATCCATTATGTTTTTCAGCAATACATTTAATTGAGAAGCTTCACTTGGAGAGCTCAGGATAGGGAAGTAAATGGGTTGCAGCATCCACACCTCTACAGAGACTCAAAAATCAGAAGAATCTCATAAAAATTATGTAAGGAAAACATATTCCTCCTTTCTTGATAATAAAAAATTCATTTTTGTTTCCGTTAAATAAAAAAACATTTAAGTAAGAGTCAGAAAGAGGCTCCTTGGATACCCGGAATCATCATATTTTGAGTTTCAAAAGCGAACTTTCGCAAACTTAACGAAACTCATTTCTTCGTGGCATGTTATTAGGGATAAACCACCATCAACTAAAATTTACTGCCTGATCCTGTTTTGGTAATGTATGCAAATGTGGAAACTTCCTTGAACAAAAAAAAAAAAAAAAAAAAAAAAAAAACTGGCAACAGCAGCAAGTCTCTGACTGCTATTAAAAAATGTGCACTCGTTGTGCGATTTCTAAAAGCAGTTTTCAAAAGCAAGCATCGCTTTAAGCCCCTTCAAGAGCGAAAAAGAACTTAGCATGGAAAATTGATGCTATCCAACACTAAGATTCTTTTCGATTAATATGAAAATAAGAGGGCGAAATTCGAGGGAGTGTTCAAAACACTTCAATTTGGACGAACTCGATGGAGTATGTTATTGGAATTCATGCAGAAAGTTTGTAGGATTTTCATGTCGATTAGCCACACGATTTCAAGAATTAAATGAAGGCAATTTTAATGGAGGAAAAATTTATCAAATGTGAAAATAGCTTAAAAGGTTCTCTAAATTTAAATTGCGCTACTTTTGAGTTATTCCTTTATTTAAGGCATTCATATTTATTAATCGGACCTTTCAAATGGCTTTCAATTTAACAATATAGCCAATAATGGCCCGCTACACTCAATAAACCAAATATTTATGGGTCCTGTAGCTAAACTGACTCAAATGATCAAAATAATCAACGAAGGAAATATTCAAAAAATTGCGTATTGACTTTTAAGATCCCAACACCCACCAATTAGACAATCATTATGAGTCATTATGCTCTTCAACTCCCAATCGAATGCTTAAATTATGGGCTTGAATCGATGGAAGGCATATCGCCGTTTAGCAAAGCAGCTGCACATGCGCAATCAATGTCGATAGCGCCTCCTACAACAACGCAGCGATAATTTGTAGCCACTCGATGTCAGAACTCTGGTGCAATTGGACATGCAACAAAAGCGATAATTGTGGATAGCCGGTGAAGTCAACAGATGGCGTTTCTTTCAGTGCTAAATCTGTTCGAGCTCAAGCGTTTCAGTTGTCGAATCAAGCCTCCAGCGAACGTTTTTCCCTCCCATATATCGCTAATAAATTAGAGTGTCGTGTTTGAACTCTCTTGTCTATTAGTGTAGGCGTGTTAGAGACTCATGTTGTTCTTTTTTGCAGCAGCTTACGGTTACAGAGAGAAATAAAAGTGGCGCTTAGATTGTCTGCAAGCGCATTACTGATCCCTGGATGAGGCAATGACGTTAGATATTGGATTTAAATTGGATGCTTGTACAGTCATATTTTAATGTTGTTACTGACGCCACAAGCGATTCTTTGTTCGCTTCAGATAACATTGGGAAACGACCACATGCTGATGGACATTCTTTTGGAGAAGTAATGGTATGTTACGATATTGACAATGCGATGGCAGAAATACTTCATGTTTCTTTTGGAAAAACTTCGAATATTCAATTCACTCTAGTGAGTAGTTTTCTATTTACACGTCAAAAAGGCATTCTCCTTAACTTATTTGCCTGTATCATTTGAGCTTGCGCAGAGTCAAAAGCAACAAATAAATTGAAACAAAATAAAGTAAAACTTCCTCTTCAAATATTTCAACACAAACCTTTAAAAAAGTCACTTACAAATAATTTACTAACCTTGAAAGCCAATTTTGAGATCGCTCTAGAAATCATACTAAAAATTATAAGATGCGAACTTGTTTATGTTAATGTTTACTCTTATGAAATGTTTGTCTCACAATTTGTTTGAACAATTCAATTTGAAATTTCATATCCATTGCATTTTGCCAGACGCAGTCATATCTTTTGTCATTTCAAGCTGTGCAAACGAACATCTCTCATTTGAACGCGCTTCATCAGGTATTCCAAATGGAATGTTAGCTTAGACACGCACAGACGCGCTCGGAGCAAATTAAGAAGACAAAAGTGCCATAAGCGGCGCCATAAGCAGAGCATTGTCTTGAAGAGCGGCAGGTGATGGGGTAAAACTTTACGATATTCTAATTATAGCTTAATAACATGGAATAACAGTTGCCATTAATTTGTTAATGCGAGTTTTATGATCCGTTTTATGAGTCAATAAAATGTGAGCTCTTGAAAATTCATGATTATGCGATGGACTTAACCATTAACCATTTGAAAGTCATTTCTTGGAAAATAAATAAAATTTTTTACTTTTAGAGTATATATTTTTGATATTGAATGGTAGTTTGAGTCCTAATGTGAGTGCGGTGGGGAGGCAGACGGATTGATAAGTATGTAGATTATTCAGGCTCCAAAGTGATGTTAGTCCATCGAATACTTATAGGATTTGTAGGTCCCTTTCTGAGTGCATACGTAGGCTTTAAGTGGGTCAGCATTCTAAAAGAGGTCACCATTACAACAACAAAAAATTGTCTATGAAGAAATTCAAAACTTTTTATGTTTTGCGCGTTTTGCGGAGCCCGGTATGGGACAAGAGATTTGAAAACGCAAAAATAAGAAGAATACCTAAATTGTGAAAGGCGGGTCTTTCGAGACATTATTGACGTGATAAATAGTAACCGCTTGAGACATATTAGGACCAAGAAATGGTAACGCTCCATTTCGTACAATTAAAGCAACACAGCAGGATGAAAAGTAAATGTATTTAGAGCCTCTCGATCAAACTTAAAATGCTTCATCAACGAATGCCATAAAGAAGATTCAATTTTCAGTAAGATGAGGGAAATGACAATAAATATCTTTGATAAAAATAATTAATTTGAATATGCTAAACAAAATATTGAAATCAGCCTAAAGCAGTGTCAATCAATATTACCTTAAACGAAATTGTAATAAAAAGCAAAATCGCATACCCAAATGCTTTAACCTTGAATTATTTACACTTGACTACTCCAAACTCTGGACTTCTGGGATGAAAATTATTTTATTTTTTATGAAAAATGCAAAAAATTTTAAAAAGGTGATCTGTACCTAAAGGTATGCATTTGAATATTTAAAAACTAATAAATATCAATTTAAGCCCTGATAAACGATGTTTAATTAAGGCTTTAAAGATATCCGCATATCTTCTAGTCCCTTCCTCTAGATGTGATGAAATGGGCAAGCCAAAAAGAATGAACAGATTTTGTCACTATCAGAAATATTGTAAATACTCAAATGCATTTTTTTGGGTGCTGAATTTAAATATTTTCTGTTGCCCTATTGATCAGCTTAAAAACCGTGAGGCAAAACTCATAAAAATCAAATTTTATAATTGTGAAAAAAAAAAAGGTTCCCAATAAAATAAACTACCTGAGGAACACTACAAAGCTAGTCGAAACGCGTAGGAGGAAAAAGGAGTTCGAGTATTTTGAGTAGTCTTAAATTTGCCCAAGGAACGCACTATCAATATATTTATATCAATTTTCATAATTATTTAGAAGTTTATTATTTGGGCCAGCAGTTGCGCTCTGCAATTTCATGACGCCATGGCTCTATATCAAATAGATCTTCTAGAACTACACAAGAATATTTTGTATGAAAAGAATTTACCATTTTACTCTATGTTTGTACATACATTCAAATATATTTTACTTATCTGAACCAATCTCAGAAGAACGTCTATGGAGCAATTTGTGTCTGCCTTGAATCCACAATGAAAAGTTGTTTCTAAGAGCCGTGTGCAGTTTCCATGCGAACGGAATAACGAAAGCATAACTTCACTCAAGTGGAATTTTTCAAAAGAATGAAATCCACTCGAAATTCTTCATTTCTCGTTCATTTGTTTTCTCATTTTTTGATTGATTACACCAATCAATTTTTGATGAACGACAGACGTTTAAGTTTAATTGCAAGAATTTCTTCGAGCACCCCGAAAGTGAGTCGTAATTAGGAGGACTTTTAATGGAATGAGAGAAACATTGAAAATTTGTAGCTAATTTTACAGATGAAAACTCCTCATCACCATAGGGCGAAAAAAATTCGAAATTGATTTTATATACCTACAAAAAAGAGGGTAGTGGGGGTTGTATTTAGTCTTAATATTGAACAAAATAAGGTTTTCCTTGTTCTTCGTTCATGGAGCCAATTCTTCTTCAATTCTTTGTAAAATGTATGGCTGAAGATTCCAAGTGAACTGGATTTTTTGGACTGACTTCGATTTTCCACATTTGAAAAGGAAAGTCTTTCGCTTTCAATTGTTAAATACCACCAAACAAAGAACGTATTCCACTTCAATCCTGAAAAATATATTCACATCCAAGTTCAAGCTTTTGGCCTTTGTGGTTGAGAAGACTCGCTAGGATTGTTGCCCATCCTAACAAAGGTATATTTGAATACAAATATGAGGGGAATCTGAACAATGAAATAGTTTCACGGTAAGAAAATTCAGCACGTCAGTCAAATAAGCCCAACACCGAAAGCATTGTGAGCCAACATACAAAGGAAACGAATTAATGCAATCACGAATAGTTTGAATAGAGAGACCCTTGGTGCACCTGATGCATGTCCTCACGCTTTCGAGTTTCAATCCACATCTCTTTGAGTACGGACGCAACTCGAAGCGCGCAATAAAATAATCGAAATACACCGCATAAGTTACAAAAACCAACAAAAAATAAATAAACTACACCAGTGAATGAGTGAGAAAGACAACAACCCGTTCCATGTGCTAGGCACAGAAGTGGCAGAAAATGTGAGACAAAATATGGAACAGCATCATCCAATATATGACGAGAAGGTTTCGTATAGCGATATATCTGAACTTGAACTATTAGCAAATGAAACATATGATATGCATAAAAATATTCCAAAAAATGACAATCCAAATCTAAATCCAACTGGAACATCGAACCAAACCGTTAAAAAAAAAGGAAAAAACAAACGAAAAAAAAGGAAAGAAATACTCTCCGATGACACAGATGAAAGAGAACAAGATCTCTATGAGCTAATAAAATCGCTCACTGCACAAATAGAGGAGTTGAAAAACGTAATAGTACAACTTAACAAAGAAAAAGAACAATTAAGTAAAGAGAATGCACAACTTAAAATTCCGACCCAAAATAATAAAAACAACAATTATAACACAAGCAATGAAATAGAAATATTAGACGCAGCCATAGCTGAAAATGGTCCAGTGGAGGAGCAGGCTGACCGAGCAGCAGAAATGCAAGTGACCGTTGATTTAGAGTCAGGTAGAAACCGAAACTGCGACGAAGATATGGAGAATAATATATTAGTAAACTCATTTGAGAACGTAAACAATAACAATAAAAACAAAACGAACAAAGGAAAAGACTTGCCACCTATATATGTATGCTATAATATAAATCTAAAAGACATGACAAATGTGCTGTACCAGACACTGAAACACAAAAATTTTTCATTTAACGTTATCAATAAAAATGTAACACATATAAAAACAACGACTATAAGTGATTATAATAAAGTAAAAGAGCTGCTTACAGGGAATAAAACAAATTTTTACACATTCACACCAAATGAAGTGAAACCTATATCCATAATTATAAAAAAGTTAGCTTACATTTATGAAACTGAAGAAGTACTTGACTATCTTAATAACCTTAAATTAGATATTAATATTATCAAATTGAATAAATTTAAGAATAATTGGCTCATTCAATTAGGAAGTAGCTCTAACCTAAAAGATTTCCTAAACATAAATTATATTCTAAATTGCAAAGTAAGTTTCGAAAAACTAAAGCCAATGAAACCCTCGCAATGTAAAAATTGCCAACGATTTACACACGTAGCGAGCAACTGTCATATGCCCTACAGATGCATAAAATGCCCGGAAACGCACGGGCCCAATCAATGCAAAATACCAATTAGACAGGAAAATGATAAGGAAATTATCTATACAGATAACGTAACTGATCAAGTAGTTACAAAAAAGGGAATGCCAATTTTCTGTGTCAACTGCAATAAAGAGGGTCACACTGCTAATTTTAAGAACTGCCCTAAGCGTCTAGAAATATTAAATAGGTTAAACGAACGCAAAAATAATAATATGCAAGAGCGATCTAGAGTTAATAATATCAACAACAACAGCACGGTAACATTTTCATCATATGCAGCTGCCGCTAGTTCGCATATCACTTCTGCTTCAGTAAGCTCAGCACAGGGTGAAAATGGAGTACAAGCTGTAGAGAGAATAAATGAAGAATGTCTGAGGCTATTCGGGAAAAGCTTTTATGAGTCTCTACAAAAAATTGGCAGTTTCTCTCAAGAATATTCTAAACTAAAAAATGATGAAGACAGGACAATGTCCCTATTCTGTTTGCTCACAAATCTGAAACTTAATAATGGGTAAAAACATCAAATGTATATTCATTAATGTAAATTCACTTATCTCAAAATATAAACGTCACCACTTCAATTTATTTTTAAAACAACATAAACCAGATATTGTCCTAATTGCTGAACACAAGCTTAATCAAAAACACGATATAAATTTCACAGGGTATAACTTCCTTTTACAAGCTTGCAAAGCCAGTAGGCCAAATAACAATAGCAATACTATAAGCACATCTACAGCAATTTGCATCAAAGAAAAATAAGTTATAAAAAAATAAATTTAGGAAATACTATCCACCTTGAAGCAATGGGATTAAAGATTTTTTTTAGCAAACGCAGAAGAAATAACCTTCATAGCAGCCTATAACAGGCCAAATGAAAAACTCTTACATAGTGATCTGGAAGCTATCTTGGACGCTACAAACACTGATCAAATAGTCATTG
Organism: Chlorops oryzae; assembly: GCA_020466095.1. Classification (NCBI taxonomy): domain Eukaryota; kingdom Metazoa; phylum Arthropoda; class Insecta; order Diptera; family Chloropidae; genus Chlorops; species Chlorops oryzae. The sequence goes on along the minus strand of CM035807.1, from coordinate 28,873,816 downwards.
CAGGTGACCTGAACGCAAGACATCAAGACTGGGGCGACTGTTGTACAAATGTAAATGGTTAGACTACTAAACGAGTGGCATAAAAATTGTCCGAGGCTAAAAATTATACCAACAAAGGAACCAACTAGAATATCTAGACAGTGTAATTCGTTTCTAGATATTTTCTTAGTAATTCCATTTGTGGATATTGCTTATGATGAGGTGGTGGATACACGGAATGTCTAAGAACACATGTGTTTGAGTCTGACCACCAGGCAGTCGAAATGAATATCAAAACAAACTACAATGTACTCTCTTGTGTACAAACTGAAACATTTAATTACGATAAAATGGATCAAAGAGCTTTAACGACACCCTATCTCAAAAGTTGCATGGAAATTGTCTTCCAAACAACAGAAATGCTACCAAAAACGAGATTGACAATTACATTGAAATCCTTAACCATGCTTTTAAAACTGCCATAAACTCGGGAAGTATACCAAAAACAGCCATACAGAAAAAAGGCCCAATAAGCTTGCCAGATGCAATAATAAAACAAATAAAAGAAAAAAAAAAACACTGAGAAGAAAAGCTGAGCGATGCACTGATCCACAAAGGAAAAGTACAATACTTGCAATAGTAAAAAATTTAAGTATAATAATTAAGGAAGGAATAGAAAAACACGAGCAAGAGTACTGGGTAAAGTATCTTCAAAAAATCAAAATGAACAACAAAACTTACAAGAAAATTAAATCACTGTGTGGAATCAATAGAAAAATGGGGCTACCAGATTTTGTGGTTAATCAAGCAGATATAGATTTTGCACCTTCTTGCTTTACTACTGACAATAGCAATATCATTTTACACAGAGAAATCGACAAAATCAATGCATTGGCATGCAACTTTGAAAAAGTACACAATCAGGGGCAAAGTAGGGGAAATAATATTTTCTCAAAGGGGATAGAAGCATCTATCATCAGCCTGCTCAATGACCACAAACCAATTGTATCATTCTCTAACTCCCTAACAGCAGACGGAGAGCAAATTTATATTTAACTATGTGCTAAACTCAAATCCTAACCTCAACAATTACAAAAAATTTATTAGAGCAAAAGATATTGGACTGTCCCTAAAAAAAAAGAATAATAAAAAGAGTTTTGGGGAAGATGAAGTCTCAAATTTCTGTAGGTTTTTATTATTTAAACAATAATATAAAGAATATTTAACGAGTTTAGTGACTCGGCTTACAATAATTTTTATGACCGCTCTGGTCGGCTTCTCTCGGACAAGTTAAGTTATTTGTTCTCGTTCGTTATGTCACGGTCACACTGTACGAAAGTAGTCTGCGTCTTACTGTGCGTCCACACGTTCGAGTAGTCGTCCGCTTCTTGTTTGACGTTGCGATCCCACATTCGGCCATCCTGAGTATTCATTCGACCCGAATGAAGGGGTCCACGGTTTCATAAACTCCGCTACTGTTGTTGTTTTACTAGGGCCCTCATGGTCTCCAATTTTCTCCACTTTATAACGATCATGTTCAAGAACTTCTACGACTTTATAGGGTCCGAAGTATTTTGGCTTAAGCTTGAGGGCTACGCCGAACTGCGTTCGCTTGATGGCTACTAACTCGTTCACTTTATAAATATTCGCTGGTTTTCTACTTTTGTTAAAGCTGCGAGTATTCTCCCTTTGAATACTCTGTATGTTCATCTTAACATTTTCACGTATTTCAACTCGTTCCGCATCCATTTCCATCAGCAATGAATTCCTAAGCAGCTCTTGTATTTCCAATTCTGGTTTAACTCTCATCTCGAGTCCAGTAAGGATTTTAAAAGGTGTCACTTTGGTGCTTCGAGGTGGAGTGCTGTTGAGAATTTGCTGCACTTTGCCTACATGGCGATACCAATTGCTTGAATTATTGTGGCACATCTTAGTCAACATAGGTATTACAATTTTATGTATGCGCTCAATTTGGCCATTCCCTCTAGGAACTCCAGTTGCAATGAGTAAATGTTGAATACCGTTAGCCTCGCAATATTCCTTAAAAGCATTTGACGTAAAAGCCGCTCCTCTGTCCGATATTATTCTCGCTGGATTGCCAAACAGAATTGACTGCTTTTCAAGTCGATCGATGACTGCTTCCGCACCCGTGTTTTTTGTAGGGTAAAGCCATACGAATTTGGAAAAAGCGTCCACAATCGCCAATATGTAGTTGTACGCTTTATGGGTTGCTTCCATAGGACCGACATGGTCTACATGAAAAGTACACAGTGGTTGGTCCCCTTTGTCTATCGGATCCAAAAATCCTTCTTTTTTGCCGCACTTTCCTTCGGCAACAATGCATTCTACACAACTTTTTATTATTTTGGAAATCTTATTATGCATGTTTGGTATAAAATACGTTCTTTCTATGAGGTCTTGGGTTTTCTTGACGGAAAAGTGACCCTGTCTATGTGCGATCCGTATTATTTCATCCTCCATCAAAGTTGGTATCACAATAAGTTCCTTAATGGGATTCTTATAGAGAAGTCCTTGTTTAACGTAAAAGTCATCATACTGATCCTTTTCCAACACCTTTTTCACTGCCCTTATCCACTCGTCTTCCAATTGGGCCGCTTTGAGCCTATGATGCAGAGAATCCTCCAACAGTAAACAGTAACAGCGACTTAAGGCATCCACATGCTGCATCTTCGAACCAGGTCGATGCTCAATTTCGAAGTCATATTCCTGCAAGAACATTGCCCACCTCGAGACTCTCAATGGCACATCTTTTTTCTTCAAGGTCATAGTGAACGCGTTACAGTCCGTAACGACCCTGAATTTGCTTCCCAGTAAGTACACTCTCCATTTCCTGAGCGCCTCGATGACGGCCAACACCTCAAGCTCATATGAGTGATATTTCTCTTCCGGCGGCTTAGTTTTACGACTCATATATTGTACCGGATGAAAAAGTTGGTCATCAACGTCCTTCTGCAGTAAAACGGCTCCATACCCGTACATACAAGCATCCGTGTGCACCTCTGTGACTGCCTTTGGATTGAATAACTTCAATACTGGTGCACGCTCCAACGCCGTTCGCAATGTTTGAAATGCCGCTAATTGCTCTTCCTCCATCTTAAACTTCGCATCCATTCTCAAAAGATCAGATAGTGGTTTCGATATAAGAGCATAGTTTTCAATAAAACGCCGAAAGTAAGACGTCAATCCGAGAAATCTTTGCAGAGATTTCCTGTCGACAGGCACCGGAAAATTCTTAACCGCTCTTGTTTTTTCGCTTGACGGGCGAATGGACTTATTTTCGATAACGTACCCAAGAAAATTTACTCTTCTCCGCAAAATTTGACATTTTCGCCAATTGATCTGCAAGCCCGCTAACGCTGCTGTTTCCAACACCTCCTTGAGCTTCACTAAGCCTTCCTTTTCATCCTTGGAGGGAATAATAAGGTCATCCATATAAAGCACAATAGATCCGTTCGAAATCAGCTCTCTCAACACAGCAGTTATAAACCTCAAGAATATCGCCGGAGAATTACACAAGCCAAACGGAGCGTACCTAAACTCAAACTGGCCATGGTGCGTAGAAAAGGCAGTATACTTCCGCGAACTCGCTTCTATAGGCACATGAAAAAATCCATTCCTCAAGTCCAATGTTGAGAAAACGTTGTCCTGCTGCAGTCGTTCAATCACATCATCAACTATAGCCATGGGAAAGTGGTCCCTGCATATTTTTTCGTTGAGTTTACGATAATCGCAGCACAATCTACGAGATCCATCCTTCTTGGACACAATTACAATTGGTGATGAATACTCGGAGCGACTTTCCTGAACAATACCCTCCTGTATCCACTCTTCCACCTGCTTTTCCACAAACTTCTGATCGACATATGGGATCCTTCTGGGTGGTTGATAAACGGGAATTTCATCTTTCAAGATCAACTTCATTTCAACTGGTGACTTCAGATTGCTTTTTGGCTGATATCCATCAATAATTTTTTTAACTTCAGCAGCTCTCTCAATATTCAAATGACTTAGGTCCACTTCCTCTTTCGGATCTTTCGCCATATCTTCTACTATGAGACATAATTCTTTGAAAAAATTAATCGACTCCTTTTCAGTTTCGTTCTGAATCTCTGCGTCCTCTCTTTGGATGTTAGTTCTTTGTAGCCTCTTTTTAAACCATGGAAACTCATTCTCCTCACTCAATTCATTTCCAGAGTTGCTTAAGTCGTCACCCTCCTCCAGTAATGTCATTACTTTTGAGCTCTGATATTGACATGGTGCTATGGCCAAACTAATAAATGTCGCTTTACCTCTTTGCAGTGAAATATGAATCTTCTCCAAGATACTATTTCCTAAAATCACATCGTAAGCAATGTCTCTTTCACCTATGACATGAAAAGTTGTTTCGATGCTTAAGTTATCAGCCTGTATTTCCGCTTTAAAGCTTCCTTGAGTATTGATCGATGCTCCCAGCTCCATTTAATATTCTCTTATCCTCATCTATTCCCATTGACCAATCTTGATCAAAGCGTCACTTCTCATCAGGCACAACGAATTTCCTGTATCAATTAAAGCTGAAAAAGTGATGTTGTTGCATACAATATCTTTGAATACGAGTGAACGATGTGAACGATTCTCTTCAATAATATTCAGTTTGGTGTGTTTTCTCCCTTTACTGCAGTGGCTGGTTTTTTTTCGCATTCGAAAGCTTTGTGTCCTTTTTCATGACACTTGAAACAAATTTCGTTTTTACTTTGGCACTCTTTTGCAATATGTCCTACAACTCCACATTTAAAGCATTTTCGTCCTTCACTTTGATGAGTGATGTTAGAAGATGTTGACGATCTTGTTAAATTGGGTCGCGACTCTGAGTTTAATGACTGTTGATTGCCTCGAATCCTCTCATATGTCTTCAGTTTTATTTTTAGCTCTGCAATAGTTGTAGCCTCATATAACATGGTTTTATTAGATTTAGAATCCGGTAACCCTTCAATAAAGTATTCGATGAAGCTTTCATCGTCGATTTTAATAGATTTACCCATTTCGATCAAGGAGTAAAGGTATTCTCTTAAAGTTTCATTATTCCTCTTACGTCGATTTCGTAACATCTTATGTACCTGCGCAGATGATAGTTTTTCGCTAAACTCTTCCAATAGCGCGGTCTTCATCGAGCCCCAATCTTTTATTCCACTTTGACTTCTTACAAAAATCTTCGCCGCTCCTCTAAGAAGTTGTTTCGCATAAATATATTTTTGCAGATCATTCCAGCAAACGGTTAGTGCATTGTCTTCAAAATCGGAGATCCACTGCCTTACTTCAGGAAATCCTGTTCCATTGAACGATGCAAGAGAGTCTTCAACGTCTTTTAAGGTGAATGTCGAAACTGGCCTTATATTTCGTGCAATTGAAACGATTGACTGCATCTCGTCTTCACTTTCGGTTTCTGCTGGCTCTTGCTGAACATTAAAATGACTGCATAGTCTGTCTTGTAAGTCAGATTTTCGTCCAGTTGTTGTCAAATCTAATTCAGTCAACTTCGCTTTAAGCTGTTCTACCGTCAAAGACAATATTTCCGAAAGCTCCATATTCTTACAATACTCTTAACAATTTTTCAATATAACTTAGCTTATAGCGCAGTCTTTGAAATTCGTTTTTTGGATCTTTATATTTTTTTTTACGCTTTTTATTCTTAACTTATATTTTACTTAAAATAAGTGTGACAGTGTCGAATAGAAATGTTTTTTTTTCTTCTCTCTCTTTTTAATCTTTCTTTTGAAATCCGAATTGAACGCAATTTTCTCTTCTCTTGAATTCGCAATTCTTGAAACTGACAAATTTAACGGGACTTTCAGTTTTTCTCGAATCTAACGGTTTATGATCAAAATTATTAGAACTCTACATTTGATTTTGGTGTTATGAAAATTAAAATTTAACTTTTAAATCATTTCACAAAGTTACTCTCTTTTTGAATTTTATTCTTTCACTGCTTTTCAACAAAAATATTTTCTATTTAATCTTTGACGAGATTGAATTTCACAATATTTTCTTTCTTTTTGTTGTTGTAGCAACTCTACTCACGAAATTGGTGGTTGTTTTCAATTTAGCCTCTCGCTCTCTCTTCACTCAGTACTTGATTCCGCTTACCGATCCAACGCCGACATACAAACGCTCGCTTAGCTCTTGATGTTGCGTTGAGTGTGTATCCTCTGCTACGTTTTCTCTCTTTTCTCTTTGATGCGCTATTTCTCCAATAGACGCGTCGAATTATTTTCTGCGAACTTCTCCTCGCCTCTGTGCTCGTTGAAGTTTTTCTTTTACTTTTTTAAAAGTAAATCTTTCTCCGGGGTTTGCTGATCCCGGTTGAGCCCCCAAATTGTAGGTTTTTATTATTTAAACAATAATATAAAGAATATTTAACGAGTTTAGTGACTCGGCTTACAATAATTTTTATGACCGCTCTGGTCGGCTTCTCTCGGACAAGTTAAGTTATTTGTTCTCGTTCGTTATGTCACGGTCACACTGTACGAAAGTAGTCTGCGTCTTACTGTGCGTCCACACGTTCGAGTAGTCGTCCGCTTCTTGTTTGACGTTGCGATCCCACATTTCCTCCTAAGAAAAACAGATAGGCGCCTCTGGCATGATCTAGCCATACTTTTTAATCAATGCTATAATATAGGATATTTTCCCACAGTATGGAAAAAAGCCAAGGTTATTCTCATTATGAAACCGGGAGCGGATCCACAAAACCTGCGCAATTATAGACCCATATCTTTATTATCAAACATAAGCAAATTGTTCGAGCAATTTTTAAGTAAAAAAATTGTAAACACATTGTGATGAGCAAGCAGTGTTAAAAAGTTCACAGTTCGGTTTTAGAGCTAGACACTCTGCAACGAACGCCCTTACATTACTCTCTGATTTTATTATCAACCAACCTTAACAAAAGGCAGGCCACACTTGCAGTAGCCTTAGACTTTGAAAAAGCCTTCGATACAGCATGGATAGAAGGGTAATAATATATAAATGTACAGAAAGTTTAGGTTCGACTCATCAATATGCAGAATATATATATAGTTACCTTACAATCGAACATTCTACGTGTCCCAGAACGATGAAAGATCAGAAAAACGAGGAAAATAAGAGCGGGGGGGTACCACAAGGTTCGCTCTTAGGACCAATATTATATAATGTACTATTAGCTGACCTACCAGACCCGGACACTGAAATACCTTCTCAATTGCTGATCTATGCAGATGATATATTAATGCAGTGCTCCATCGTCTCATGAGAGTGGCAAATGAGCAGGTGAGGAAATACCTAGAAAAGTTATCGGCGTACTTTCATAAATGGCAGTTCAAAGTAAACCCCTCAAAGTCAGAATGTATAGTAATTAAGGCATACGGAAGAAACTGTTCCAAATGCAAGAAAATACAAACCGAGGGTGGAATTAATGGTGAAAGAATCAAAAATAAGGAAAGACTTAAGTATCTTGGAGTACTAATACATGACAGGTTTACCTTTAACGCCCACATTGATAGCACCTTATTTAAGGCGAAGAAAATGTTCTTCAGTTTTGCTAACTTATTTAAGTGCGCACGGGACCTTAACTCAAAAATTAAATAAATATATATAAGCAAATAATTAGACCAATTATAGGCTATGCTTTCCCGGTATGGTTCAGTATATCATCTTGCCAAATGGAAAGACTACGTGCATTCGAACGATACATACTAAGACTCTGTAGTGGTATAAATAGAAAACCGCGAAGGAAGAAATCGGAATTAGGAAAAGATACTCAAACAAAGTCCTATATAAAACATGCAATATACAACGTATTGACTGCTTTCTGATTGAATCGGCCAAAAAATTTATTCAAAACATGCCATTGGTAGAAAACGAACTTATAGAGAAGTATCTGAATAAAGAAAGTTTAATGCAGAATCCCTTAGCAACAGAGTACTTATCGCCCATTCACCTGAAGATATTTCAACATCAAACAACCTATACAGAAATGAGAAGCTACTATTCTACCATAGACGCATAGAACTTTCAATATTGACACAAATCTTGTTTATAACACAGAACAATTGTAAAAAATTAAATAAATGTATACAGCCGTAGGACTGTACGATGTTGAAGTTAGAACATAAGGAAAAAAAAAAAAAAAAACTTCCCTCTAGCCCTTGGAGGGGAAATTGTATTGTAACCAGAACCACACAAGGTAAATTTTTCATAACAAGAATCAATGTATACCCTATAGGGAAAGTATTTAAAATCCTTGAAAAATGCCAGTGCATGCAAGGAAAAAACTTAGATAGTAAGAGGGAAATAGAAATAAGATACATGCAATTATATTACTTGGGCAAATAAAAGTTAAAAGTTAAAAAAGTCCTCACGCTTTTGTCACAAGCAATCGACATGGCTTTGATGTGACTAAGCTCATTACGAAAAGAACCGGCAAACGCTGCGAGCTTCTTCACACGAGATGTATATATGTATACATTTATGTATGTAGAACGACAAATACGTATGATTGAAAGTGACGTCTCAAAAACTCAAATGTCATTCGAGCTGGAAAATTGCACACGTCACCGCGAATATGCGTAAAGAAAAACGATTCTCAAGATGAAAGGTGCGAAACGGCTCTCATGTCCTTTACTCCGCTTGTTCGCCTTGCTACCTTTTTACTCACAAACGTGGATGAATGAATTCAGGACTGGATTTTTTTTGGTAAATCTCAATTTTGCATTCAACGAATTTCGCTTTCGGTGCATTTGTCAAAGTCAGGCGAACGCGTTTGTTTGAGGTTGAATCGTGTGCGAAGGAGCGGATTTAATGCAAATAAAACGAGCTCCTTTTTGTGTTTAAAACTTTGACTTTTTGATTTCCTTTGGTTTGCAATCGAAGGAAAATATTAAAAATGGGAAAAATGCTTATGTTGAAAAACTTTTTGGACGAATGGTGCCAATCAACAATACTTCAATTAATCCGAGAACTTGGTATTCCTCTAGGAAGAGTTGGAAATTAATTATTAAGAGTGAATATAATATAAAAAACTTTTGCCATTATTGCTGAAGGGTTTTGCGACCATATTCGGCTTGTTCTTGGCGAGTCCACTGAAAAAGTTTAA
>CM035807.1:28852107-28864607 GCA_020466095.1 Chlorops oryzae | reverse complement strand
CGTTCAGAACGACAGTCACCGAAGCAAGTGCGAATGAGTTTTACATTTCCAGTTCCAATCTCGAAAACGTGCAGTGGTACGTGGCACAAGGCGGTGGAGTGCTGTGTTGTGTCAACTTCGCGAAACTCCTTTGCCAGCGAGTTAAGCTTGAACGATGTAGCCACACGGAGGAAGTTCTTTTATAGCAAAAAGTCGACATCCTTATTTGCATAATACAATTTTTATTGAAATTGTTTGGTCAAAGCGTGCAACTCGCTGTCCTTAAGGAAGTCAGGTAGCAGCAAAGAAATCGACTTGGTATGCTGTAGAATTCGACTTAGCTTTCGCTTTGGGAAGGAAAAATCTGAGAAATCCTCTGATGCAAAACATCAGAAATATTCAAAAGTCGTTTGAATTTTGAATTCACAGCATTGCGTTTGGTCCCAATAATTAAAATTGTTTTCCCTGTTTCAATGTTAAAACGGCGTAAATGAAAGATCTTTTTGCTTAAGATTCGTTGGATTTAACAATATATATATGTAACTATAGTACCTTACAAATAACAAAGACAAAAACTCTTAAGCTCATCATACCCGATGAACCTTAAGAAGGTGGTGTTGATTCGACAGTAAAGTCTTCGATTTCAGGATGCCCATCAACCGGTTTGGTTTGTTAATTTTCGTATGCCTTCAACTGGTTCGTCTTATTTCTTCAGTCTTTCCGTGTTTCTTGGAAGTTCGTGGTTTTAAAAAATTTGAAACTTTTTTCATATAGCTTCACTTGTAGAGAATATATAAAAACTCGTTTCATTTAATAATTTAATAAACATCATACGAGTGCCCAAGAGTACAAAATTTTTGCATTAAGATCTACTCATAAATGCTTAGCAAAGAATCCTTACCATTCAAATTGTTTTTATTTAATTTCCTGTGTTTCTCCGTACTGCATTCTCTCTTTCTTCGTCCTTTTATTTGTCTTGTTTCTTAATCTTCAAGAGCAAAACCTAGAGTGCTGACGCTTTCACATGCATCGTATTCTTTCTTGTTGCTGGTCTTGCATTTTTCATTGCGTGGCCATAAAAGCCAATTTTCATTTTGATTGTCGTGTTTTTATATTTCCGGCTCTTGGCGCCAATCGTGTTCTTTGAGAGTTGCCAGCATGCATAAAATTGTCATTGTTTCTCTTTGTTGCTGATGCATGAAAGTTGTCGTTTCTTTCCTCATTGCCTGTTTCCTTGCTACATTCGACTTTCCTTTTCGTTTGGTGGAGTTTTTGGATTTATATTTTTGATATATGCTAGAAATACATTGTAGAACTGCACTCCGAATGAAATTGCGATCCTCAACCTTCGCAATTGTAACGGCGAACGCGTATGGGTTACAGAGGAATATTTTGTCTGCGTTTGCGGTTAGAGAAACAAAAAAAGGAAAGCATAATTGAAAACTTTATATATGTTACTACATTCAGGAAAATAATACAGGGTCGGAAGAAAATCAATTATCCGCATAAGGCCATTCATAAATGCTTTGGCCTTTTTTAAATCTGAGGCCCGTTTCAGTTAAATATCGAATACATGTGTTCTTGTTTTATGGAAAATTGATTTTTATTTATTTAAAACAATATTCTTATTGTTTTGGTATCTTTAATTGAAGCCCTTAAACGGCATAGATCATAGCGTATAACGCAACCCCAGTTTAACGTGATTAACACTGCGCATACGACGGTCATTCACACTGCGACTAAATTAATTTGATTTCAAAAATCAAAGGTTTTGCTGATGACAACGAGTCTCTTTATTTAAATTTCCTGTCCGACTGAAGTCTAAGTAGAGAACTAAAAAGGCTGTGCAAAGTTTCATTCAATACAGAGTACCACACAGCCCCCGCAAATCACATTGTCTATGATAACAGCTCTCACTATCATGCTGTCCGAACAACAAAACGACATTGACCACAGCGATGGGAATTTTATGGCAAATTCTTTTTTAATGAGCATTGCCGGGTATTCCTCACAAATTGGATATCTAATTCAGTTGTCATGATGACAGCTAAATGACAGACAGCGCTTTGATGCCGATGAACTTCGCGACGCAGCGATCTTATCGAAATTAGTTAAAATGGATAAGAGCAAATAAATTCTATTCCGATTCATGAGAAACTCAGTAGTTTGGAGATAACGATAAAGCATATAGTGCCGATTTGAAGTGAGACTCTCCAGTGAAATCAAATTTGACGATTGTCTTCCTTCTGCTGGGTCGGTATTTTGGAAGCCAAACAAATTCATTCGATTCGTGCCTCAAACTTTTCTTTATCAATTGGTTTCAATAAGTGTGATGATGATGATGAGAAGAGTGAAAAGGTCTCAAGCCCAAAATTCCGCCTCGATTTCGGCTCAGAAATAGCGAGAAGGCAGATCTACACGCAGCAAACGAATTCAATGCATGAGGCACAACGCACATTCAATCACCCAAGTGAAGAAAAGTTCAGTTTTCGGGAGTGAAATCGTCTGTAGGAACAGCTTCACCGCCGAACCTTCTGTCCGTCTGTGCATAATAATCTATACATAATACCTTCACCGAATCATTAAGAAGCTGAAGGAGCACGCAATCTCTCCATTTTCAATTCTTAAATGACGTTTTTAGTTCTTTTGCATGTCTGTTCTTGTTTTCCACTAGCAGCGTCTCTTTTTGATAATATTCTGTGGAAAAGGTCGCACACCAAATAGAGCAGCAACGAACATGCAGCATTGTGCATACATTCCCCTGAAACGAACTCTATTCCCAAGAAGACAGCTACTGAAGAATTAAATAAAAGTACAGAAAGTACAACGAAGTGCTCGATGCCATTCATATTTGGAGGCACAAAAGCTTTTGGGGTTCGCTCCGCTCATTTTCATTAGTGTTGGAGAGAACAGAACCTGGAAACCTGTCAATGAGGTGAAGACCCAAAATTTAAGTTGCCCCGTGTAGCTCGAGACTTTTGGGTGGCATGTCATCGAAACTAATTTAGGAAACCAACGGAGGAACTCCTTCAGTGGACCTGAAGCATGCAAAAGAGTTCTCGATTTGAAACTTCGTCGCCATTCTGAGAATTGTTTTTCTTTGGTGGCTGCACAGTGCTTTGAACTCAGTTGAATCAATAAATCTTTACAAGTTTAATTGAAGTTAGGTTGAGTGTTTTGCTTTGGAGACCACAAATAACTTCAGAAAATATTCACAGTGTAATGAAAATTGGCAAAGACCATTTAGATCCTTTGAAAACTAGTAAATGCTTTTTTCACCTTCACTTGTCATTCCCAAAGCAGGAATTTTCATTACTTTTATTTAAAGATTTTTGGTTAATTTAAAATTCTTGTTAACGTTTTGCGTAGGAAAATGATTATCTCCCTAATTTAATGGTAGGCGGTATCTTTTTAAATAAATCTCGGTTTCTCTTGCTTGCAACACAAAAATGTTTTTGTTTCGCTCAATGTGTGATTAACATGAGCTACCAGCTTCCCGGACACCTGACTTTCTCACTTTCCCCTGATCCATTTTCGTCGTTTCGTTTATGGCGCAAACCAATTCGCAATGCGTTTAAAAAATGAATGCAAAGCACAAGAAGGTAAAATTTTGACGGTTGGGAGTCGCCAAAGGGACATAGAATAGTGACAAAATTGTATCTTATTTCGGTAGTATAAGAGATGCAAGATCCTCTCTTTTCTATTGTCGATAAAGAAAAAATCTGCAGCGATTAACCTCAATGGGTTGCGTATTGAAGTATTCGACATAGTCCAATTTTGTGACCAGGAGAAGTTCTTAAGTTGGTCAAGTCTAAATGTTGTCTATTTTGTTTGAAATTGATCCCTGCTTCTACATGGAGGACTCGCCATTTGGAAATTTTGGTTATCCACACACAAAAATCTGTCATTTCAAGCAAATCGATTGAGCAATAAGGGAAATTTAATGTTCAATCCGATTAGTCGAATTTCAATCCACTTTTTATCATCAATGAGCTCGCTTCTGATGAAAAAAACATCCGAAAACAAATTATATTTGATTGAAAGTTTTAAAGCGATTCGTTGTCATGTTCGATTCGAAGTTATTCCGCCATTTGAGGAAGCAATCATTGAAAAACTGCACTTGTGAAATTCCAATTAAATGTTATTCCAGGATAAAATATAATTCAAATGATTAAGGCAATGATAAAAATCTTATCCACTTAATGTAATTCCTTTGGAGCTTTCACAATGCGATAAAACGCATTAAGGCAAAAGGATTTTAAAGGATATGGAGTGTGCATTATCAATAAATCCTTTTTCATTAAATTCATCAGTCTGACCAATTATGCTGAAATACTTTCGAAGCTGTGACACAATTCGCAGAAGTGAATCACTTGGCAAACAGAAAAATTATCACCCTTAATCATTAACACTCCCATTACTACTAATAACTTCGCCATTGAACGATAGTGGAGCGTTGGTTGCGCTGCCACTGACGTCGAATAGCCACCCAAAACCACCCAACGAGATATTGGAGAAAGACCGCTTGCTGGATTATTGAATTTGAAGTTCCGGGAGAAACACACCACAGCTGCAATAATTGCTTGATGATGCATTAAGCGGCCGGGTGGTGGGATTCCCGGATAACCGAGGTGCATTAACGAGAAAAAGAATTCGTCAGAATTCGGAGGCAGTGGTTTGCAGAACAAATACAAACGCTCATACCAACAGACACATGTTGAAAAGAGGCAGCACAAAGGGAAAGGGCCTGGGCTCAAATGTAAGAAGGCACTTCCGCTGCTGGTTATGGAATTTTCTTTGCACAAAAGTACAAATTAAATAAGACAAGGTAAATATTCTTTCACTCTAATTTCATTGTGGCCTGTTCGAAAAACAACAAGTAAGGGTGCTACAGTCTGACGAGTTTGACCATACAATACCCGACTCAGTTGTGTCTCCTCAGAAGAGGGTGTGCGATATGTTACATACAAGGATATACAGAGATAGTTTTTTGTTTAATATATTTTGTTGTACTGCCATGATGTTATAGGACTGCAGCAAATCGGCTTCCCACCTGAGAGGCGAAAATTGAAAACTCAATCACATACCACTCAGACTGCACTTTCTGTTAAGCCCCTTTATTTTTTAACTTAAGCCCGGAAATTTTTGTTTTTGATGTACGCCAAAGATGTACTATTGGATCTAAATTGAGCGACTATGCAGGCGATTTCATAAATTTGACATTATTGTCTCTATTTTTAAAGCTTTTATGAATATTTCGGATCGGTATCTTGCATTAACTTCCCACTTAAGTGGCATTTCTTCCTCGGCGTATATCAGCATTGTATCTGTCAATATGCTTACTCAGTAGGTCGAGCACATTCGCCTTTTACTCACTGTATTAGACCAAAGCTTGAAGAAGAAAAAGATCCAAAAAATTATATCCCTACTACCATGGATCATGTGCAGTGCTTTATAGGGCATCTAACAAGGAGCTTTTCTTTCAGATCCATATAAAGTCTATCTCGGTTTTCTCGGACCAGAACACGTTTTTCTAATTTGTCCGTCTTGAATGTATCTCTTCAAAATCGTTTCGGTTGTTAATATTCCCTCGCTTAGAAGTGGTACCTTCCTTGCAGAATTACCCAAGACCCAATAAAGTATCCTATAAGTTATAACAAGGTTTATAAAATAGTCTATAGTTTTTTTTTTAGAGGTGCGTCAAAATTTTATTGGAAATTTCTTTTTAATAAAATTAAGCTGATTCCTCGTCGATATCAGAAGGAATTCTTTTTAAAAAATGAGAGCCATTACCTCACAATCCGATGTCGGCGAATTCAATCCCCGTTCAGGCGAGAGTCGATTTTTTTCATAAGAAGAAAATAATATAATATTTAAAAAAGCTTAGAGGAATAAAGACCTTTCAAATAAATTTTTATGCAAAATGTCAAAATTTTTTCTCCTCCTTGAGTGAATCAAGTTTTCCTTAAAGCTCTTTGCCTTTAGTCAACCTTCCCTTCAGTTGCCCATTGATTCGGAATTTACCTAAAAGCTTGTGTTATTGGCTCTTTGATTTAAACCAAACTGGACTTCGACTGCTTTTTACTCTTTCAGTTTGTGTCGCAACTGCAATCGCCTCAGCAAACTCGAGGAAACTATGATCGAAAATAAAGTTTTTGGCATGTTGCTGCCAACACTTCGCTTCCAAGGTTTGCTGAGCTTCGAACAGAATTGATGATAGCGCGACTTTCGTAAAGTGCACAACTTTTACTTTGAACTTTATCTAATTTTAAATGGCTCTGAAGTTTCATATGGCAGGTGAATAACGGAATTAAACCAAAATTCGAACGTGAAGGTTGGTTGTTTGGGTAAAAAATGATTGTGGGTATGGAAAAGTTTGTTTTATTCTCCATCAATTTATGGTTTAAGAACTTCCATCTTCCATCAAGCAACTGTGCAATTTTTGCACCCTCGCAAATTTTGCGTTTGTGCAAATTTGTTTGTATGGAAAAAAGTTCCGCGGCCGGGCAAATATTACACATTGATTTTGAGGGCAAAATTTGCGCCATGTTATCGCACAAGTTTGCACTCGTTCTTCGCAGGGTCGTTCATAAAAAATTGCAAAATTTGCACACTTCAATTTCCACAGCTGCTTGAATACACTAATATATGCGATTTGCCGTTCAATGAAAGTAAGCAGCTTAAAAATGAAAGTAAAAAAGTCCACAAAAAAAGGACCTCCTCATAAAAATGGCATCCCTGGAGATATATTTGTTTTTTTCGAAACGGCAGATGATAGCAGAAAATGGATACATTTCAGTATAATCTTTTACTTTATACACAAAATATCTCCAGTTCCGTCAGAAATCAAAAACTTCATACAAAAAACGCTTGCGAAATTTACATGATCATAAAAGCTTGTCACTTGTTGTAATATATCACTTGTGTAAATATATTTACGCAGATTTCGCGACGTGTTATGATCATATAAATTGTGTATATTGAGGCTATAAGTTGAAAGTTCAATTTTTAAAGGAAAATTTTATTTTCTTCTCTTTTTAGAGCATTTAAATAAAAGCTTTTTTAAAATTTTTTTTTGCTTTTAATTTATTTCACTTAGTTGCACAACCACATTCCATTTTCATTTTTCCTGTTTCCTTTAGAGACAAAAATATTCAAAACTAACAAAAGAATATGTAAAACGTTGCAGAAAAGCGTGGAAAAGAAAACAACTCTTTTTCATTTTAAATTAATTTTGCTTTTTGCTGCTAATTAAAAATTTAAACAGCATTTACTTGATGATACAAAACTTTCACTTATTCTCCGACTTTTGTTATATTATCTGCAATTATAATGAAGTATCCTGGATAGGAACGTGCAAACGAGTCTTAAATGAAGTTAAGATTTCACTTTTTCAGGCCAAACGAAGTGGAATAAAGTGGTCTACTCAAAAGGGGACAAGCACGGACCAATTTTTTTTTTTTTTAACAATTGAAACACTTTTCACAACAGCAATGACAATGGCTTATGCAAATTTTCCAAAAGCTCTGAATTTTATTTGAACTTAGAAATCATAATAGAATAAACATTTTAAAGATTTTTCGGAAATTTACAAAATGAAGATTTTTTTTTAAAAACAATTCTTTTTGGCTGCTTCCTTAAGGGCTTTGAATATCGCGTTGAGCGTCTATCGCCTCAAAAACTCGCTTTCGATGTGCTTCCAGCTCAGGAAGAGGTTCGGTCGTACCATTTGAAAATGTTATGATTGCAATAAATATTGCCAACACGAACAGAATTTGTAGAGCTCTCATTTTGTACTGAGCTCACTGATTTCAATCGTTCGTGCAAATTGCTTTGGGTTCTGAACAATCAAAAATTCTTGACATACGTATTTGTCTTATCATGATGGACTATAGAAATTGATCATTAACTGCTCATATTATTCGAATTGTTTTGAAGCCCCCCAATCAGCCGCACTCAAGCTGGCTCGGTAGCAAAGGTCCACAAAGGTCAAGAATATTCATAACAGAGACTTAAGTACTCTCTTGGCATCGCGTAGTATTTCTCCCACAGTTCGCAATCTCATGCGGCCTTGTTCATACCAATTTCGAGTGGAATGGAGAATAGAAACAGAAAGCGGGCATACATCCCACAGACAACAGATAAGACTTTCGCCAAATATTTCCATGTTTTCAAGGTCAAACTTGTTTTGAAAATCTCATCTTTTGCAGAGCGTACTTTTTCGGTAATTTTTTAAAATTATTTTTTAATATTTTTTTTTTATTCCCCCCTTGGCTGTGTAATGTTTCAAATCAGTTGATTATGTTGTTTACCATTCGAAGTCAATATGGAATTTGTTTTGATCAGATGTAAATAATAAAGACTTCAGAATTAACCGCGAGGCGTAGGTACACCGAGAGAAAAATGTAGTTATATTAACAGAAAAAGCAGGTTAAAATAACCGAGTTCACCGTTAATTGTTAACTTATGTACAGTAGCGGTCAACTCAACAGTACAAACACAGTCAATAAGGATATAACTACCTGATGGTTGATATAACTGTCTTGCGGTTAAATCAACTGTCACCAGCGACTGGGAAAAAAAAATTTATTTTTTGCTTTGACTTTTTTTTTATCTTCTTTTATTAATATTTTTTTTAAATTAAATTATTAAATTTTTTCTTTTTTTTTTTTTTCTATTAAAATTTTTTCTTTCATCTCTTTAAATTTTCTCGCCTCGGCCGAGCCTTGAACCGCTGACCTCCACCACTTCGCTGGGCGAACGTCTTAACCATTACGCTAAACGCACGAATTTAATTTGTTGGTCAAAATGCTCACTTGATGTGATGGTTGCTCAAGTTTTGGGGAACGTGCTTAAGGAATTGTTTCACTCCCAAAATTTTTTGCTTGAAAATGAACCATTAAAAAAAAATTAAATAAATTAAAACCTTAAAAATTGAGGAGAGAAATTTTGTCTTCCAAAACAACTACACTCTGAACAAAAAAAAAACTGTAATTAAAAAGAAAATCCAGAAAAATTCCCGCCGCCAGCAGGGATAGAACCCCGAAGCTCACGACTGTCGAGTCACAGTTTAAAGCACTGAGCTATCGAAACCTCCGGAGACGGTTGATCAGAATGCCAACTTATACGTCTAAGTGAACGAAAGCGAATTTGAACATAAAAAGTAACTGTTTTTCAACTGTTCATTTGACTACCTTTTTCAGTGCATTTAACGCGGAATACAGTCTATTTGACCACTCTTACTTTAAGTGTTCTATGTAGTTGATTTAACTGTTCTTATTTCTCTCGGTGTACTCAAGAGAAAATTTAGTTGTAGTACAATTACGGATGGTTTCATATTTATGCTATATATTAACATCTTAATCTTTTCTTTTTCTTAGATTCATCCTTTTCAATGTCTGCGATGTCCTATTCTATTTCTATTCCATATTATTTGTTCTATTTCTCACGAACCCGTTAAGTAATCGAAGTTGATAGCAAAAGGTTTCCTGTTTCTGGTTTCCGGTTTGACCATAGAAAATTCTTTTTGCCAAAAACATTTGGAATAAGTTCAGGTGATGAGTGTCATTCAAAGGATGCAATACATGGCTCAATCCAGTTCTTCTGGATTTCATATTTTAAGCTTGATGGGAGGACAAGTTAGTTCTCCAGTTGTGCTCTCATTCGATTGTTTGATTTTGTGGAAAAACTTCGAAAGACAACTTTTGACTGAAACATTTTAGATTAGAGAAGGTTTCATGAACTTAATTGTTCTCAAGTTTTTATTAAAACTTGACAGTTGTTCAAAATACCTAATAATCATGCAGATATTATTGTTCATTATAATTATTAACTATATTATTGAGCTATATGGGATAGCCTATATCATATATAAAGTGAAGAAACGAAAAGAAAAAATTAACTTTTAGTAACAAAAATTGTTACTTTTCTTACTATGAAATTTTTCGTTTGAATATTGAGGATTAATAAGAAGTCTTAATCACATGATGAGGTAGCTTGTAAGCTTCATCTCTTATTGACGGTACGCTATCGTTGCTTTCGAGTCCCCAAAAACTCTGAAACCATCTAGGTTGACATCAATTCCTTACACCAAAAAACTTACCTGCGTTAAGCAAACGACTGACTTCGACTTGTCAAATTCATCTTTGGTCATTAAATTTTTAAGTATTCACAATCAGTTATTTGGCGGGCGCAAATGGAGGAATGCCATTTTTGAAAATTCTTGTGAAGCTTTTCGTACATACTCGGCGAAAATGTTGGAAGTGAGACCGGATGATGCATTCAATTTGCAGGGCCTCCTGCCCAGGAAATATGATTTAAGCCATCAAAAGAAGAATGATTTGGGATTTCATTGTATTGCTCTCGACCACTACATCTGAAGGTAAGTCACAACGATAACCATCATCTCCAGAAGGTGTGAAGAAGATCCCTCTACAGAGCCATTCAAAAACTAACGAGAAGAAAAATCGAGTACACTTAGCATTATTAGATTGTCTGCCATCATTTAATTCTTTCAAAATAAGAAAGTTTTACTTTGTATTCCTTAACTTTTTCTGTTAGCAAGCGCCAGCGTTTGCCTAAGATTAAAAAAAAAGGCCAAACTCATCTCATTTATGTATGTAAAAGCCTGAGTTGCTATCAAACTTAAAAACACTAAGGAAAAAACTTTCGAGTGTGCGACGCCACCTATTCGACTTTCTTCAAAACAAGGACGAGTCATGGGGTTTTCCTTGTTTATGTTTGGACTAAAGACAAAGAATATTTTTTCAACAGAATTTTTAAACTTTCCTTAGCGTAAAAATATTTTAAAATGCTTGGCTGCTTACGGCTTTCCTTTATTTATTTCTCCTCTTTTTCTTTTTTATTTCATACAAAATAGTTTTCGAATCATTTTGAACGCTCGGCTTGATTCATGTCCTTACAGTGTGAAAACTTTCTTATGAAATTATTCACGGTCTGACGGCTCTATGGTTCTAAAAATACATAGACTTCAAAGATCTGCAAGGTGCGTGATTAACACCTTTCAAGGACTGCGATGAGTAAAGTCACATTACAGAAATAGTTTGGCTCTTTTGGTTTTTTTTTTTTTTGGAATTTTCCAGACAAATTTTGTTTGAGGATGCATTTCTATATGACAACCAGTGAAGGCCTTTAGCGTTATGACATTAAATGGGCACATAAGTATTTCCACACAATGTCAGCATTGTAAGAAAGCTCATACAAAGGAATACTAAAAAAGACCCTGACCCAAAAGAATCCAAAATTCGTGCTTAACTACAAGTTTTAGAATAATTAAAGAGAAAATAAATAACAAAAGAATCCAGAGTAAAAGCTGGTGGCATTATTTCTTCTCGCAAAATGTTGAACGGAAGGACACAAAAAATGGAATCCGTTGGCAACTCACATTGAAATGATATCCTTTTATATACCATTTTCTGTGATGTTGTATTTCATTGAGCTACTTGTTTATGGGCTAGATTGAACCAACTTATTTGCACGCTATCATAGACAGTCAAGGAAATCGAAGATTCGATGCATTTTTCGCTTGGAATTTGTAAGGAATTTTTTTAAGAAAAATCTTTGTGCAAGGTAAAAACAACCATAAGAGCGTTAATGACTGAATGTTCACGAGCCTTAAATTATCAGTTCCAAAAATTTGAAAATTCCTTCTACTCGAGTCTAATTGGCCTTTCACTTACGTACATTTTTCATAGTCGGAATTTTTGGTGTTTATATTTGACTGGGACAAGTATGCTTCGCGTCTTTGCTTCGCTCAATTTTATAAAGATTATTCTTTGGTAACTGCCTTTCTTCAGATGGAAAAATCTTTAAATGAAACTGAATTGTAGCTTTTCATTCAGACAAAACATGATAGGCCTGTGATCCAATTTTAATGGGCCTTAACACTCCAGCGCATTAAAGATAGTAACGCGGCTCATTACCGCAACACACAAAGATATCGAAGGCAACACCACACGCAATTAAAGGTTTCCTATTTTACCTTCACCTAAAAACGTTTTACTTAAAATACAAAGACTTCCTTGAAACGTTTTTCTGAAAAATTTTTTCAGAAGTTCGACTTAGTAAATGACATTTCTATTCTTCTACATCCGATCTTATCTGTCAATGTTCACCCATTCCGCCACATTTGAATGAATTTTTGATACAATTCAGACATTTCTTCATGCGGTAGGAGTCATGTTGCCTTAAAGGCAATTACCGCATAAATAAACGCAAAGAAAAAAGACCCACGTATGAATACTGCAGCTTTTAACTTAGGATATGTAGCAAACGGCAATCGTACACGAGGACAGCTTCTCGTATTTTTGTGCGGCTTCTTCTATGGCCAGAAAGTATATTTGTACCGGATATCCATAGCATGCCGCATGCATACCATAAGCGAATGTCACAAGAGCTAACAACTTATTTTAAAGGCTATTCTCAGCAATCCTGCGGGATATGAAAACTTTGTTCTTCAACTCTTCGCTTCACATTTTTGTAACTTTCACCATGAAGCTAAA
>CM035807.1:28838815-28852007 GCA_020466095.1 Chlorops oryzae | reverse complement strand
TTGTTTTCGCATCATTTTTTCAAAAATACTTTTTAAGCTTTAACATTTATTCTGAACGCAATTTAAGGCATTTTAAGAAATAGCTTAGAACTTTTCATCCTTTTTTTGTGCAAAGCAGACTGTTGTTTCTTATTACCATAACAGCGGAAAAACTTTCAGCATCCAGACGGTTTCTTTGTGCGTTCATGGCAACATAACTGGGACATTACACGAGACAAGAGCATGCATACTAGCAGAGTCGAAAGACTTGCCATATAAAAATATTGATAAAATTTGTATCCCGTAAATTTTTTTTATAAAGTAATACCGAAACCGATATGTTTTTTATTTCGGTTACGGTAACGGTTACGGTATCGGAAAAGAAACGGTTTTGAAACGGTTACGGTTACGGTTTCGGTTACGGTTGCCAACCCTGCCCAACACCAACAACATTGTGAGCCAACATACAAAGGAAACGAATTAATGCAATCACGAATAGTTTGAATAGAGAGACCCTTGGTGCACCTGATGCATTTCCTCACGCTTTTGTCACAAGCAATCGACATGACTTTGTTGTGACTAAGCTCATTACGAAAACAACCGGCAAACGCTGCGAGCTTCTTCACACGTGATATATATATGCAGGCGCGCAGCCAGGATTTCAATTTGGGGGGGGTTTGCAGAAAATTTTTCTAAATATTTTTTGTTTTTATTTTCGTAAAAAGCTTACAAAATAGATAAATAAAATATATTTACATAAATATTTTACATTTTTATAAGGTGTACAAAGTAAAAAAAAAGTATTTTCGACGGAACTTATTCAATTTAAAGTGCAATGTTAAGTCTGCGCTTGCTTTCAGCAAGTTTATTTAGTATGTCCTCTACACTGGGAGTAAGATCTCGATGGACGTGGAGGAGTGCTAAGGCATTTAACCTCTGTTCTGTCATTGTAGATCTAAGATAAGTTTTGAGTCGGCGGAGAGTTGAAAACGATCTCTCATTTTCACATGTGGTTATTGGAAGAATAGCCAAAATAGTTAATAAATTAAAAATATTTGGTAAAATATCTTTCTTACAAAATTTTATAGCGTCAAACACTGTTTTTGGTCTTTCATTTTTTTCTAAATTATTAATTAATTTATACCAAACAGTGAGCTCCATTTTTGAATCATCAAAATTTCCCTCTAAATCATCTTGATAAAACTGAGAGTTTTTTAAATTTGTCTAAAAAATCATCAACTTTTGCAGTATCGCTTTGAGGAAATAAAACTTGAAAACCAAGAAGAATATCCTTGTGTTTTGAAAAGCGATTGGTTAAGTTGACAATAAATGCATCCACAAAAGGTAAATAAAGGGAAATACGATAATAATATTCAACACTTTTAGTATGAAAATGTGCTTCGTGGTCCTGAGAATGTGCGAGCCTAGGTTTTTGCAAAATAAGTCCGCTTGATAAAGCTTGCTTCTCAGCATTTTTAAACAATTTCTGAAATTCTTCCTCAGCGTTACTTCTTAAGGTTTGAATATTCTCTAAGCATATTTCTGCTAGGACAACAGTATATCAATGAGATCAATGTTTCTACCTTGTAAATATTTACATAAAACAAATGTGTAACTAAAAACTTGGTTTATACAATGAAGAGATATAAGAAATTCGCCTTTTTGTAAGGCACATTTTAATAAATTAGACTGACTTGACACATTTTGATCATTCCAAGAGGAAATTCGGTCAAGAGCTAAAATTATTGCATCATAAAACTTAATAAAAGAGTTTGTAGGACGGCGGTGTAGAAATGTAAGCGGCTGTGTGGTGTATTTTTTCCTTAATTTGGGGGGGGTTTGAACCCCCAAAAGGCCCCCCTGGCTGCGCGCCTGTATATATGTAAACATATATGTATGTAGAACGACGAATACTTATGATTGAAAGAGACGTTTCAGTAACTCAAATGTCATTCGAGCTGGAAAATTGCACACGTCACCGCGAATATGCGTAAAGAGAAACGATTCTCAAGATGAAAGGTGCGAAACGGCTCTCCTGTCCTTCACTCCTCTTGTTTGCCTTGCTACCTTTTTACTCACAAACGTGGATGAATGAATTCAGGACTGGTTTTTTTTTTTGGTAAATCTCAATTTTTCTTTCAACGAATTCCGCTTTCGGTGCATTTGTCAAAGTCAGGCGAGCGCCTTTGTTAGCGGTTGAATCGTACTACTTATATTTGAAGGAGGAGATTTAATGCAAATAAAACGAGCTTGTTAAAAATTGTGACTTTTTGATTTCCTTTGGTTTGAAAAAAAAAAACAAGTCCTTTCCACGAGATAAATACCTGGCAGGAAAATACTGAGAATATGCAAAGTTGTTATGTATGTTGATGAATTTCAAGACGATTGTTGCCAATCAACAATACAATTTAAACCGCACGTGATATTCTCTTGAAATTATCTGGTTAACACGAATACCGAATGCTATAAAAATTAGAAAAAATTTTCACTTAAAAGGACTTTATGCTAAATGATTAAGAATTTTTAGTGGTAATATTCTATGAAAAGAAAAATGGCAGGCACTGGCTGGCCTTCAAATCGGCACCGAAGCATGATTTCGGGTCTCTCACGCTTATTTGTTTGACATTCGATTAAATTACAATTAACCACGGGATCGCAGAAGTGGGTCATTTGAAATTATTTCCGCTAACACCTTGAATTTTCTATAGATTTAAAGGCCTTCAGACGAAGTTTTCTAGCGTCTAGAATTTCTAGAAAGGGACCTTCTTTGCTGCCAAAATAAAAAGTACTGAGTTTTTAATCTTTTGATACAAACCACTATCCTATTTGCAGAGCTTATATCCTTATATACTTAGCCACAAAAATGAACGAACGAACACAAATTTTTGACTTTCTGCTGTTTTCATAAACATTTTCGAGTTTTAATGTTGCAGTTTTTTTCATATTATCAAGTTAAGTAAAACAAATACAAACTTAACATTTCCCCTTATTCGAATGCGCTCATAAATTTTCTATCTTCAAACAATATTCATTTCTGACTTTTCAGACTTTTTTTTATTAAAAAGACTGAATTTGGAATGAAGAGCTGAAATAGCGTTGGCTATCGGGGCGGAGCTGCAACCGTTGTGATTGACAACCAATGAATAGAAAGCCAAATGTTTTCAATGCAATCGATTTCATGTGCTTTCGAGAGCTGCGGCGAACACGTGAACACGTGCTCGATTCTGCACTCGGCGACTTGTGGGAGGAATCGATGGGCTCAGTCAACCGCCTGTGCAAGGACACGCCACACTTACGGTCGCAATGGTGCAATGTAATGAATGCCTTGATGACATCTTCGGAAACATATTCGAGCCTTTTCATGTTTATTCAAATTCGAAGAATTATTTTTCAATTCCTCTTCATCTCAACTATTGATTAATTGAAGGTAGTAGGGAAAGAGCTTGATGCCATTTGGGAGGCAGCTGGCACCAACCATCAGCGTAGAAATTGTGTTCATAATTGACAGACTGTCAAAAATGTTCGCCCTCATTGTTCTCTTCTTGTACGTTTTAAATGTTTTTATTAATTTGAAAATTGAAAAAAGATATTGAACGATCTGCCAAAGAGCAGAAAAAAATTTTAAAACATATAAGGCCTTGGAAAGCCTCCGTTCAACCGGCTTGTTGGTCTAGGGGTATGATTCCCGCTTCGGGTGCGGGAGGTCCCGGGTTCAAATCCCGGACAAGCCCTCTGCTAAAAGTTTTTTTTTTTTTGAAAATTTCAATTTTCTTCTATGTTGTTTTCATTTCCACCACGATTCTTTCTCAACAAAGTGCTTTATTTAGGTAAAAATTATTTATTCTTTTTTTATTCTTTTTTTCCTCGAAATATTAAAAAAAAAAATCTGACGTCAGTCTTCTGACATGGGGAAATCAGTGAAATTTAATTCATTTCATATTAATGATTGGAAGGGCTTTGATGACAAAGTCTTTCCTTAATGCTATGTTCTCACTATAGGGGTTAAGTACTTTACCCGATTCTTTAACTCAAAGCGTTCATATCAGGTTAGAGCGAGTTAAGGTTTACAAATATCGTATGACCCAGCCGGAAATTTCACTACTTCTGCACTACTTCTGAAGTGGTGAAAATTCATACTGCGACTACTCGCATTATTAACCCTTACTGTTAATGAAGTTTTTTGGGAGATGGCCGCTGTTTTCATTACATGCATGCGATAATGTCCGGCTTGGGAGTTTTAAATTTAAAAAACGCGCAAGGTATATCTGATATACTATATCATCGAGAAATTGCAAATAAAAATTGAATTTGCTTTATTAGAAATGTTTAAAGAAGCTGAAAAAGCCAAAAGAATATTGGAAGCAATAATATTAGAAGACCATTGCAATATCCTCAGGAACAAAAAAAGATTAATGGAGCTAATAGTGAAAGCGGCATCACAAAACGTTCCACGACCTGTGATTAAAATTTACATATCCAAATACGTGCATCCTTCCCCACTCATTTTCTGCACGGGAAAGCTTCCTGCCAGTGTCGTATTAAATTTTTACCCGGTTTTTGTACCCGGTGTTAGCAAATGTAACTGAAAATTTCAAATGCAACTCTGCGCTAACCTCAGAGTTAAATGTTAACCCGGGGTTTATTTTCGGGTTAGATGATTTTTTTTATATGCGTTTTGACATTTGAAACCCTGGGTTTCGCCGATAACCCTAACCCGGCCTAGTGAGAACATAGCATAACTTTTGCTTTTCATAAAACCAAATCCGGGCCGAAAGCCTCTGTTACTGGTACCTTTTCTATTACTACGTTTATACGTTAAACCTTATTCACGAATAAGAATATCGCAAATAGTGAAGTCACCGTTTATACGGCAACCGACATTAGTTGGTCTTAGCGCTACCTGACTGCCAAAACGAAATGAAATGGTAGCACACTTGAAAAACACATGATTTCATAGCATCACGAATGCTTTTACCAATTAGTTTTTCAAAAGTGAAAAAATGTCAGTCTCTGATTTAAGTATTATCGATGTGCAGCGGTTGGTTTCCTTTCCGTTCTCCATCTTTTTTGCTAGATTTTTGAACTCAAATTAAACAAAAGGGCTGCCGGATCGTCAAAAAGAGATAAATCAGCGAAAAATGTGGCATCACCTTTCGTGTTTATCGCGAATAGTCTCACTATTCACGAATAACTTTCGTGAATTAGCTATTCGTGAATAAGACCGTTTATACGGTAAAAATCGCTATTCGCGATATTCTTATTCGCGAATAAGGCGTACGTATAAACGTAGTATATGTCTAGTTACGTGCATAATGATTTTAATTTTTATGTAATATATTTATTACATAGCTTACTTATTTTTAGTTTTTTCCGTACGCTTTGCTCCCTATAAAAATGATAGTGGGCATACAAAATAATGGTAGATTGAAGTGGCTGCCACTCTGGCCGTAAATAATGAAAAAGGAAAAAAACAACTAAATTGACAAGAAGGAATTGTATTGCATTATTAGTGGGATTCAAGCAGGTCTGCAATTTTTGCACCCTCGCAAATTTTGCGTTTGTGCAAATTTGTTTGTATTGAAAAATAATTCCACGGCCGGCAAAATATTGCACATCGATTTTGATGGGCAATATCTGCACCATGTTATCGCACAAAATTTGCACTCGTTGATACAAAAGGGCAACATTTTCAGGTGCAAAATCTGCACACTTCCATTTCCACAGCTGCATGAATAACACTATTATGTTTTCAAATTTTCAAAGTAGGTCCTTTTGTAAAATTTTTCGGAACTGTTTCTGTCTGATTTATTCTGAGATAAAAACGTTTAATTAAGTAACGCCCAACTGATACCTTATTAGCTTTATTGCGAATAAGATTGCTTCTTTTGGTTTTGGGAATAATTTCAAAAAACCTTTTCTTGCCTTAAAACTCAAACCCAGCACACGAAATCGGAGTGCTCAGAAATATGAGTCCGAAATGATTTAAGAAAATATGAGGAAAGTATGAGGCTGATATTTTTGAGTCCCAAATATGAAGAAAATAATAAAAATAAAAAAAATAATATTTAAAAAATGCCCGCAAAAATACTTATGGATAGTGTATCCGAATTACTCGGTCAGAAGATTTAATGAAGCATTTAATTTACTTTTTCCCAATTCGCAGCAAACCTTACATTTTCCACCGCATGAAATATTTGGGTTGAATTATTTGGAGAGTGTTCGGGGAGTATTCGGAGTTCCTGCAGGAAATTACGACGAATTGAGACAAAAAAAATAAATAAATAAAAAACAATGCAGAGCAATTCCATAAGGACCTATTAGCATCCTAACATACTGCATTGCAAATAAACTCAAAAGTCCTCCAAGCACATTGCCTTTTTGTCAATGCATTTATGATCGAAATGCTCACAAATATAATCTTTCGCCTCCGCACATTCTTTGCGTTTGTGGCTTTCGATTCTGTGCTTGCAATATCGTGATTATTGCGGATTTTTCTACGAATCTCTTGCTTTTATAGTTCTCTACTTCAAATATTATAACTTCAATTCAATATGCACAAATTTTAGAGCAACTGCAAAGAAAATGAAAAATTTTATTGATTAAACACAACACCCCATGAAATCCAACTGAACTGAGGAGAGCTGAATTCAAAACACCAATATGAATGACTATCATTGGAACTTTCTAAAATCTCATTAGGATAAGTGCAATTGGAGAAACCAATTGGAAATTTCATATTACCTTCATTGCAAAGAATGTGCTCCACATGCACAAAATTTCAAAGAATGTGTGGAAAATTCAAACACCTTAGGCAATATTAGTTTTTCAATCTTAAACGGTTAAATTTTACAGAAAAAAAGTTATTTACGAATTTATTCTTAAAAATTAATTCCTTACAAACAGACCTCTTGTTATTATGAGTGAGGACCCTTTACGCAACTCTTCGTTCTTATGTCCTGTGCGGCTGAAATTAGACTTAGAACGCCTTAAGTATGGAAAAGTGGTGCATATCAATGTTGTTCTTAACGACTCATTTGGGCTGAAACGTGACTTTCTTGTTGTAGGTCTTACGGGGACAGATAATAATAAGTCATTTCATTACAGAACGGAAAGAATGTACCACCAACACTCAAAGCACGTTTCAGCATTAAAAATAGTTTCTTCCGGAAGGTGGGATCTCAGATTTGTTGAGCTGAATTAGAAATATAATCAAAGGATCCAAATGAAGATATTTTTAGAACTTAAATTAAAAGAGCTTCTTATACTTCAGACTAACCGTTTTTTAGGACACTAAGAGAGTCCATAAAATGAACGTAGAAAGTCTTTAAGGATGCTCTTAAATAATTCATCAATCGTAATGAATGAATAAATAATTCTTCGCCGATGGTAAATTAAAATATTCACGTCACCACACAGCATGGAAATATTCTGACAGTGAAAAAGTCTAGAGGTGTTAACTAATTTAGTGTCATCAATTTGAATGAATTCGATTTTTGGCCGTAAATCTTTGGTCTGATTGATGAATTTTACACCCTGTGGAAATACAAATCGTGGTCGCGATAAACATGATCGCGGTTTTGTAATAACATCACGGCAATTCACATTGGAAGCTGCGGTTTTTTGCGGCTTATGCCATTGAATTTTTAATGACATTAGTTAGTATATTCAATGATTCAACGATTATTTGAATTTCGTTTCGAAAAGCCGCTAATTGTATTAAATTTGATTTTAATTCAAAATTAATTTACAAGATTCGATATGAAATGTCATTAGAGGTGAATTCAGTCAAGAGGAAATTAAGTTTCTAGTCGTTGAAAACTCGTTTCTCTTTAGAGACACACTGAGCCTTAGTGTTCGACATTTAAAATTGTAGAACAATTTTTTATTGATTTAAATCGATGAAACAATATTTCTACTTAAAATCAATCTGAATATCCAATCGAAAAAGTATGACAGATGCTGCCTCCTATAGAATGCCATCATTATAACGAGGTAAAATGCAGTATGAAATATACTAAATTGCTTTATCTCGTACTTTTGGTTTGAAAAATTTAATATTCAATTCATATAATTGCATTTGACGTGCCTAAGTCATTGACCTCAGTCACCTGTTTGAGTCATTTTAGCGCTTACCTCTCAGACTTTTTGCTTCCGCCTTAAAGAGAATATCATTTTAAGCATTAAACTCTGCTATACTTCACCACTCCAGTACTTAAGATAAAACATAAAATGTCATAAATTCGATACAATATGCCACAGCAGCCAAAACTCAAAGAACAAACATGTTTTCTCTGCTAAAATTGTAGCTTGCGAGTTTAAAAACGTCAGGAAAATGTTTTCATTTCCGCTTCCGCTGCACTTTGCCATCATGGCGCGAGCGTCATTTCCGTCTTCCGATTCTCGCTGTAAAAAACAAGCGCGAAGTATTTCAGTTTGTCCGCTCAGCGTGTAATGCGTTTAAAAACTTTTTCAAACGTTGCCTTCTGACGTCTGCCGTACTAAATGCAGCCATTCACTCATGGAGCGTAAGATGTGGGCGCCGTTAAGTATACCTTGTTTCATTTCTCAAGAAAAAGGACGACAGCGAGAATTATATGAAATTATTTATCGCAGCCGGCATTATTGTGGACAAAGAGGGTTGGGCTTAAAAGCTTCACTTCTGCTGCTTTATTTGCAGCTTCTATGGCTAGAAGTTTTTATTTACATTTCATGGATATTGAACATGAAGGAGCAGAAACTTGAAGGACGAGTAAATATATGTAAGAGCATTTTAAAGTTCTTTAACGTTAAAAAAGAAAATAGCAATGTTTTTAGTTTATTTCAGGGAACAAAGGGGATGGATACAAAAAATCATAATAAATCATTTTAATCCGAAAAAACCCCATTGATAGAAAGGAAATATTCCGAATATTACAATTCAAATGTGGCTGAAATCACTCACACGATTATCCTCTACACATGCAGTGTTGCCATGACCTAATTCATTTTCGAAAGCAACCTTTAAAAATATTACTAGTAAATGGTACCCGTATAAAAGAGATGATGTGAATAAAGCCCTCCAAATAATCGGATTCAAAGCACTGAATGAAATTTCGATTCAAAATTATTCCACAGTGCGGATTGATGAAAAGTCTTTAGCCAAAATATTTGAAATAAGTTTCAATTAAAATTTTCATTCCATGAAAGGCTCAGGAATCGAATTTGATTATGCTGTCAATGGAGCGACTTTTCAGTTAATTACAGGATTCGGTTTTTTTCGGGTTGATTAGCTTTTTTCACAGATTATTACGCTGCACCTCGCTTTTGATCACTCTATGAAGCCAATAAGTTTATTTAAATCTAAATTATGAAAGGATATTAGAACAGATTTTCAACTAAAGGCTTAAATAAGCTATATTATTTTTGGATATTGCGTTTCAGCCTCTCATCAAAATGTGCAAAGTCAGGCCTGAAATACGTTCAATTTGGACACGTTAAAAAGCAGGCAGCTTTAACGAAGTAGATATGTTGTACAGCACGAAAATTCCTTGCAACGTATTTTCTTGATGCGATCAATTCATAAACATGATGATTATTTTCAACCGCTGAAATTTGTGAACTGCTGAGAACATTCATAAATATTTTATTTTGAAGACAGAAAAGACTGATATGATAACTTTTGTACCTCTTGAAGTATTGATGCATGTCCTTATGCGAGAAACGAAAATTCATTCAAAGAAGATTGTTAGATTGTATAGTATAGTTCGAGTAGAGTTGCAGTACTTATTTGAATGCAGTGAATCTTCGACGAACTGCAAACAATGCCTTTTCAGGCATGAGATTTGATTTCCAATAATTCTGCATTATTAAATAAGTAGTTCAGGTTTGCTAATATAATGAATTCAAATAAGCCCAATCTACAGCTCTCTGACGATAGTAACTAGAAAAACGATGAAGAGGGAAGAAGGAAACACAGGTGTCTATATCGAGGGCACTTCCTGTTTGCTGTATTGCTCAATAAATATCTTATTTCCCTTGCTTACACCCTTCGATATCTGCGTGAGACTCAACAAGCATTCATTAGGCACTCGAGAATTTTCTCTACTTTCACACATCGCCCGCCAAGGAGAATGGAGCATGAAGCGTTCGAATAAAAGAAACTTTCATCGGGAGCTATATGTATCGATGCATTCTTGTTCATTTTCAAATACTTAGGATCAGTTGCCAACTCAGAGGAGCTTGTGCACATGCCACGAAAGTAGCGGAAAACATGAAAATTATTTTCAATTTTGATATTTTTCCCATTCTCGTGGATTCCGAAATTGCACTCGGAGTGGAGCTTCAAAATTCACATCTCCTTGAGATAAAATGAGTTTCGAATTTGCGGGGATTGTTATGGATTTTCAAGTGGTCTGTTGACTTATGCCAGTAAAGACGTAAGACGTCCCAAGCCTCTTCCTTTTCGAAGATTTGGAACTTTTTCGTTCGGAGCTCAACCTTTATTCGGAGGAATGACGTCACCTCGTTG
Source organism: Chlorops oryzae (assembly GCA_020466095.1). Lineage (NCBI taxonomy): Eukaryota > Metazoa > Arthropoda > Insecta > Diptera > Chloropidae > Chlorops > Chlorops oryzae. The sequence goes on along the minus strand of CM035807.1, from coordinate 28,841,521 downwards.
CAATTTAATATTTTCTCTTGTGTGAGCAAATATTGCCCAATCGTCTACGAAGCGATTCTTGTGTGAATTGTATCTACAACAGTGAGCTCCTATGAACCTACAGTTTCAATTTGAATGAAATGAGGAAAACATAACTTCACTCAAGTGGAATTCCCATTTCGTAGATACTTCCAACAGAGAAAAGCACTCCCCGCTCTTTGCTTCCCAATCACTTACTTTCTTCACACCTATTTTCCTTTGATTAAGGACGTCTCAATAATTCCATTATTTTTTGATTGATTACAGCAATCAATTTTTGATGCATGACAGACGTTTGAATTTTTTCCTAGAATTTCTCTGAAAATCCACAGAGTGAGTCCTAATTATGAATTTTTTGGGAGCAAAGCTGATGGCTTGGAGGTTGACATACATACATACTTATAACAAAAAATAGTTAATTGAATAGCGACATTGTTTTTTACTTCAGGAGAGAAACAATAAGAATTAAAATAATTTTTTTCATTGAAATTATTTTAAAAAACAAAATGTGATCGATTACCTAAGCTTTAGATATTTTAAATTCCATCATACGCTAAACAGGTTCTGTAATGGACCACAACATATTTAATTAAAGCGAATTGATGTGCCGTCCACTGAACTGAAAATTGGCCAAAATATTGAAGCCAAAGTGGAGAAAAGAAATTAGTTGCACAAAATTTACAAACCCCAAAGTTATTACAATTCTAATTTGGCCGAGATCTTTTCATCCCAAAATAACCGTAGAACCAAAGAAAATTCTTACCCAACGTTTTATTCAAAGTCATCATTATTTTTAAGAAAAGAAAGAAACCCCAAAAGAAGGAAACGGAATCCAAATTGGAAGAAACAAAGCTGTTTTTGAGAAGATTTCCGCCAAGCTCATTCACTTAGAACGACTCCTACGTACTGCCGGAGACATTTGCGAGTTGTCTTTTTTTTTAGAAAGATTCTCTAAAATTATGAGAGGAAGTAAATTTTTCATAGCTTTGTGTTTGTTGAATACAAAATAAACAAGTAAGGGTGTTATAGTCAGGCGAGCCTGACAATAGAATACCCGACACAGACACACATTCAAATAATTTATAATATCAAGAGGTCATGGGGCGCCCCATATACCCCATATACTTTTGTTTAATTTTTTTTATGAAAACCGCCCTTTTGCCACGCCCACTTTACCAATTATTTTGAATTCTATCGGAGGCCTTAAAATGCGCTCAAATTCTAAGTTTCAGTGGAATATTTCCAAAAAATCCGATTTTGGGTTAGTTTTGAGATTTTTGTGACATACTCTAGTACTGGAGGTAACCTTAATAATGGACCTATCAAAGAAATTTTTGGAGAGGATGTTTATGGCTACGAAGGAAGCATAACTGCCAAATTGCGTTCAAGTCCCATTTGAATTTCGGGTGTAGGGGACAAATTTCGAAAAGACGCCCTTCTGCCACGCCCAATATTAAAATTTTGGAAATCGTATTACTTGCCTTAAAACATGTTCAAATATCGAATTTCATCAAAATATGTTGAAAAACTTTGATTTAAGAGCAGTTTTTGTGATTTTCGTAACAGACCCTAGTACTGGAGGTACCCCTAAAAATGGTCCGATCGGGTCCATTCTTGTTCTTGTTCAACTTGTTCTTACTCATATCGCCGTGAGCACGTATTCCAAATTTTGTCAAGATAGCTCAACTCCTTCGATAAGATAACTGTATACAAACAGACAGACGGACAGACGGTCTATCTCGACTGGTTCTGGGTGTTACACACAACCACACAAACGCAATATACCCTCGACACAGAGTGTGTCGGGTATAAAAATAGGAGGGCCGCCAGTTGGCGGAAAAAAAGGTTGAACAAATTCCAAATCACATCAATCTTACATGAGCTGTGAGTGCTTCAGTCAAAAATACTTTCTAAAGACCACGGTTATTAAAATAACCATCACAGACGGCATCATTATGTGAGAAGGTCCTGGACAAAATGCAAATGGGTTTTCCTGCCACCAATCGCATAAATTGAGTTTCCATATCAGGTTTCAATTATTAAAAGATAAAAGTGAAAATTAAGTAAGGGAAAAGAACAAAAAAATGTTTTTAAAAGAGATAAAGGGCAGTCAGGGACACAGTTAACCCACATTGTCTCTTTGACGTAAAGCTGTCTCAACCTTGAAGCCCTCTCGGCACAAAGCGTCTTAAATGTCACCAAAGAAAATCGCGCACTCAACTCAAGAGGGTCAAGAAGGGACCAATACCCCAGTTGAAAGAAGGAAAAGCAAGGCGAAACCCATTGACATTTCAAAAATTTATTTAAAAAATAAAAAAATATTTGCAAAACATTTTGAATCTTAAAACCTCAGGTCCCTTTAAAGATTCGTTGACTAGAAAGAAACGCGAGTTGCGTCGCGACCTTGTGTAATCCTTTTACGTCACTCTTAAACATCCTTTAGCATGCAATCATATTAGACAGATTTCTCAATGGTGAAAGCAAACGGAAGGGATCACATAAGAGCACAGGTGGCAGCTCTTTGACATAGCTTCTCTGCTTTTCGTATTCATTTTCGTGACATCGGCAATGTTGGCATTTTCCAAAAGCAGTGAAAACTACCGCATAGACGAACGATCTGGCCTACATATATGGTGCATATATGAATATGAGATACCATGTTTGGCTTGTGTGGATGTGAGAAACGAC
>CM035807.1:28647706-28838715 GCA_020466095.1 Chlorops oryzae | reverse complement strand
CATGAGTCCGAAAGGAGTCTGAAATATATAAAAAATAAGAGGCTCATATATATGAGTCCGAATTGAGTCAAAAATATGAAGAAAATAAGAGCCTCATATACATTTATGAGTCCGAAATGACTCAGAATATGTCTAAAATAAGAGGCTCATATTTCGGAGTCCCTTATGAGTCAGAAATATGTCGAAAATACGACCTGTCTCGGGGTTAAAAACTTCTTTATACCTGAATTTTTATTTTTAATTTATAACATAAGAAGGTAAAATTATTTAAACTGTTTTAAAAAACTGTCTAAAATCTGCTCATAATCGTCCCACCAAAATACGATCCAAGCTTCCGTTGAGCTCAATGTACACCGAGAGAAAAAGGTAGTTATATTAACTGAAAAAGCAGGTTAAAATAACCGAGTTCACCGTTAATTGTTAGCTTATGTGTAGTAGCGGTCAACTCAACAGTACAAACACAGTCAATAATGATATAACTACCTGATGGTTGATATAACTGTCTCGCGGTTAAATCAACTGTCACCAGCGACTGGGAAAAAAAATTTATTTTTTGATTTGACTTTTTCTTATCTTCTTTTATTAATTTTTTTTTAAAAATTAAATTATTATATTTTTCTTTATTTATTTGTTTCTATTTAAATCTTTTTCTCTTTCATCTCTTTAAATTTTCTCGCCTCGGCCGAGCCTTGAACCGCTGACCCCCACTTCGCTGGGCGAACGTCTTAACCATTACGCTAAACGAACGAATTTAATTTGTTGGTCAAAATGCTCACATGAGCTTATGGTTGCTCAAGTTTTGGGGAACCGTGCTTAAGGAATTGTTTCACTCCCAAAATTTTTTGCTTGAAAAAGAACCATTAAAAAAAAATTAAATAAATTTAAATCTTAAAATTTAGGAGAAAATGTTTGTCTTCCAAAACAACTAGGTAGGTAGGTTGAAGTGGCTGCCACTTAGGCCGTTAATCGGCCCATTGTGATACCACGGAGGTTTTCTTGTGTTTGTGTGAGTGTATTGTCTTTTTATGTAGTGTGCCCCTAACATGCGATTTTTGAAAAACCAGTGCTAGGCTTGGAACATTACACTCCGTTTCGCCTGTGCCGGGAATCGAACCTCGGATTCTGGGATCAAGAGCATAGCACGCATCCCCTACGCTATCCCAGAGCCACCAAAACAACTAGACTCTGAACAAAAAAAGCTGTAATTAAAAAAAAATCCAGAAAAATTTCCGCCGTCAGCAGGGATAGAACCCCGAAGCTCACGACTGTCGCGTCACAGTTTAAAGCACTGAGCTATCGAAACCTCCGGAGACGGTTGATCAGAATGCGAACTTATACGTCTAAGTGAACGAAAGCGAATTTGAACATAAAAAGTTACTGTTTTTCAACTTTTCATTTGACTGCCTTTTTCAGTGCATTTAACGCGGAATACAGTTTATTTGACCACTCTTACTTTTACTGTTCTAAGTAGTTGATTTAACTGTTGCTATTTCTCTCTGTGTAGTCGAAAGCGATTTTTGCGGCGTTATCTTCTTCGGTGTACATAAACACGAGCGGTGTAAGTGTGGGCAATGTACGCATCTGAAGTTGGCAATTATTTTTCATAGGGAAATGGCTGCATAAATGTTCTATTTTCATGAAGAATGAAATATAAGGACTTATTTCCTTTAAGATATCTGGAATATTTGAAGAACCATTGAGAATTCAACATAAAAAATTCAAATCTGTTCTTTCTTTCGGTTCACGAGTTTTCTCAGGGATGTGTGCAATTTTCCAGCTCACATGAAACTTTAGTGCTTGAAAGGACAATTCTAGTCTGATAAGTGATTCAACATCGCGTGTTGTTGCATTGTTGCCGTTGATGGTGGTGTTTGCGGTGAACTGAGTTGAAGGAAATCATTGTAAAGTCATACAATCCAGCAAACGGGCGTAAAGATTTCAGTTCGTGGCGAAAGTTCAAGGACACGCAGTGAAGTATTTACGAGGATTCGACTTTACACTTTCTTTTCTTTACACTTGATTATGCTAGAGGTCTAAGACTCCTGGGCCGGGCGGAAAACTTTCTCCTTAATTGATAAATAAGTCCACAAAAATGGAGTTGATATAAAGTGGAGTTTTTTAATTGAATTGCATATCCGGTCACGAATGTTGGATTTAAGAAGTTTTAAGTGGAACATTTTCGTGTGCCAGCTCAACATCACTGAAGCAATGAAGTATTTAAAGTAAAAACATAAAAACCAGCAACATTTTTTTGGAATCATTAGTGACTATCTGAGGAGCATTTCCACACTTTTAATTCCTTTGAAAGCAATTCACAACTTCACACTTGATTCTATAGTATGCAACAATGCGATTCTAAATAAATCCGAAATCACCGCAATTTAATCATTGAATTACGGAAATAACAATTAAATGCCCATAATGTGAATGGCCTAGACTACAAAATGTTATTCAATTGAGTTCCATCAAATTTATGAGAATACATTGGCACTTCCTAATATTAAAGAAATAAATTGGATAAAACAAAATTTTGAACCATCTAATTTGCTTCCTAAAAAAATATCAGTAACATTTAATAAAAAAATGAAAAACGACGTAAAGAAAAGGCATTGAAAGTGAATCTATGATAATAATTTTCTGTGGAATATCCATTAAATAAAAGCTAAAACTAACAAAACACTCAAGAACTTCAAGTCGATGCGGAGTTTTCACTTTCAACTATGAGAAGATGTGGACTGATGGCATCAAGCTGAAGGCAAGTTCATTTGGGTGAGATTGAAGACGGTTGTGGATATTGTTTGATTGAAGAGCCGCTTACTAAGGGCGAGGTAGATATTTGTACTTCCTATGTGAAATTTTATATCAGTTTTTCATAGAACTTCAACCGAGAACCATTCCCCTTACTTGAAGATGCATTAATACCCTGCCCTGAACGAACTCTCCCCCAATCGCTCTCCTCTGTCGAATGCAAGTGCGTTGCGCTGGTACGATAAACCATTTTGCATGATTACATTTTGATTTCGGATGCCAACAGCATGAATAGATGCAATGAATCAGTCACAGAGGATTCTCCTATCACTGTGCATGGCATCATGTGGACAAACGTTTTGCCCCTGTAATGATTTGTCGCATTAAATGTCCTTGCGTAACATGAACCGAGGTTCGAAACTCATACCATCGTGCAGTAATTGTCATGTCAATCTGCTTTCGGGGGCGATTTTCGATTAATTAAACAAGATGTACTCCTTTGGGCAGCTTATCAACATATGTTATAGAGGATGAAGGTATCTGTTTATGTATGTCTGATAGCCTCATTCTCCGCATTACTAAAATTAAGACCATTTTTGTGGAGCAAGGAATCTAATATGTGACTTCAAAGAGAATCCTTAGATTACCAAATTATGAAGAGTTTTCTGTCAGTATCTAATCCATATCAAATCATTAGCTACTCTTTTACAAAACATAAAGGAAACAAACTTTAATCAAAGAATTTCCTCACATTTTTACAGGACTGCTATTGCGACTTAATGATGACTTCATGTGGCCGTTGAACCCAACCTTATCACGCTGATGACAGTTTCAATTAATGACATAAATTAGAATTACATCATTAAATCTCCTGACTAGACACGCGCGCTAACTAATACCCTCCAAAAGAAAACCATTCATCAAGACAGCGATTCCATTGCCTCGTTTTCGCTGCGTTTCCGCCTTTTCAGCTCACGCAGCTGAGCTGGCTTTGTGCTTCTTTTGAGTGCACTTCAGGTGTCTATTGCAACTCGTTAAATATCTGATGCATGGTCGGATGTAGAAGGGTTTGAAATTCAAGTTGATTATATTGCCACCAAATTGAGTATGATCAATAATTAATCCGTCTATTGGAAAATACCATGAAAGGATCTGCATAACTTTTTTCGCAAAGTTATAAAAATTGTATCCAATCGTGTGGAAGCCACAAAACCTAATAACACGCCACCCAACTTTGCAATTCTCGTCTCAAAAAACAATCACAAAAAAAAAAAAAATGCAATTCCAACCCAATAAACCAAGCCAGTTCGCACATACAAGGATAAGTTGCAAGAATTTTCTGCTCTGAAATATTTTCCTTTAATCTTCCATGCAAAATACCATGACTCTGACTACTTCCATGGCTACAAGCGTCATAAAGAAGGGAAATATGGCGACTGAATCGGGAGGATTAGTGTAATCGGGATGTGAGATGTTGGCGTGGAGGAAAGTGGCTGTGAAAAGAAACCGCGAACTATGCCAAAAAATGCGATACCAGCGAAACATGGAAATTTATGATGCCAGGATTTATGCTCCTGCAGACGAGCGACTTTTGAATGTGAGGATGCTGCGATGTTAGTGGAAGTCATGCTAAGATGAAGAGAAGTCTTACAAGGTAGGTGTAAAAATGATTGAATTTCACATTTGTTTGAGTGCACTCATTTTCTCAGTTTGATTATAAAAGGCATTTCTTTTTCCTAAGTATATTAATATGGATAAGTTCAAAGCATTCCTCGGAAGCAATAGTCATTATGATATTCCACACATGTTCCTTTTACTTTTTCCCCGATGGCCGACTGTAGGTTTTTCTTAGTTAGACTGATAATTGAGTCATTTTATCGAAGACAATTTTATGATCATGAGTCGCAATTTTAAAATCGTTCTTTAACTGAGGAGAAGCTTTCTGCTGAAGATTATGAGGAAACATATCAACTTGATCCATCATTGTTAATCGATTTCATTGATTCAAGTTACTTCCGTGGTTTTGTTGCTCTATTTGATTCGATTTGTATGTCGAAGAAATAAGCAAAGTTTTCGTCTGCTGAAAAGCAAACGCTTTGAAATTCTTATGCAAAAAATATTTCACCAATTTCGTTTTGCTTTTGTATGATCTTCAGAGCAAATTTCGTCCTTTTTGTCTTTCAATGACAATTTGCGAAGTAAAAATTCATACGACTCGCGCATATGGGGCCATTATTTGGAATAGACGGAAGAACTCAACGCCAAGAAGCGCGGTCGACGTTCACGAATGACAGTCACCGAAGCAAGTGCGAATGAGTTTTCCAATTCCAGTTCCAATCTCGAAAACGTGCAGTGGTACGTGGCACAAGGCGGTGGAGTGCTGTGTTGTGTCAACTTCGCGAAACTCCTTTGCCAGCGAGTTAAGCTTGAACGATGTAGCCACACGGAGGAAGTTCTTTTATAGCAAAAAGTCGACATCCTTATTTGCATAATGCAATTTCTATTGAAAATGTTTGGTCAAAGCGTGCAACTCGATGTCCTTAAGGAAGTCAGGTAGCAGCAAAGAAATAGTCTTGGCATCCATTGGTGGATTGTTGGAGAATTCGATTTAGTTTTCGCTTTGCGAAGGGAAAATAATAATTTCTGTTTTCTGAGCGTTGAATTTCTTCGATTTTCACAGTCTTAGACGTTTTCTGTTGAAAGAACGTGAAAAGTATTAAAAATCTCTTTTAATATTTCATTCATTGGTAGAAAGAACCTGTGTTATCCTGCGTCAATGTTTGAACCTCGTGCAAGGATATTTTAAATTTCAGTTAAAACGTATTTCTTGGCATTCGTGGCGATAATTTTCCTATATCTGGTTTGATTTGGCCTTTTTATGATCGATGCACCTAGTTTAAATGATTAATTGTACATATTCGTCGACCGGGGCTTAGGATCGAAGAGCCAAAATCAGTTCATAACCCAGCCACGTGCAGAAGCCAGTATTCAAATTTATTGTGAGATTCTTCCTTAGGATGCCTTTCAATCGGTATGTCTACCTGTCTCCCCTGCTCTCCTGTGTAATAATTTATAATTCTGAAAGAATGAACAAATTCTTGCAATAGTATTGCATGATAAATCCTTTCATATTATTTTTTCCTAGCATTTCACATTTTCCCGCATTTCGTGGATTTTCTTTTACATATTTTACCCTTTCCTTGGGCTTTATGTGAAATATCGCCACTTATGCATGGTCTTCTTTGTTGTTGCCGTTGTTGCAGCTTTCGTTGCATCGCCATAAAAGCCAATTTTCATTTTGATTGTCGTGTTTTTATATTTCCGGCTCTTGGCGGCAATCGTGTTCTTTAAGAGTTGCCAGCATGCATAAAATTGTCATTGTTTCTCTTTGTTGCTGATGCATGAAAGTTGTCGTTTCCTTCCTCAGAGCCTGTTTCTTTGCCTTATTTGACTTTCCTTTTTGTTTGGTGGACTTTTTGGATTTATATTTTTGATATATGGTAGAAATACATTGTAGAAGTGCACTCCGAACGATATTGCGATCCTCAACCTTCGTATTTTTAACGGCGGTCGCGTATGGGTTACAGAGGAATATTTTGTCTGCGTTTGCGGTTTGAGACAAACTAAATGCTGTTATTTTTATCTTTCCGTTATTTATTTGATTTATTTATTTTTGCAGCCTTCAAATGCGAAAAGAAGAGAACTATAAAAGGAGTACTTGTTTATTCATAGACTTTTTTTATCCATGAATAAAGTCCTTTATACATATATTTATAATTTAGACCTAAAAAGGACAACATTTTTCGTTCACTAATGCGCCAATGGGATTTTAAAGCTCCCCTGTTAAATTTACCATTTCCCTTTCACAAATTTTTCCTTATACCTCGGAAATGTTAAGCCTAAAATTCCCCTTTCCCCCTTTCCTATTTACATGCTTCTTGTTCCTCAAGACACCATCTCGTAAAGAAAAATTATCGCATACTTTATTAACCTAATGAGGGCTTTCTACAATGAGTAGTCCTTGTGCTCGTCGTGTTAATTCGGTGTGAGGATGAAAATTATAAACAGAGCCGCTTTGCTTGCTGGATATGAGGTAAAGATAATACCGTGATGTCGCGTATTTGGGCTAACAAAGCAATGTTTGATGAATTACAAAAACGAAGGATGGTGTTACAATAAATTAATTAAAGTGTCAAGCCACAAAAAATGTCCTTGTGCCTTGAGGTTGTATTGTACCATTCAAAGTGTTCAAACATTTTTATACATTAACATAACATACATACATAACATTTCGTTATAGGTATGTGAGAGTTATGAGTGTTAAAGAAGATGGAAATAATTAAATTGAGTTAGGGATTTTTTTGGAATTACTTGTATGGTTTTATTTTAATAGAATTTAATTTGCATATGTCGGAGAACTCTCGCGGACAGGACGGTATGCCGCAGCTGGATCATCTCCAGTCCTTCACACCGATATATATGTTTGAAGTTTCGATAAAACAAAGCATAGTAAGTATTTATTAAATGCTTTGCAGTGCCGTAGCGAAGACAAATCTAGACGTGGGTCAGCGGAAGGCTGTGGGTCATGGCCCACTTTGCCCACGCCTAGCTACGCCACTGAAGCTCTGCATGTTTAATTCAAGCCCTTTAAACGGAATTGATCACGGCGTATAACGCAACCTCAGTTCAATGCCATTGCGCATACGACGGTCATTCACACTGCGAGTAAATTAATTTGATTTCAAAAATCAAAGGTTTTGCTGATGACAACGAGTCTCTTTATTTAAATTTCCTGTCCGACTGAAGTCTAAGTAGAGAACTAAAAAGGCTGTGCAAAGTGTCATTCAATACAGAGTACCACACAGCCCCCGTGAACCACATTGTCTATGATGACAAGCTCCACAATCATGCTGTCCGAACCACAAAACGACATTGACCACAGCGATGGGAATTTTATGGCAAATTCTTTTTTAATGAGCATTGCCGGGTATTTCTCACAAATTGGGTATCTAATTCAGTTGTCATAATGAGAGATAGATGACAGACAGCGCTTTGATGCCGATGAACTTCGCGAAGCAGCGATCTTATCGAAATTAGTAAAAATGGATAAGAGCAAATCAATTCTATACCGATTCATGAGAAACTCAGTAGTCTGGAGATAACGATAAAGCACATAGTGCTGATTTGAAGTGAGGCTCTCCAGTGAAATCAAATTTGAAGATTGTCTTCCTTCTGCTGGGCCTGTATTTTAGAAGCCGAACAAATTCATTCGATTCGTGCCTCAAAGTTTTCTTTATCAATTGATTTCAATAAATTTGATGATGAGAAGAGTGAAAAGGTATCAAGCCCAAACTTCCGCTTCGGTTTCGGCTCAGAAAGAGCAAGAAAGCAGATCTTCACGCGGCAAACGAATTCAATGCATGAGGCACAACGCACATTCAATCACCCAAGTGAAGAAAAGGTCAGTTTTCGGGAATTCAACCGGCTGTAGGAACAGCTACAGCCCCTTCTGTTCGTCTGTGCATAATAATCTATACATAGTACCTTCACCAAATCATTAAGAAGCTAAAGGAGCACGCAATCTCTCAATTTTCAATTCTTAAATGAAGCTTTTAGTTCTTTTGCATGTCTGTTCTTGTTTTCCACTAGCAGCGTCTCTTTTTGATAATATTCTGTGGAAAAGGTCGCACACCAAATAGAGCAGCAACGAACATTGTAACCAAATTTTTCGAAATTTAGCAGCATTGTGCATACATTCCCCTGAAATGAACTGTATTCCGAAGAAGACAGCTACTGAAGAATTAAATAAAAGTACAGAAAGTACAACAAAGTGCTCGATGCCATTCGCATTTGGAGACACGAAAGCCTTTGGGGTTCGCTCCGCTCATTTTCATTAGTGTTGGACAGAGCGGAACCTGGAAACCTGTCAATGAGGTGAAGACCAAAAATTTAAGTTGCCCCGTGTAGCTCGAGACTTTTGGGTGGCATGTCATCGAAACTAACTTATGAAACTAACGGAGGAACTCCTTCAGTGGACCTGAAGCACGCAAAAGAGTTCTCGATTTGAAACTTCGTCGCCATTCTGAGAATTGCCTTTTTTTGGTGGCTGTACGGTGCTTTGAACTCAGTCGAATCAATAAATCTTTACAAGTTTAATTGAAGTTAGGTTGAGTGTTTTGCTTTGGAGACCACAAATAACTTCAGAAAATATTCACAGTGTAATGAAAATTGGCAAAGACCATTTAGATCCTTTGAAAACTAGTAAATGTTTTTTTCATGTTCACATGTATTTAAAATCCTTGTTCACGTTTTGCGTACGAAACTGATTATGCCCCTAATTTAATGGTGTGAGGTATCTTTTAAATCCAATATTTTTCTCTTGAAAAGCTTCAATATTCAAATGTGAGGAACGGATACAAATCTTATTTCTGGAACGTGCGTTGAAAGAGGAAAATCCTTTTGTTCTTCAAACAAATTTTGGCCTTGTTTGCAACACAAATGTTTTTGTTTTGCTTAATGTGTGATTAACATGAGCTACCAATTTCCCGTACACCTGCTCAAACCGAGACCAACGATCAACACGAAAGGTACGAGGGCTTCAAGTGACGCAGGTCGGTACGTGCAAAATCCAATGCCTTTGCTGCAAACCCCATTCAGGATACGTCATTGGGCGGTTTTATAATTAGCAAATCAGGAAATCAGTATGTTTTCCCCGTTTTATCGAGATGATGAAATTTTCTGCGCTGTCTTGATTACCTTCAGCATAAGTTTCGGTGTGTTCGTGAATGTTTATGTTTCATAATTCGGAATCATTTTGCATGTATGTACATACATACTCTGAGAAAAAAAGAACAACTTTTATAGGTTATAGTGTACCCAACAACGTTATAATCTCAAATTAAGAGTTCCGTTGTATTGAGTTTATGCTGTTGGGTAAAGTATAACCAATAAAAGTTGTTGGTTTCACTATTTTTTTTCTAAAATGAGGTAAATTTTAATCCTTTTATGGACCTGTTCCGTAGCTTTTTGCATTTATTTATGTTGAATTGAATATTTTTCGGGACCGTTATTATATTTTCCTGAATTAAAAATTGACATTTTATAACTTTTACTTAAATATGTTGGATTTGTATTACAGCTAATCTAGTGAGTGGATGTTTCTTTAAGAAAATAGTAAAGCAATGAAACGTGTATCAATATGGCAGCATGCGCTTCAAACGTAGATAATAAAAATATAAGCTAAGATTCTTCCAATTATATAAGTTCTAGATCACAATTCAATAACCCTCTGTTTAGAGATGGAGCTACGAATTAGAGGGTTAAGGAATCATTTTGCATATTTAATATGTCGTCATTAAATTAAACTTTTTAATAAATACCAACAAAACCCGCTGGATATGCATAGAATGCGTTTCTTATTCCACAAAATCTATAGAAAAAATTTTATTTATTTATTCTCAATGATAATGATTGGCTTCGTGTAGAATTCGAGAATAAAATACACTCATTGCTTTGCAGCAACCTTGTTGCTCTTAACGTGGACCATTATCTCTTCAATTTACATAAATACATTCACACTTCCATAACTCGAATTTCGTGTCATTTGAAGACACGAAAATTCGAATAAATGATTTGGGCAATGGTGATTCCAGTAAGGCAGGGTTGACTGTTACTCAGAAGCTGTGCACACATGCATAAGAGCGCAGTAAATCTAATCATTTAAATGAACGGTACGGGTCCATAACGAGCTCAGTTATCATTTTATACTGATGGGATTCGTGTATTTCCACGCACGAAAGACTGATTGAGAATATTCAATTAAAAATTGACGTCAGTAAGAAAATCTGTTCCTAAATTCTATGGATTATACGCACTTGTTGTTTTGAATGAAGGTTATTTCTGAAATTCCAATTAGTGAAATGCTGTGAGACAAGATCGAGAAGATAAGATCAAGAAAATAAGCATAAGCTGTGCTCAGTGTATTTGGGGAACGATCCGAGAAAGATTCTTATATTTTTGTTTGTTGTTTTGAAAGATTTCCTAAGAGACTTCAAACAACAGACACAATGGGATGAGAAAAAAATTTGTTTACAGTGCAGCTCCGTTGCAGCCTCTTATCATAAAAAGACGATATTTTTTGAGTTCAAAAATTTTCGATTTTTGTTGTCTAAAGATTGATGAACGAAACACATTTACTTGTGGCGTATCAGTTTCAAAAGTGTTCAATTGAAAATTTATAAATAAGAACTCATAAAATTAACTATTCATTGTTTAAATATGAATACCCCCTACAATAAGAGCTCGTTTAATAAATTAATTCAAGTTTTTTGAAGAGCCTAATAGCAATTTCCACTACGCACTTGCCGTAGACGCGAAGCTTTGCATTATATTAAATTCGTGTGTTCCAACAGTCACATAAGTCCTGCAAGTCAGAAATTCTGTCCCCAATTACAATAGTCATTAAACCTAATTTAGTTGGGCTGAGTCCAATAGTATCATTGGTTCGGTTAAGCAAACGCGACATACGCCGAACCTGACAAAAATGAGCAAACATGAAATGCGGATATCTCGATAACTATGTTAGACCCAACTTGAATAAACCAATGATACCATCGGACTCAGCGTACCCAAATTAGGTTTAGTGACTATGGCCCCCGCTTGTTACAAATTTTCAGTATCAATTTCAAACTCAGCGTTATTATTATCAAATAATCCAAGAACAAATATCGAAAATTTCCAACACGGAATTGCTTTAAAAGCTTAGAAAAGGTCATGGTTACGCATGAATACTTGGTCAACATGTCCTCGTAAGAGAGATCTGTTTATTTTTCTCCTTCTATCTAATTTTAATAGAATAATCTCTTAAAATAAGGAAACTTTTGGATATCACAGCCTATTGCACTATAATGCCATGCCAAGAGTCACCAGTGACTTTTTGGAATTCTAGCTCTCATGTAATTCTGACAACTGGATTCCGTCAGAGTGGCGTTTCTACTGGGTTACTCCGCCTTCTCTTTACTTGATATATGTAAGCCCAGTTACATTCACTATTTTTACTATTTTTGTTTTAATTAAAGATGAATAGTGCATAGTGGGTTTTGCTTTTAAAATGCAGATGTGCTTAAAGTAAATTTTATAAAGTCAAATAAAAAAGTAGATTTTAAAACGCAATGCAAATATAACTTGACTCCAGAACTGTTCCTAGATTTTTTAATTTTTTTTTTGGTCTTATCCAAATCTAATATATCCCTTATTTGTTCAGTCGTTTCCTCATGGATCTTACACAGAGAAAAAAATCAACCAGAAAACTGGTTAAATCAAAAGGAAAAACATACAAAACGGTTTCAACAAGGAATATTTTTATTTTACCAATTTTTCTTGTTGAAAAAAATAAATATTTTCCTTTTGAATCAACCATATTTCAGGTTGAATTGACATGATAATTTTCAAAAATGGATTTAAATTTAATTTGATGAACTAACCACGGACATAATTGAAATGACAAGATAATTTTTAAAATAAAAAAAAATTTCTTAAATACCTATAAAAAACAGTAAAATTGGAATAAAAAAGCAAATGGCCACAGAGCCCTCTGCTGAACATAACCCAAAAAAATAGCCATCGGATGGACTTCATCCGATTTTGTCACCGTTGTCGTATGACTGCCTTCGCAATGCTTAAAAAGTTCTAAGATGAATACATATCTTATATAATATGTCATATTTTATAAACCAAATGAGAATTATACCGAACGAAAAGAAATGTATTTAAACATATTTCCTTTTAAATCAACCAAAAATGATGTTGACTCAACCACTTTTCTTTTGAAATTTTTGTTCTGCTCGAAAATCAAAAAGACTGTGAATAACATTGCGCCCTTTTAAAAAAATCATGGTTAAGTTCGCTTAGTGTAGAAAAAACCATTTCAAATATTTTCATTTAATTTTGTTTTGCAAGCAACCTATGGAAAGTCGGCCTCCGTGGCGTAGTTGGTTTAGATGCGAACTTATGATGGAAGAGGCTCTGGGTTCAACCGTTAGCTCAGTTGTGGATGTTAGTTATGACGGTTTTTTTGTTTCTGTTCATCTTTGTTTCCCCATTTTTTGTGGTATCACAGTGGGCACATGTAGACCCAAAGTGTGTCACCCTTTATGGTGGCAGCCACCCTACCAAGGGAAATCCAGTTCCCAAAAATTTTCCCCTTTTTGATAAATTCCTTGTTTACTTTACTTTCCACAGTTCTATACAAATCAAAATGAGGCTGTGCTTGGTAGTCCTGATGTTCTTCCAGTTAATGGCGACAAGTAAGAAGTCACAATTTTCATTCACAATGATAATGTTTCTTAAGAAATTTCTCTTTGCAGTTTCGTGTCAATGCAAGTTTACGGTGAAGGAGGTCGAAGAGGAAACCCGATTGGTTGCGAGGTCCCGGAATGGACATCTTGAGATTTTGAACGAGGATAAAGTATTGCCTTCTGATGTAATTTACTTCATATGCACTGAGAGTGACGTGGTGCAAGTAACGTGCGGTCGGAATGGGAAATTTAGCCACACGCTGCCGATCCAAAATTGCGCTAATCCACCAAAAGCTGTTGTAGATGAACTCTTCGATGGTACTTGTCGAACCATGACGTACCGAGTGGGCTTCAAAGTGGGCAGTGGATTATTAGAAGTCTATCGGAGTTGTTTCAATAAGGCCAATCTAGCGGCTTCAATAGCAACTCACGATGCACATCCATATTCCTTGGGTGCGTAACTTATTTAAAAATTATTTTTCTCCATAATCGCCATTTTGAGTAATTTTTCTTTTCTTTTTTGTTGCTGCAGTGACAAAAAGACCGGAAACACAATTCACAACCGATGGAGTAATGACCGTGAAAGATGCTACCTCATATCAAGCGAAATTTATTTATGAAAGATTTGAAAAGCTCTTGGGTCCGAACCAGCCGTATGTGCCTTCGAAAACTGCTTTGGTTATCGATCGTGGTCACTTGGCGCCGTCGGCTGACTTTTTGTTTCCCATCAATATGCGTGCAACTTTTAAATACATCAACGCGATTCCGCAATTCAGTTCGATCAATCGGGGAAATTGGAAAACGATTGAGGATTTCGTTAGGAAACGCATTGACAGCACCGGTCCCGCTCGTATTATGACGGGCGCTTTCGATGTGTTGACGCTGCGCGATCGCAATGGCAACTTTGTTGAAATGTACTTGGCCGATGGCAATCGCAATCCCATACCCCGATGGATATACAAGATCGTTAATAGTGCTCATGAGACGTTCGTTTTCTTAACGCATAATAATGTATTTGATTCGAACCCAACGCAGCCCGTGTGCCAAATGGTTGGTTGTCCGCTGCAGCTGAAGAACACGGTAGAGTCCGGACTAACGATATGCTGCGACCCACATGATTTCGTTATCAATGTCTTACCACATGTTAAGTAAATAAAATAGATTTAAAAAAAAATTAGATGGCTCTCAAGTTATTCGATTATTGGAATGTTTACATCAGAAATACATTCGTGTTCCAGAGAAAAAAGATTTCTCATTAAAGGCTAATCATTTTATAAGGGACAATTCACGTCAGGTAGAAGGAAGTTCCATATTTATTTCGGCTCAATTGTTGTCCATTCATGAGTGTGGAGTGTGGTCAGCCTTTGAGTTTTTAAATCAATATTATTCTGGTTATAGACAAACGATAAGCCATGGCCCAGATGACTTTTCATTCGATTTGCGCAACAAAAATCTAAAGTTCTGGACAAATCGATTGAGCAATTAGGGAAATTACATGTTCAATCCGATTAGTCGAATTTCAATCCACTTTTTATCATCAATGAGCTCGCTTCTGATGAAAAAAACATCCGAAAACAAATTATATTTGATTCAAAGTTTTAATGTAAAACTTTTAAAGCAATTCGTTGTCATGTTCGATTCGAAGTTTTTCCGCCATTTGAGGAAGCAATCATTGAAAAACTGCACTTGTGAAATTCCAATTAAATGTTATTCCAGGATAAAATATAATTCAAATGATTAAGGCAATGATAAAAATCTTATCCACTTAATGTAATTCCTTTGGATCTTTCACAATCCGATAAAACGCATCAAGGCAAAAGGATTTTAAGGGATATGGAGTGTGCATTATCAATAAATCCTTTTTCATTAAATCCATCAGTCTGACCAATTATGCTGAAATACTTTGGAAGCTTCCACACAATTCGCAGAAGTGAATCACTTGGCAAACAGCAAAATTATCACCCTTAATCATTAACACTCCCATTACTACTAATAATTTCGCCATTGAATGATAGTGGAGCGTTGGTTGCGCTGCCACTGACGTCGAATAGCCACCCAACGAGATATTGGAGAAAGACTGCTTGCTGGATTATTGAATTTGAAGTTCCGGGAGAAAAACACCACAGCTGCAATAATTGCTTGATGATGCATTAAGCGGCCGGGTGGTGGGATTCCCGGTTTAACCGAAGTGCATTAACGAGAAAAAGAATTCGCAGAAATCGGAGGCAGTGGTTTGCAGAACAAATACAAACGGTGATACCAACAGACACATGTTGACAAGAGGCAGCACAAACGGAAAGGGCCTGGGCTCAAATGTAAGAAGGCACTTTCGCTTCTGGTTATGGAATTTTCTTTGCACAAAAGTAAAAAGTTAATAAAGGAAGGTAAACGTTCTTCGATTTTATTTTTTTTGTGAACTGTCCGTGAAAAATTCGTACTGAATGGATTTTATTTTAGTATTTGGTACTATTGATTATTGAGCTCGAGACAGCTTGCAGTGAATTGAATCTAAGGTCGATAAAGGATATCAATAATAGTTTGAGGTGAAATTAATAAAACTAATATTAATATGTTCGAGTATATCCTGAACTCTTCTAAGGCATAAGCAAAAGCGTTCGATTTCCATGTAAAAATAAATCTTTCAACCTTTATTACTGAGGGCTCTTTTCCCAGCGCTTCCATTTTGAAGAAAATTTACGGCTTTTGTCGGAAGCTTAGTAGCTTGTTTTGTTGTATATTTGATGAAGAAAAAAAAGCCCCATTTTCCGATGAATTTGTTTCCGATACGTTTCGAAAAAACAAATGGAAAGAAAGATCGATTAAAGAGGATTAGAGTGAGTTAGGAGCTGCTGTAGTTAAGTGAGCTAGCTAAAAATTGCTACTCTTTGCCTCGTCCCCAGACTCTTCGAAGGTTTTCACACAGATTATCTCTACAGCTTTGCTGAAAGATCTTATCAAACTCATTTCTTTTGCGATATTATGATATCACCCTTGGCCCATTTGGATGATTACGCCTTAAACCGAGTTAAAAAGAAAACTTCCTTGAAACCGCAGATACAGTTATAAAGTAATTCAAAGTTTTTTTTTTTTTTGCGAAAATGAGAACGTTTAGCATTATAACTTTTTCTTTCTTTCATTTTATTTTGCGAGACAAAAAAGTTTTCCTTTGTTTTCTCAACTTTTTTCCTGTTGGCAAGTCATGCCAGCATTGGTCCTTGGGTATTAAAATGGCTGAAAAAAACTTTCAGTTTTCGAAAGCTTTTAAAAAAAAAAAGAGCAAATTCATTTCATTGATGTTAAAGTCTGAACTGTTGCAAAACTCAGAAACACAAAGAAAAAACTTCCCAGTCCCATTTTTTTTTAAAGACAAGAGTTTTTTACACCAAAACCAAAAAAAAAAATTTTTTACACAATTACAGAAATTTTCTAGCGTTAAAATATTTTGAAATGCTTGGTTCCAAGGTATTTTCTTTCATTATTTTTATTTTTTTTTTCTTTCACATTTCATTCATAATAGTTTTGGAATCAGTTTGAATGCTTGCCTTGATTCATGTCCTTACACTGTGAAAACTTTCTTATGAAATCATTCACGGTCTGCTGACTTCTGCGCTCGTTTACTCCATGGATTTGAAAGGTCTGAAAGGTGCGTCATTTACAACTTGCAGTGACTGCATTGAGTGAAAAAAGTCAAACCACCGCAACTATTGTGGATTTTTCCAAAATGGCTTTCTTTGTCAACCAGCGTTTGGAACTCAATTCGTTTTCATACGCTTTCGATGAAAGAAGGAATTGAAATCGTGATTTTTCACTCGTGACAACTCGTGAAGCTCTTCTACGTTGAACAGTGCAGCGATATAGAATTTTCTTTCTTTGAAAGGATTTTGAGATTATCAAAACTTAGTACATTTTAACCTTTGCTAGGAGTTTGAACCGTCAAATCACCTTCTGAAATTTAAAAGAAGTTCATCTAGGCTTTTTGCACAGGTCCATTTAAATAAAGCATAGTATAAAAAATGTTAAAAAACAAAGTTCTTGGTCTGAAAGAACCAGTAATCCTGCGAATTCCTGCAGTATTTTCACCACCTCCTCTAAATCTTGCAGTCAAGAACATTTTCAGTGGCGTTTCAACACAAGCAAGTCCTTATTGGTGTCCTGATACGACTTGCATAACACCAACCATCGCATCAATCAATTGATTAGCTTATACGCCTATTTTATTGAATAAAATGCCAGGTACCTGCAAACGACTGTTTCGTTGGAAAAAATGTTTAGTTTCTCAATAGGGTCTTACGACTGTCGTCCGTGTGATGCACACACTCTTATTTCACTACTACCCAGCCGGAAATGTCCCGGTGAAACAATCAATGATTTCAGCATGACATAGAGCCGCGACTCCTCCTGATTATACACCAACTTTCTAATGAAATTAACACACAAGCGGCATTGGCAGTCATAAGAGCATATGTCACGTGTTGGTCATCGAAATTGGAGTAGATCTACTCCGTCGTATCGATACCTCTATCGATGACATTGCCATTGCATTTGCGATAAAAAGCTCCTTCTCTCGATGGCAATGCCATTTCAATTGAGAAGTACTCAAATTTTCCCCTTGATATCCTTGGTGAAAAAATTAATGAATTGGTCATTTATGAGAAAATTTCCGGCTGGGTGTATATAATTGAATATATTCACTACTATTTCTACATTTTGACTAGTCGTATTCAGGGTACTCATTTTTGGTAAATTTATTTTTTCCTTACCTACTGGAGAGTAAATATTCATACCCATACGAAAAATAAATAAATTCATTAAAATCAAATACGGCGGTGATGTTAATTAAAAATTTGACCATTCAGAGAGATAGGTATTTGTAATGACATCGATTTGAGAATCTCATTCACTGCAAATATTATAAGCAAAATGAAAATGTTGTGGATTAATTGAACGATTTTGCTTGTTTGCGTTCTAACGCAAATGTGCGCGAAATTCAGTAAAATAATAAAAGTTTGTGGTTTTAAATGTGTGAAAAGGATTAACGTTTAGGAAAAATGTATTGCCAGACTGCAAATAAACGTGGCTCTTATAAAAAAAATAGAAAAATTTAGACATCGAATACGCTAGATGGTAAAAAATCATTGTTTGGATAAAAACCAATTCAAAACGAATAGAAAAGACCACAGTTTATTTAGTTAAACAACATGACGAAAATATTGCTATTTAAATATTAATTATAAAATGCCTGGCTTCAGCTTTGGTAATATGGCAACACCATCGACGATTGCCACCATAGCTGTGTTCAACTTAATTGAGGCTAAATTGATTATACTTTCACAAATAATGGGGTTTCTGTACATATGTATACTTCAATTTAAATGAAATTATTTTGCTGTATGGAAGAAAATATTTTTTATAAAATGATGCTCGATTGGATTTTCATTTAGCGAAAATATATTGATTATAAAACCCGCACTACCTGGAACCTCTGCCCACCTAATACATGGATTTTCATTTCCTATTTATTCATAGAGGTTTTTAGATTTCTACTAAGCTTTAAAACACCGGCTCATTTACGGTTTTATGTCAAACCAAAACCTGGAAATTACAGATTGCCACGCAGTTCATTAAAGGAACACACAAAGCCATCGAAGACTACACAACATACAATCAGAGGTTTTCTTTCTCACCTTCACCTTTAAACTTTTTACCGAAAACGCAAATTTCAATAAAAATGCGGCACGTCTCAACAATTTTCTGGAAATCTCAATCCTTAAAATGAAAGCCAAATGAATCGAATTGTCTTTGCAATTGCAAAAAAGCAAAGGGATAAAGACAACGGAATTATCGCACAAATGATGAGAGAAAAAACTCCCATGAAACGTTTTTATTGAAATTTTTTTAAGAAGTTGGATTTAAAATTTCTATTCTTCTACATCCGATCTTATCTCTCAATGTTCACCCATTCCGCCACATTTGAATGAATTTTTGATACAATTCAGACATTTCTTCATCCGGTAGGAGTCTTGTTGCCCTAAAGGCAATTACCGCATAAATAAACGCAAAGAAAGAAGACCCACGTATGAATACTGCAGCGTTTAACTAAGGATATGATGCAAATGGCAATAGTACACGAGGACAGCTTCTCGTATTTTTGTGCGGCTTCTTCTATGGCCAGAAAGTATATTTGTACCGGATATCCATAGCATGCCGCATGCATACCATAAGCGAATGTCACAAGAGCTAACAACTTATTTTAAAGGCTATTCTCAGCAATCCTGCGGGATATGAAAA
Source organism: Chlorops oryzae (assembly GCA_020466095.1). NCBI lineage: Eukaryota > Metazoa > Arthropoda > Insecta > Diptera > Chloropidae > Chlorops > Chlorops oryzae. The sequence continues at coordinate 28,819,384 of CM035807.1, read as the reverse complement.
CTTTGTACTCCAACTCTTCGCTTCACATTTTTGTAACTTTCACCATGAAGCTATGTCGTTTCTCACATCCACACAAGCCAAACATGGTATCTTATATTCATATATGCACGAATGTAGGCCAGAACGGTCGTCTATGCGGTAGTTTCACTGGCTTTGGATGTCACGAAAATGAATACGAAAAGCAGAGAAGCTATGTCAAAGTGCTGCCACCTGTGCTCTTATGTGATCCCTTCCCTTTGCTTTCACCATTGAGAAATCTGTCTAATATGATTGCATGCTAAAGGATGTTTAAAAGTGACGTAAAAGGATTACACAAGGTCGCGAGGAAACTCGCTTTTCGTTCTAGTCAACGAATCTTTAAAGGGACCTGAGGTTTTAAGATTCAAAATGTTTTGCAAATATTTTTTTATTTTTTAAATAAATTTTTGAAATGTCAATGGGTTTCGCCTTGCTTTTGCTTCTTTCAACTGGGGTATTGGTCCCTTCTTGACCCTCTTGAGTTGAGTGCGCGATTTTCTTTGGTGACATTTAAGACGCTTTGTGCCGAGAGGGCTTCAAGGTTGAGATAGCTTTACCTCAAAGAGACAATGTGGCTTAACTGTGTCCCTGACTTCCCTTTATTTATTTTAAAAACATGTTTTTATTCTTGTCCCTTACTTAAATTTCACTTTTATCTTTTAATAATTGAAACCTGATTTGGAAACTCAATTTATGAGGTTGGTGGGAGGAAAAACGATTTGCATTTTGTCCAGGACCTGCTCACATCATGATGCCGTCTGTGATGGTTATTTTAATAACCGTGGTCTTTAGAAAGTATTTTTGACTGAATCACTCAGAACTGGTGTAAGATTGATGTGATTTGGAATTTTTTAAATCTTTTTTTGCCGCCAACTGGGGGCATTCTTAGTTTTTATTTCGTATTAAACAAATACAAAGCTATGAAAAATTTACATCCTCTCATAATATTAGAGAATCTTTCTAAAAAAAAGACAACTCGCAAATGTCTCCGGCAGTACGTAGGAGTCGTTAAGTGAATGAGCTTGGCAGAAAACCTCTCAAAAATAGCTTTGCTTCTTTTGATATGGATTCCGATGGCTTCTTTTTTTTCTGAAAAATAATGAATCGTTGGGGAAGAATTTTCATAAGTTCTATGGTTATTATTAGTCGCCAGACCATAGTGCGATGGTTCAAATTAGATTTTTGGTCAAAATGACTTTGTTAATTTACATTTTCGAAGAAATCTAATAGCAAATGACATTAAAACCGTCAGAAATTATTCATTTTCAATAGTAAACTATGTACTTGGGCTGAGAAAGATATGTTGATTTTCACCTTAGGCTGATACTTCGAGCTCGATGAAAATTGACTTTAAATACTTGTTAATTCAGGGTTTTCACAGAACGCTGGCTTAAATTAATCAAGTGGAAAGTTTTCTATTCAAATTGCTAAAATTTTTCTCTTCAGTCTAATTAAAAGTCACTTTTCTTCTTTTAATTTCTTACTGCAGGCAATAATCGAACCGGATTTAAGGATCGTTTAGCTGCACGCGATTTTTTCATTTGCTTTGAATAAGAATTGAATCGATTTATACCCATGGTTTCCCTCAGTTTCGTGCTATTAAATGAGTTAATTGCATCCTTAAACTGTGGAACAGTGTGGCACACTCAAACATTTGTAGGGAATTTGTTCCTTACATGGAATATACATGCATATGTGCAATCCATGAAATTTGCAAACTATAGATATGAATTATTTAAGGACGAATTATGCCATCTTATCGTTTCTTATATTCAACTTATTTCTTATGCGGACCTTACTTCTTGTTGTTTTCAATTCAAAAGTTTTAAATTTGAAGTATTTTCTTGTGAATTGAAGACAATTTTTTTTTTATTAAATTCCTATGAAAGCGCGGAGTTATTTCATTAAACTTCATTTAATACATTTGAAACAAAATGAAATCTAATCAAATGAAATGAATGGACTCGACGTTTTCATCTGCTTTCTAAATTTAAATATATTTAAATTCTCAGATTTCGAGTATCTTCAGCTTTTGTAATAGATCAAGAAATGTTTAATTAAAGCAAATTGATGTGCGGTCCACTGAACTGAAAACTTGACAAAGTATTGAAGCAAATGTGGAGCAAAGATCTTTTCATCCAAAAATAACCATAGAACTAATGAAATTTCTTCCTCAACGTTTTATTCAAAGTCATCATTATTTTTAAGAAAGAAAAGAACCCCCAAAAGAAGCAATCGGAATCCATATTGGAAGAAGCAAAGATATTTTTGAGAAGTTTTTGGCCAAGCTGAGTCTTTTGGTACGATTCGCCCGTATTGTCGGAGGCTTTTGCGAATTGTTTTTCTTGGCACGATTTTTTTATTTTCTGGAAAATGCAAATAAATTAGAACCGTAAAGCATCTTTAAGTGCGCAAATTTTTCATCATGCTTTATAGTTGTTAATTACAAAGGGAATAAAGGAAGTACGCCAGAATAAATAAACAAAAAAGAAATTTTGAATACTTATCTTGTTGAATCAGGATTGTTTTAAAATCGTTTCTTTTATTCAATTCGACTTAATTTGAATAAACCGACCCTAAAAAATTAGTACGAAATAGATTTCCCCTCTTCTTTTCATCCCCTCTATTTTTCATCCGGCTGCCGGCTTTATTCCTTTCATTCAAAAGGAAGTCCATGGTCGTCAGTTCTTTTAAAGTTGCCATAGATGGCATATTTCTACCTAAAGTTAAGCCAACTTGAGTGAAGTTAAGTTTAGGTACTTTTAATCAAGAATATCTGAGCCTTTTCGACTTGAGGGGATAAGCGATTTAGGGCCGTTTTCTCATCTTTTTTTTTATCTTTAAGTCAAATTATCCTGATGATAATTTGATTAATAAGTCAAAGAAAATGAAATTTAACTGGCAGATAGAGCTCAAAAGTAGGATGAGAAAACGGTCCTTAATGAAATAGATATTTGGAAGTACAAAAAATTCCACCCTTAGAAGAATTTACGCTTTTTCGCACAGAAAAAAAAAATTATAACAGGTTGGCTGATAAGTCCCCGGTCTAACAAAGAAAAACACATTTTTTTGTCAAAATTCGTTTTTATTATTCAACATAGTTCCCTTCAAGAGCGATACAACGATTATAACGACCTTCCAATTTTTTGATACCATTTTGGTAGTACTCCTTCGGTTTTGCCTCAAAATAGGCCTCAGTTTCGGCGATCACCTCTTCATTGCAGCCAAATTTTTTCCCTGCGAGCATCCTTTTGAGGTCTGAGAACAAGAAAAAGTCGCTGGGGGCCAGATCTGGAGAATACGGTGGGTGAGGAAGCAATTCGAAGCCTAATTCATGAATTTTTGCCATCGTTCTCAATGACTTGTGTCACGGTGCGTTGTCTTGGTGGAACGACACTTTTTTCTTCTTCATATGGGGCCGTTTTGCCGCGATTTCGACCTTCAAACGCTCCAATAACGACATATAATAGTCACTGTTGATGGTTTTTCCCTTCTCAAGATAATCGATAAAAATTATTCCATGCCCATCCCAAAAAACAGAGGCCATTACTTTGCCAGCGGACTTTTGAGTCTTTCCACGCTTCGGAGACGGTTCACCGATCGCTGTCCACTCAGCCGACTGTCGATTGGACTCAGGAGTGTAGTGATAGAGCCATGTTTCATCCATTGTCACATATCGACGCAAAAACTCGGGTGTATTGCGAGTTAACAGCTGCAAACACCGCTCAGAATCATCAACACGTTGTTGTTTTTGGTCAAATGTGAGCTCGCGCGGCACCCATTTTGCACAGAGCTTTTTCATATCCAAATATTGATGAATGATATGACCAACACGTTCCTTTGATATCTTTAAGGCCTCTGCTATCTCGAACAACTTCATTTTACGGTCATTCAAAAACATTTTGTGAATTTTTTTGATGTTTTCGTCGGTAACCACCTCTTTCGGGCGTCCACTGCGTTCACCGTCCTCCTTGCTCATTTTACCACGCTTGAATTTTGCATACCAATCAATTATTGTTGATTTTCCTGGGGCAGAGTCCGGAAACTCATTATCAACCCAAGTTTTTGCTTCCACTGTATTTTTTCCCTTCATAAAACAGTATTTTATCAAAACACGAAATTCCTTTTTTTCCATTTTTTTCACAATAACAAAATTTGCTTCACAAAAGACGCTCTATCTCACAAACTAATTGACTTACAGACGTCAAATTTTGACAGGAATCATTTGAAGGTTGCCACTATATAAAAATAATATGCATTTAATACTAGCGACGCCATCTATGTGTCAGACCGGGGACTTATCAGCCAACCTGTTATTTGAATAATCTGCTGCTTTTTGCTCCTTCTTTCCCCCTATTAATGTCTTCCCTACTGAAGGACGCAAAAACCTGTTGATTCTGAGAATACGATTTCGAACATTGACGTCCGTCTTAATTTATCACAGTAAGGATGTTTAAAGAAGGGACAAGAAATCAAAGCCAGCACTAATAATTATAAAATCAAAGCATTTGACTTTGTTCAAAGTGGCTTTGTGGAAAGTTTTCGAATTGTTCACAGAACGGATTTCACAATGCGACAAAGTAATCTTTGAGTTTAATATTTTCCTTTTAAGCCTGAAATCCACTATAGAGTTTTTTACGTAGAGAAATGTGTGTAGAGTGTAGAGAATGTACCTTTGTTGTATACACTGAAGACCGTCTCTACAATTCTGCAGCTCCACATAGAGCTGCCGTCGACATATTTAGAGTAGAGCTCTTCCATGTGCTCCATGGCTATTTTAACTGCAAAAGAATGTTTTCTCTACGACTCTACATTAGAGAAAATTACTTTGGCAGTGTATGTAGTCGTGGAGCACATACTACAGCTCTACTCGAAATATGTCGACGGCAGCCTTACGTAGAGCTTTAGAATTGCAGAGACGGTCTTCAGTGTATACAACAAAGGTACATTCTCTACACTCTACACACATTTCTCTACGTAAAAAACTCTATAGTGGATTTGAGGCTTTAGAAGATTTCTAAATTTAGTGTCGAGAATTGAATTGATTTGCGAATATTTCGGAACAAACAGTACTTCATCCTATTTATTGACATGGTTCCATGGACAGTAGTAGTAGTAGTAGCTGAAGGACATTCTGCGTACAAACAGTTTTCGGTAAGAGCAGGAAATGCCTTCCTTGAAGAATTCTCTAGATGTCTCCCTTTAAAGTCTTTTGTACATATTTATGTTTTGTCCCACAGAAGAAAACTCATCGTGAAACACATTGATGACTTTCATAAAAAAATTTCGATTGGAAAATCTTTAAAGGACCCTATACTGGTGCGCATTGATAAATATTACTAAGGTTAGGTAATATACATTCCACGAAGTTTATCATTTTCGAAGAAAGCATATATTTCGTTCAGCTTTATTTCAGCTTTTTAATAAGTGAAAAGGACTTTGAATCGAAAGTATACACATAAGTATTTCGCGGTTTCTTTTTTTTATTAAATTTACGACCTATGCTTGTTTACGAATGAACTTTTTATAATATTATGCAGATTTAAGATTCGAATTTTTTGCAAAATATTACAATATATATTTTTTGTATGACCTTTGAACGTGATTGCGCAAATTCAAACAAACTTAAAACACTCAATTCTAGGAAGCGAGCACAAAAATGCAAATGATCTACATCGTAGGACAAACAAAATGGCTCGTATTTTATGCAAATTTATTTCGCATAGGAAAAGGAAAAGAAAAAAGCTTTGTCCTTTCAATCCTATTCCAAAAAAGTTTTCCCCCAATTCGTGCAGCATTCTTAGCATGATTTTCTGATTGCATGTCCTTTTTTTATGGAGGCCTTTATTTCGTTTTCACTTTTATAAAGACTTTTGTTTCCGCATTTCATTTTTTTCATACGATTTTTGTTTTTTTCGATTGTTAGAATTAAGCTAGAGTATTCAACAATAGTTTTTTTTTATCCTACTCTAATCATTTCATATTGGGGAATAGCAAAAAACGAACCTTTTTCAAAGAGGATTTTAAGGCCGTAAACGAACAACATTCTTTGCCTACCATTTGAGATCTTATGGTCTTAGAGCAAAAGAGCCTCCTGCGATATTTGAACCCAAATCTTATGGGCGTTAGTTCTTTGATTTTATTAAATTGAAGATCCCTTAATAAATTGTAAAAGCTCTTCACATTATATCAATTAAATAACTACAGATCTCTGAGAGAATAGTTATGTCAATCGATAAAAGGGATTGAAAGTGTCTTTCGTCGGTCATTCATGCGTTTTCTATCCGAATTCCTTTGGTTTTCCAAAACCTGAAATCGCTTACACAAGTGAGCCGTGATTGGAAGGCAGAACTGGGGTACAAATTTCTCCGCTCTGCCGTCTGCGTCGTTGTTCATTCTTTTACGGTGGCATTCTTTTACATTTTGGATAGACATTAGTTTCTATTTACACACACATTTTTCTTCGCTTTCTCGACTACGAACCTTACCTTTAAGCCTCGTAGGATCGCAATGCAACAGCTTTTATGAAAAACGGACAAGTTATATTTCCATTTAATCACTTCCTGTCCCACATTTGTCCCGTGTCGGGTCCAAACGCGTTGACCGGACGTTGATGAATGCACCAAATTCACGGTCTCAGGTTAAAATTAGAAATGCATTCGTGTACATTTCAGCCAATTCAATGCTCACCTTTGAGCGAAAGGGACAAGAAACTTCGAAATTGCTGACAAAGGAGAGCGAAATATGTAAAGGAAATGTGTGGATATTTTGTCTCTCTCTGTCGATTCCATTATTAGATCTTCAAGATGAAAGGATAGTAGTCTTTGGAAAAGTTAGCGCACTCATTTTTAAGAGAGGAAGATTTCACTTCAATTACTATTTGCATTTTCCAAATAAATGTATTAAGCTTCCTTCCACTGAACACGCAATAGCATTTTCCATCTCACATGGCACATGTGTTTCTGAAAGGACCTTTCCAATCGTATTAGTTCAACATCGCGTGCCAACGAGCTTGTAACGGTCGTTCTCGTGTCGGGAATAAGCTCAGTTGCAACAAAGCAATGTCAATTTATATAATCAAAAGAAAAAAGTTCAAGTATTTCTGTTTCTGGCAGAAATGTGAGGACACGCAAGCACGAGCATTTGAGTTTGTATGACATTTTGTGATTGCATAGCTGCGTGTCCCTTGCATCCAGCTCGGCATATTTTATATAATTGGCTTATATGATTTCCATTTAAAAGCGTTTTTTATTTTTAACTATTTCTTAAAAATTTGTTGTCGCGTCTGCTTCGATGCCCTGATGCTCTGAGCATTAAAAGAAGCTGTAAGGATGCATGAATCGTGACGCAATCATTATTCCACTTCGTCCGAACAATCTTTGTCAGTCAGAGACTTATCTGGAATGGGTTATAGCAAAATATATGGAGCTTTTCATAGCAGTCAAATAAATAATTGAAGACCTTAGGGACCTTAGTGAATAAGAAAAAGAAGTGCACAGGATTCTATCATGATTTCCACTTTGCTCTTGCTGTATCAAAAATCGTCAAAATTACCACCTTTGTAGCTCATTAAAAAGGTTATTAAATTAGCGCCCATCACTTTTCGACCCAAATGTGCTGATAGAAGATTCCAAATAGTTTTCATATTGGATTAAATCGTGCATATATTCCGAGCTTACTACAATAAACCATTCTGGACTGCAATTTGTTATGCTCGCGCTGCATGATGTCGAGATAATCCAATCCATAAATTAACATTAAGGTCTGTGCGCTCGCGAAGTTGTGATATGTCGGCCGCCGCAAACAAATGGCGCTGCCTAAATTAATTTTGGGTGCATTACACAATATCGAAAAGCACACATTTAGGGTTTTATAATGGCGGAAAATCTTTTTTTTTGCGATTTGTTGAAAAAATGCGGCTTCATTTTTGCACAATAATACTGTTGATTAATATTCCGACTGCAAAATACAAAAATCATTTTTTCCATGTTCCATGGAGAACCATAATGGGCATCTTGAAGCTTCGTTTGTATCGAGTATGTTTATTCAATATTAACACAGGACTGCATCAGATTCATTTCATTCGTTAAAAATGCAATTTCAAAAAATTCTTTCCACGTAATGTTTGGTCGAGAGCCAAAAATTTTCAGAAATATTTTCGGCTTGTTTCAGCAGCCGCGGGCAAGAAATGAGGTAACTTGGAGCAATACTCCGTACTCATTAATAATTTTTTCTTTTTTTTTTTTTTCATTGTAAAATATTTCGTATTCAGTTTCGTTTTCAGCAACTGTAACAACAGTCGTTAGTCCTTCACAAAGCAAGTTAACGATTACAGGAAGTTTCTTATAAATCGATAAGGCAAGGCTTTTAACAAGTGAACAATTTTCGGCAATTTAAAAATTTAAAACTTTTAATTTCTTCATTCCATAATCTGCACAGTGAGTTTTTGTTAACACCAAGTTAATATGCAAACTTTAGTACCTTGACAGACTTAAAAAGAAAACCCCAAGTTTTACACCTAAATGAGCTCGTTATGAGGGCTCACACTCCGAATAAGTATGTTATTCATAAGGGACTCATTTAAGACTCAATTAAGGGATATCTCATCCGTAAAAATATTAACCGAGGAAGAAGACAAGTTTTCAAGTCATATTCCGTCCCTAAATAAGTATATGTGATCTTCTTCGAGAAAAGGGACCAAGTGTGTAAAAAAAAAAAGGTTTGAGAAAAACGCATTTAAAAATTAATTTTCTCATTTTTATCGATTTTCCTAAGCTCGTTCTGTACGTATTTATGGGGTTATATAAATATTTATCAGAAATCTAACTCATTACATCTTATTCTACACCCTTTTGGGTACCAGAATCCACTCTTAAGTCCAAACTAGTTTTTTGAAACATACTATTGAATTATTTATAAACAAAGTCACTCTCAAATATTTAGTCTTGAAAAAATTGAAGCTTTAAGCTGACGTATTTTGAATATATAAAATGGTAGAAGTTCCATCTGTATCCTATAACATATTTCTCTCGTTATAAAGTGCGAACAATGAAATCATTTTACTCAAAATTACTTAGAAGGACAACCTACAAAAATTCTAATTAAAAGCATAAATTTTTTTCTGTGTAAAATGTCTTGAAATTACAATTTTATGTTTAAAAGGATATATTTTCTTATAAAGAACACATCAATTGCAACAATATCAGTCTTGCTTCAAAAAAATACACTTAATTAGGACTCACTGTGGGGATTCTTAGAGAGATTTCTAGGAAAAAAATCAAACGTCTATCATGCATCAAAAATTGATTGCTGTAATCAATCAAAAAATAATGGAATTATTGAGACGTCCTTAATCAAAGGAAAATATGTGTGAAGAAAGTAAGTGATTGGAAAGCAAAGAGCGGGGAGTGGTTTTCTGGGTTGGAAGTATCTACGAAATGGGAATTCCACTTGAGTGAAGTTATGTTTTCCTCATTTCATTCAAATTGTAACTGTAGGTTCATGGGAGCTCACTGCTGTAGATACAATTCACACAAGAATCGCTTCGTAGACGATTGGGCAATATTTGCTCACATAAGAGAAAATATTAAATTGCAACGAGGCGACGTCATTCCTCAGAATAAAGGTTGTGCTCCGAACGAAAAATTTCCATCTTCGAGAAGGAAGAGGCTTGGGACGTCTAACGTCTTTACTGGCATAAGTCAACAGACCACTTGAAAATCCATAACAATCCCCGCAAATTCGAAACTCATTTTATCTCAAGGAGATGTGAATTTTGAAGCTCCACTCCGAGTGCAATTTCGGAATCCACGAGAATGGGAAAAATATGAAAATTGAAAATAATTTTCATGTTTTCCGCTACTTTCGTGGCATGTGCACAAGCTCCTCTGAGTTGGCAACTGATCCTAAGTATTTGAAAATGAACAAGAATGCATCGATACATATAGCTTCAGATGAAAGTTTTGTTTATTCGAATGCTTCATGCTCCATTCTCCTTGGCGGCCGATGTGTGAAAGTAGAGAAAATTCTCGAGTGCCTAATGAATGCTTGTTGAGTCTCACGCAGATATCGAAGGGTGTAAGCAAGGGAAATAAGATATTTATTGAGCAATACAGCAAACAGGAAGTGCCCTCGATATAGACACCTGTGTTTTCTTCTTCCCTCTTCATCGTTTTTCTAGTTACTATCGTCAGAGAGCTGTAGATTGGGCTTATTTGAATTCATTATATTAGCAAACCTGAACTACTTATTTAATAACGCAGAATTATTGGAAATCAAATCTCATGCCTGAAAAGCCATTGTTTGCAGTTCGTCGAAGATTCACTGCATTCAAATAAGTACTGCAACTCTACTCGAACTATACTCTACAATCTAACAATCTTCTTTGAATGAATTTTGGTTTCTCGCATAAGGACATGCATCAATACTTCAAGAGGTACAAAAGTTATCATATCAGTCTTTTCTGTCTTCAAAATAAAATATTTATGAATGTTCTCAGCAGTTCACAAATTTCAGCGGTTGAAAATAATCATCATGTTTATGAATTGATCGCATCAAGAAAATACGTTCCAAGGAATTTTCGTGCTGTACAACATATCTACTTCGTTAAAGCTGCCTGCTTTTCTAACGTGTCCAAATTGAACGTATTTCACGCCTGACTTTGCACATTTTGATGAGAGGCTGAAACGCAATATTCAAAAATAATATAGCTTATTTAAGCCTTTAGTTGAAAATCTGTTCTAATATCCTTTCATAATTTAGATTTAAATAAACTTATTGGCTTCATAGAGTGATCAAAAGCGAGGTGCAGCGTAATAATCTGTGAAAAAAGCTAATCAACCCGAAAAAACCAAATCCTGTAATTAACTGAAAAGTCTCTCCATTGACAGCATAATCAAATTCGATTCCTGAGCATTTCATGGAATGAAAATTTTAATTGAAATTTATTTCAAATATTTTGGCTAAAGACTTTTCATCAATCCGCACTGTAGAATAATTTTGAATGGAAATTTCATTCAGTGCTTTGAATCCGATTATTTGGAGGGCTTTATTCACATCATCTCTTTTATACGGGAACCATTAACTAGTAATAATTTTAAAGGTTGCTTTCGAAAATGAATTAGGTCATGGCAACACTGCATGTGTAGAGGATAATCGTGTGAGTGATTTCAGCCACATTTGAATTGTAATATTCGGAATATTTCCTTTCTATCAACGGGGTTGTTTTGGCTCAAAATGATTTATTATGATTTTTTCTATCCATCCCATCCCATATTTGTTCCCTGAAATAAACTAAAAACATTGCTATTTTCTTTTTTAACGGAAAAGAACTTTAAAATGCTCTTACTCGTCATTCAAGTTTCTGCTCCTTCATGGTCATTATCCATGATATGTAAATAAAAACTTCTAGCTGCAAATAAAGCAGCAGAAGTGAAGCTTTTAAGCTCAACCCTCTTTGTCCACAATAATGCCGGCTGCGATAAATAATTTCATATAATTCTCGCTGTCGTCCTTTTGCTTGAGAAATGAAACAAGGCATACTTAACGGCGCTCTCATCTTACGCTCCATGAGTGAATGGGTGCATTTAATGCGCTTGTGCTGCTCAGTGAGAATTGGAAGACGGAAATGACGCTCCCGCCAAGATGGCAAAGTGCAACGGAAGCGGAAATGAAAACATCTTTACACGTTCAAAGTGTTTTTGGTTCTCTCGGACTTCTTTGTTATTTGAGCCTTATAATCTTAATTGAATTTTATACTTAGCTTGTTTTCTTGTTAAGAACGAAATGAATATGGCCCTGAGAAGGCATAAGAAGAAAGCATATAGTATTATATGGAGGAAAGAATCTTAAAGACAACTGATGTTGACCAATTTACTTAATTGAGAACGCGCACTAAGTTTTTGCTTTTGGGCCATACAAAATGCAATCGTAGGATTTGTTGCTCAATTTTCAAATCAAAATAGGCAAAAGCAAACATATGTTGTATGTGTATTTTCCTCGGAAGGATTCAAAAATTTCTGTATTAATATATTTATATATTAATTTATGTTGGCGCCCAAATTGTGTCATGCGGCATGCTTAGTCACGTTTGCCTTTGTAGCAACCAACTGGAACTTCCAAAAACCTACACACCCGATTGAAGCACATTTAAAGTATTATTCATAAAAAAAATCGAGAAATGTTTTATAATAAACGACGGCCTTTGTGCCGTAGTTGGTTTTGGGTTCAACTCCTAGCGGAGGTCGTAGATGTTGGTGTCGTTTTCTCTGTCTCTGTCTCTGTTTTTCTTTCTTTTCCCATTATTCGTATCACAACGGGCCCATGTGAATCCTTAGTGTGTCACCTTTATTGGTGGCATCCACTCTAACCTAACCTAACATTTGAAAACCTTTGAAATCAACCCATTTTAGTTTAAAAGAATTATAAGGTTACAAAGGATTTAATAAAAGCGATCGATCATAGACGTTTTATATCAACATTTTAACTTAAGAGGAAAAATGTACTTTTTATCCGAACTTTAGGGAGCCTTGCAATGGAATTGTCAACAAATTTAAATATAAATCTTTATAAATTCGTTTACATTGAACTTAATATTTTCTTAGATTTATAAAAAAAAATATAGGGTATACCTCAGCACCGAAATGTTCAATGCATGCCAATGACCTCGACTCCTGAAGCGACTACAAGGCTATGCAAGTGCATTACAATTTGGGTGAAATGCTCTAAGATATCATCTCTCATCCAATATGAGTTAAAATAAAAAGAAAACTTAAAGGCTAGCAACTGTCGCCGTTACATGTCATAAAAATCATGCAACCAAATTTCAACTCATGCCATGCCACGAAGCGTTGTTTTTCATGAATCATGTTAATTACAATATGAGAAGTTGTTTGTGTATACCAAAATGCTAAAATCTAATAAAAAAAACAAAGCCGTTTGATCACAGCAGATATAGAAAACATGAGAGAACAAATTCTCTCAATTGCCTCTCTCCTAACAGTGATTTGCATGAATTGCCACAGGAATAACGGAAATTTGAAAAAAAAGTGACTCACCTCATCAACATATTGTCAACGATGCTTTTCGAAACGTACAAAACAACGACTTCTCTTTACTTTTCTTCACTTCACTACACTATACTTCGCCAAGCAAAGAGCACTATGCACTCATACTAAGGCATAAAAACGATATCACTTGCCTAGCACACTAATCAAACCGACTACTCCGCGATTCGCAACTCCCGAAAACCGACGACCGCACTACCGCGCGTACAAGACGAGACTGAAACACCAAGCTTTACTTAAACGCAGGTAAAATGTAATGAAGTGCATCGTGATATCAGCAAACACACACGATTGGCCATACCGAGCCTCTGTTGATTTGAATGAGTAATATATATATGTACATATATAATGAGCACAATAAAATTAATATTGAGGCAATTGTTTCTCAACTTCAAACGAGTATAACTTCCCCATTACTTTCCCGATTTAGACGAAATACAAAGCATAATAAAATTAAGATTTTTATCTGTATTTTATAAAAGGCCAATAGAAGCTTACACAGCACTACAAATATCGCTACAATAAAAAGCCTTTATAAATCTGTTATATCCTAACAGTGCGTTTATGAATAACATTTTTGACTATCCGCCTTATAAATCCTTTATAAACCTATTACAATTTTTTATGAATTATGGGGCCCATATTATTTGAAAACACCACCGCAGAGTCCCGATATCAATCCTATTGAGAATCTATGGTCGATTTTAAAAAAAGAGTTCGAAAGCATACAATTAGAGATGCTACTGATCTGAAACGCATTTTACAATGGGAATGGCAAAAAATATCCCCAACTTTGACAAAAAAATTGGTGAAATCAATGAAAAAACGTTTGAACGCCGTTATAAAACAACGAGGATATCCCACAAAATATTAATTCTTAATAAAAAGCTGTTAAAAATAGAAACTAAACAGATGTATGAATACGAATTTTGCGTGCCAAAATAACAAATTTGCTTATATTTTGAAAACTATAATATCTTTTGTTTGTTTTTCTGCTTGATTTGTATTAAAGTAATGCTTTTTATGAGTTTTCATCCAAAATTCTATTTTTATGGCAGTAAAAATCAGTTTTTCACTGAAGTTTTGAGGTGTATGAATACGAGTTTTGCATACTGTAAGTATTTCCACACAATGACTTATGCCCAACATGATTTACGGCTATATTACCAAAAGCCGTTTGCACATGCCTTTTCGGTACGTATGAACCGAAAACAATAATGTTTGTTTTTGATTTCTTTAAAAAATTACAATAAGCCATTTTTCCAAAAGAAATTCAATTTTTAATGGAGAAAAATAAATGTACATCCATCTGCTTTTAACTTAATAGGACTTAATACCATTTATTTAAAAAAATAATTGCTACCGATTTTTATTCATCACTAAATTCTGAGAATTATTTATTATCAGCTAGAATATAATTTGCAAATCAATCTAAAACCAGGGAAAAAAAGCTCTGAATATAAATTTACCCGATGCAATTGATTCTTAAAAGTTTTTCAAAGAAATATCCATGTATTTATTATTAATAAAATTAAGCGGATTTCCTGGAGAACATAATAATGTCTTGTGTATATTATCTCCATGCGGAATCAACATCGTTCGTGGCATCTTCTCTTCTAATCCAGTCATGTTCCCATAAGAGTTTAAGCTCCCTCAAGAATTTAGCGGAACTCATGCAGCGACCTGTTTACGGTGAAATGATGCACAGTGGAGTCAAATTATGACGTTTTTTCTTCACATAAACGAATTTAAGTAGACACACCGAACTTGATACTCTAATATTCTCGCCCGCATAAGCAAACGAACCACAAATTAATCTCTGTCTCTTCCCCAATAGAAAAATAGATATTCTGGGAAAAATGTTCTGAACAATGAGAGCCGATTCTTATCGTCACTTAATCGCATCCAGAACCACTGTCCGTCCATTCTAAAAATAAAGTTTCGATGAAAAAATCAACTTCATACAACTGGCATATCTTTCATTTTATATCAATCTTTTAATTCATTTAATACGCGATCTTTCCATTAAAAAATTGCAAACCGGTGCGTTGTGATAGTTTTATTTTTTTATTTAAAAGCATGTCGCTTCGCGTTTGCTTTCAACTTAATGCGCGATTCTGCCATTTCGCAGTGCTGCAATTTCAGATGCTTGCAGAAAATTCTTCTGTACATGGGGCATTTAATCCAACGGGGAAATTCTTTTTGTAAAAGTAAAAGCTCGTTTAATTAATTGCCTCCAATTTCCATTATGTGCTCCGCAACATCCTGCCAAACAACTCCAATAAGTTGATTAAATATTGACTCAATTTTTAAGTTTCCGACATCGGAGTGAAATCCACTTTTGGTGATTGTTGATGAGGATGGACGAGATTGGACGAGAATGGAATGTGGCGCATCAAATCCTGGGGAAATCCAATTAAACAATCCAAACAATCAACTCTAGTTGCGGCCTATAGGCACTGTCGCTAATTTTAATACTTTAGAGATATGACCACATGTAAGGGTGTCAAAGTCAATTAAGTCTGACAAAAAGAAATCCTTTGGTCAATTTTGAGAATTGCTTTAAGTAAGGTCAACCAAAATCAAACTAATTAGACAAGCGAATTTCCTGCTAGAGGGGGTCATTTTTCGTCCTTTCCAACTCTGGGATCTGACACTCCATGGAAGCCATTAAATGATTTGCTTTTTTTTTTCGTAAATTCAAGAGTCTAGATCAAAATTCATACTTGCTCGACGGCTTTGAAGCTTAAAATAAGTCTGCTTTATTCGAATGAATTTAGCAATAGAGCTTTTTATAGAAGCTTCCACAGTTGCTTTCGCTGACCCATCAAAGTTAATCGTCGGTCCGTTCATTTTCATATTGATTCTGTGAATTGAGGTATTTTCTTTTTAATTTCCCATATTGTTTCATTCGTATCTTGCATTTTTATTTATTTTATTTATTAGTTCATAGGCAAAATATAAAATATTATGCCTATTAAGGGGCACTGCACTAGCCAGCGGCCTTCGGCAGATCTTGCATTTTATCGTTTGTGTTGTGGAAGAAAACAAAAGCAAAGATGTGCTCGGTAGCTAACATTTATGTATATATTTTCCCAGTTATTGATTTTTTCTGCTATTGTTCTTTAATAAAATTTGTGTGAATTTTCCACGCAGAGCAAAGTTTGGAACATGCTTACATTTTCAGGACCACAGAAAAGCTTGGCATTGAACCTTTCTATTTGGCGTTTGTTTTCGTTCATGCTCCAGAATTTGACTTTAAGATTTATTGCTAAGCCTTTAGGAGCAATCATTCGCATAAGTGTTCGATATACCTGCTTTTTCGAGTGACTTAACGGCATTTTTCATTCAAGAATGTCGAATTTTCGTTTCGAAACAACACCTTATGCTGCAGTAAAACGACCTTCTGCGCATATAAAGAGACTTGTTGAAAGACAAATTACACCCATTGACACCTTCCATTGCGATAAAACGCTGACTTCTTTGGCCTATTTGTGTAACTCGGTTGGCTTCATTATGGCGTTCCTGATCAAGATTGATATAACTTTTTAGTGAGGACAATGAATGTTAGAAAATGGATGCGAAAGGAAATTGTGCAAACGAAGCTAAAAAGGTTCCCAATAAAGTCTTTATTGAACGTAACTAGCAGAAATATTTCGAATAAATAGAAAAATTAAACGAATTCTTAAGTCAATTTAGATTTTAATAGTCTCTATTTCCATTTATAATCTAGTGAACTCAATGAACAAGCTTATCCTTTTGGTAAAGTCAAATCTAAGGGCCGGTCTTTTAAGGGGTTGTTCTTATGTGACCAGTTTGAAAAATCATTTCTTTAAAATGATAACGTCTTTTAAATTGATTATGCATATGGGCATTTCCAGACAAAGTAACGTTCTTGTCGCGTCCGTAATAATGTATCTAATTGACATTGGATCTGCTAAGAATGATTTTGATAATTTTTACAAAAATAAAAAAAAAAAATATAAAAAATGCATACACTAAAAGCAAGACAGTGTGGTACGATACTCGAGGCTTAAATCACATGGTAAATACTCTAAAAATCAATTGCGATTAATTTTTGATTATTTTTAATTATTTTTTAAAATTCATTTCAACAGATTTCTTTCGAAGCGTTTAAAAAAAGATGATCGATTATGCTGCAACCAAAAATTAGGATTGGCTTTCACATAATGTAATCTTTAAAACCTATACGTGAAAACTACAGAAGAATGAATTTATCCCTTATGGAGAGCGGCGGCTAGATTTCCATTTTCTCCTTACAAAAGTATCACTTCTGATCAAAAAACGAGCGTATATTTGATTCGAAGGAATGTCTATTGGTATCAAAAATTATAACAAAAAAAATTACTCTTTGGGAATCAGCATAAATCTTCCAAAAGAGAATTGAGTTAGGTATTGTCGCATTCGGCTTAAAGTTATACCGGCAAAAGAGAAAGAAAAAATCACTCAAAACAATCGAAGATAAGAACTGAAATTGCAGAGAAATTGAGTAATAATTATCAACTGTCGAGGTGGAAAAAAATAATCAAAAATAAATAAAAAGTATTTGAAAAACCCTCATTTCATCGCGGCTTTTTTAAGATTATGAGTCTCTTTCCAACGCTGTCAGAAATGAAAAACTTCATATAAAAACCGCTGCAAAAAATAATTAGAAATTTTTGAAGTTTTTATTTTTTTTGTTATATGTATGAAGTTTTCCATTTCTGTTTGATTTCTGACAGAATTGGAGAAAGCCCCTCATCTTGAAATACATCCGTAAAATTTTGTTGATTAATTCTGTGTGTTAAATTAAAAGCAAAAATTAAATTCCAGTAATTAGTTAATCTTTTTTAACATTTTCAGAAAAAAGTGTTAAAATTTCACGGAAAACATTAATAAAAATACCCATGAATGTGGTATACTCTATACGGTCTAGTATTTTAGCAACTGGTTTTTGAAAAAGTGTTTAAATTCATTCGAAAATATACCGGTATTTAGCTTTAAAGATATTTTACCAAAAACATTTAAAACATAGAATTTTAAGTTTCACCTTTAACAGTATTAAGCTTTGTGCGGCTAGCGGTTTGTTTGCTCCAAAAACTGCCAATTCAGGTGGATCGGTCGACCGGTTTTTTTTGCTTCGTTGGAAGCCAGCGAGTATCCGCACGCTCTTTTCCAATCAAAGATACGAAGCTATCACGTATTTCACGAGCACGAATCGTTTTATCTCGTGAATCTAACATTGGAAGATATCTTCGAAAATGCGGTTTTCGAATTCGTTCGTCTGTTGACTCTCAGTTTTTGAACTTAACATAGCTTAAGACATTCGGGAAATAGAAATGAGAGTTGGAGAAGTTTTAATACAAGAAGAAACAAGTATTTATTCTTTCGGCTGGAGCTGTATGGCAATAACAAAACAACCGCTTATGTCCACTTGGGACCACAATGAGCTAGTGGTACCATTGAAGCTCTCTTGAGGCGATGAAATCATTGTGAAAATCTTATTTATTTTACATAAAAAATTAAAGACGAAATGTGAGATTTTGAAAAGCTTTATCTCGGTTTTAAAGAAATTTTGCCAACAGTTTTTACTTTAATTTTTTTTTTTTTTTTTTTTTTTTTAGCTATAATGGGTGTACCAAAAGTCCACAATGGTTGAAGAATTTTGTTTCTTCTTTGGTGTTTTTGCATCTGTTCGCCGAGCTCACTTTGAGATCCCTGACGGCCGGCCCCACAATCGACGACACTGTTGCGTTGAATGGCTTCTTTCATGTGTCATTTGGAATACTGCAAAGATGCGTCGTTATAAAGAAAACTTTACGATCGGTTGTTTCCTTTTTATTGGACATATAGAAACGCGCCATGTGAAAACTTGCTTTTGCACTGGCTTGTCTGATTGGGATTCCGATTGGGAGTGAAAAGCATATAAAACCTAAAATTGGCCAGTGACATTTCCTTATTTTTGTGGTTTCATCAATGAGAAGGAATTTAAATTTTTGCTTAAGAATGTGAAATTGCTGCATATTACGACGCCACTCGACTTCATAGAGTTGTTGCTAATTTTTATTGAATATAATTAAAAGCATCCGAAAGCCTGATCAAAGTTATCAAAGGTTTATTATTACAAGTGAGAATTTTAATGTTTCCCAATTTAATGACTCTGCTTTAATTATAGGATTTTTTCGATTACTGACTATCAGAAGATTCTAGTTCCGGCTGCAAAAAACAAAAACCAGCTTTGAATTTCTAATATTGCTTAAGGTTCTTTCTTTCTTATCTTTAAGCAAATGGAGTCATATTCATCTAAGGCTTTGATGGGAAAACGATGAAAGTTTTTAAAATTATTTCTACGAATTCTATTTTGCCTTGAAATGATGTCGGCACACTATTGCACATGCAAACAATTGAGCCCATTAAGGGTAACTGTGTGGCCTTCTCAATCTGTTGTGCATATAAAGAATATAAAGAATATACATATGAAGATTTAAACATTTTTTTTTTTTTCGAATTTCATAGTTGAACGTAAGGTTTCCGAAAGCTTGTGGGTCAAAGTAATTTTAAAAATCTTTTCATGTTTTTCGTAAAAGGTTTAGAGATTGCGCTAAGCGAATTTTCCTCAAAAGCCTGCCTTTTCCAAAGATTTGTTGATAGTTTCTTTAAGCTTCTAATGCTTTTGCGGATTTTTAGGTACCAGTCGGTGGAAAAGTATCCAATCTTTGTTCTCACTTACATACACTAGAAAATATACTAACCTTTTAGCTATTTAGGAGTCTTTTATAGCAATTTTTTTGAACGAAATTGGGCTTCACAAAAAGGAGGCCCCATAACTTCTATATGCATATCTTTTAAAAAAAATGATACAATTTCAAAGAATATGAATTCCTTTGTAATTTGTTAAAGGAAATAAGGACTTTACTCTTATAGTTTTTTTGGGACCAGCTTTGGACTCCCCCTTAAGTAGATGTATATACGTCGGAAAGGCCGTAACAAATAAATGATCAAATAAATAAATTAATTGATTAATAAACAATCAAATAAAGAAATCAATAAATAAAAAAATAATTTAAACATACTTAATTAGATTGAGCAATTTCAAGTCATAGTCCAAAGCGAATCGCCTATCCAAAACCAATGACAGAAAATGAAGAACACTAACACTTGGTCATATCGGTTCCTCTATCATACAAAATAAACACCTTTGTTATGCAACAGGATATGATATATCCTTTAACTTGAATGCTAAAAATAACTTCAACGAGTTGTTATTGTTCAAATTAAATTGACCATTTTCGCTTTGTAATCAAGATTCAGGGAAATAAGAACCGATTTGATCTCCAATTAACCAATAAAGGTAATTTTACCTTTTCGATAAGCAATTTGACCATTGCTATTCACATGGAAAATTGCTTACGCTGACTTGCAACAAAAATGTTCTTGTTCACGCTTCGTTATTCGAGTGTGATATGGTAAGCGTAAACTTGATTTTCCAAGAAAATTCGCCTAAGTACATGTGAACATGGCACATAAATTCATTTACCGCAGAGAAGACCTCATAACAAAATGAGCGCGGTGAGCCAGCCAACCTGCGCCTGGGTGCGGATCTTTCTAATAACCAAAGCACTAATGACAGTTAATGTCTTGTGTGGATATGTGTGTGTGTGTGTGTGTTTTGTGTGTGCTTGCGCGTGCGAAAACCCGTCCCAGACGTCAAAGTTTGAAAATTAATTGAACCGTGCGTTCGGCTGACAACATGTTGCCGCAACGAAATCGGAATTCAATGCTGCTTCAGCTACTTCGGTTGCTTCTGTTGCTGTTGCTACTTCTACCAATTGAATTTATTGCCAGAGGACGTAAATTGATCTATTGCGGTGAAGCTCATATTGTGGTGATAAACAAGAGCCAGTTTTGTGGCGTCGCGTTAACTGTGGTTAGTCGGGCTTGTTACACAAACAGAGCACACGTCAAAAAGACGTCGAAGCTTCAGGGACTTCGACGCCACGGAGCAGTTTGAGAGCAGTTTGGCATATTGTTCAGCTAATTTCGATGAGGCAACTAAAACTCTTAGCTACGAAAACTAAAGCGGTGCATCAACGGAGCGCCAATTTTCAAATCATTTTAGCTTGATTTATATGTACCTATATACTTGAATGTACCTACATACATGTGAATATATTTTAGCGTCTAACGAAAAAGCGCGCATATGCTCAGAGGTGAGGATTCCGGGAAAACTTTCCTGTTACACTTAAAGTGTTTCGAATAATAATTAATTGCGCCGAACTACTCAGACATGGTCTTTGGACCAAATCACTATCTATCATATGCTCTCGATCTATACGAATAACGACTCTTTTAGGCTTTTGACGTTGAAAATTTTCTTCAAACAACATGATTTATCATTTGATATGGAAACCTGTAATTTATATGATTGTACGTCTAGATCCTGGATAGATTTATACGTTTTAAATCACTAAGCACAATAAATTGTGCGTTCGAGTATAGAATTAATGGAATTTTAATGTCAATTAGCTAATTAATTATAAGCGAAGAGTTTCAATTAAAGATCAAAAGAAAATCTCTTCATTTGCGGTTCATTTTCTTGAAAGAAGTTCAAAAAGGACCAACAGTTTTCTCAAATTTAAAACCAATCCTTTTATCGGAAATAATTCCTGTACAATGAGAAATTATGACTGGGTCATAATTTTTGTCTTCAATATCAAAGAGTTCTGTCCCCTTCTGTGATAACTTTCTGTAACAAAAAAAAAAATTGTCCTCAGAAACGATATTGATTTTTCTGTCCTTCAACTGATGTCCTTTTATAGGATCATCCTCACATCAGGATGACTGTACTGTGATAACAAAAAATAAAAATTCAAACAATCGATTGTCTTTTCGAATTCAAGTCTTCCACCCTTTATTGTCAAGCATAATTGATCTTCTCTTATAGCCCATTCTTTAGTTGAAAGATTTTTTCCGAAAGAATTCAAGCAAACTCATTTCATATTCTGACAATAGAGTTCCTCCACGAAATCTTAGACCACAAAGGCTGGCTTCATGACGATTAAAATTAATGCAATTAAGACACATTTCCAATATCGATTGACCTTGTCGACTTATTAATATGCCTGTCGCGACGAGCAATTTTCACACTTTCTAGACGAGGCAGCTGTATTTCACGAACTGATTGCAAGGCTGAGGGGATTCTAAGGCTTCCGATTCGATTACAGCGATAAATCAGACTCGCAAGCATCCTTTCAACTAACGAATCACCTTTTAAGTGAGGATATGCTCGCTCGTTCGTTCTCGAAAAGTAGCCAGGTTAAACAAATAATATTAAAATCAACCTGAAGCGCGACGAGTCGCATAAATTATCACCACATTCCCTTACGTGTTGGCATCTCCCGCTCTGGGCCAGGCCGAGACTATTGCGAAGCATCGTCGGAATCGAAAAGGTCCAAACAACTTGTGGCACATTTGCCTTCTGTGCTATTGACACATTCAACTTCATTGAACATTCTTTTTGAGACAGTTTTTTTGTATACCTAATTTTTTTTGTGGGTCTTTGTTAATTAAGTCAAGTACCTTTAAGGTGTTTGAGGGCAAATTGAAATCATTTCCTCCACTTTTTTTCTTTTTTTGTTTTGCTTATATTTGTTTACCCCTTTTTGATACGCAATCTCAGTGTGGCGCATTGAAATTCGGTGGCGATTGTAACAGATTGCTTTAGAATTGATGGAGTAGGTACCTTTATTAGAATTATTCAAATATTTGGTGGGAAAGAGTGAGAGACGGAATGATTGGATGAGTAAAATAAACAAAAGTTGAAGCGAAAGCGCTGCTACATAGATGTTCGACAGGTTTTTTTTTTTTCTCTCAAATGCTCATAGTTTTGTCCTTCCAAAATAAGCACTTTAAAAAGAAGAAAAAACTGGACTTGAAAAAAATCACACACCCATGGAAAATTATCTGCATATAGGAAACTATTAGAAATTCAAACATTTCCATGAAGACACTTAAGAGAGATATTTTCCTGCAATCTCACAATCAAAGCTAGCTCATTTATGTGCAATAAATTTTTTTGTTATGCAACACGACAGCTAAATTGGCAATAATGATTACCCTTCGAGCATTCGATTCGGTTGTTGGGGCAAAATTGAGGATCTCGATTCGAAAGTCATTTTTGTGGTAACACTTGTTATTACGAGACGGCACCGAAGCCGTTAAATGCGACACACCCCTGTTTGCATGTGTGCGGCACACAAGTGAAACGAGGGACCTGTCGAAGTCATGAGAAAGTGCAACAACTGAAGAATTGCAGCATCACAGCATCACAGCCAAAAGCAAATAAAAGCAACAGCAACAACAACAACAACAAGTGCGCAGAGACAAGATAAACGTAACGTTCGAGAGTCCCTTGCACTTGTTACTCAAAGGGCACCAATTTTACTTGCTTAACCACTTATCGCCCATTAAAAGTCATGTCAACACCTCATATAGTCGAATGTGCACGGAAAGACGTCGGGCAACAGCTTCCCTGTTGAGGCAACCTGATGCCTCTAATCTTACTTTTGTTTTTTCCATTTTTTATTTATAAACGCTTCGATTGGAGTTGTATTTTATACCGTACTTTGACGAGACACAAGATTGTGTGGGTTTTGTAGGGGCTAAAACTTAGCTCCATCAATCCGTGTCCTTTTCCTTCTGTGGTCACATTTCGTTCCAATCTGTCGAGCATGTCGAATTCGAACATAAAAGAAATATTACGTCAAGTTCGAAGGATGGTCCTATAAAACTGATGGGTGGTGTTTGAATGAAAAGAATTCGTGCCGAATGGGCATAGTCGGACTTTAGTGGATCAGGTCCTTTTAAAAAAAAAAGTCTTTGCTCTTTCGATGTTGTCAATTCTGCGACTGAATTGCGAATTGAATTTTGATGCAAAGATTTTCTTCTAGGCTACTTGAACTAGATTGAATGAAACAAGTAAGGGTGTTATAGTCAGGCGAGCCTGACAATAGAATACCCGACACAGACATACATGTTCAAATAATTTTTAATATCCAGAGGTGTTTAAGGCCATTAGAGGCCCCATATACCGACTTTTGATAGATTTTTTTTAATGAAAAACTGCCCCTTTGCCACGCCCACTTTTCCAATTTTTGTTGAACTATAAGCAGAGGCTTAAATATACGCTCAAATTTTAAGTATCATTAAAATATTTCGAAAAAGTCCGATTTTAAGGCAGTTTTGGGATTTTTGTGACAGACCCTAGTACTGGAGCTACCCCTAAAAATATACCGATCAAGGAAATTTTTTGGAAGGATGTTTAAGGCTACAAAGGAAGCATAAGTGCCAAATTTCGTTCAAGTCCCATTTGAATTTCGGGTGTAGGAGACAATTTTCGAAAACCGCCCTTCTGACACGCCCACTTTTCCAATTTTTGGAAATCGTA
Organism: Chlorops oryzae; assembly: GCA_020466095.1. Classification (NCBI taxonomy): domain Eukaryota; kingdom Metazoa; phylum Arthropoda; class Insecta; order Diptera; family Chloropidae; genus Chlorops; species Chlorops oryzae. The sequence continues at coordinate 28,794,856 of CM035807.1, read as the reverse complement.
TTACTTGCCTTGAAACATATTCAAATATCAAATCTCATCAAAATATGTTGAAAAAGTTAGATTTTAGAGCAGTTTTTGTGATTTTCGTAAGAGACCCTAGTACTGGAGGTACCCCTAAAAATGGTCCGATCGGGTCCATTCTCGAACTTGTTCTTACTCATGTCCCCGTAAGCACGCACACCAAATTTTGTCGAGATAGCTCAACTCCTTCGATAAGATAACTGTATACAGACAGACGGACAGACAGACAGACAGACAGACAGACGGACATGTCTAAATCGAATCTCCTGGTGACGCTGATCATTTCTATATATATTTTGTATAGTCTATCTCGACTGGTTCTGGGTGTTACACACAACCACACAAACGCAATATACCCTCGACACAGAGTGTGTCGGGTATAAAAATGCGTATAAGGTTTTATAAGGTTTTCACAAAGTTATTTTTGTGACGTTTCCATACCAACGACTAAACAAATCTTACAAAATTTTCCTACTCATTTTGTGCTTCAAGCTCTTCATTGTATCGTAAGCGGTACGTGTTATCTTCTAGACATAAAGGTCCTAAAATTGTTCTTAATATCTCTGTAAAATCGGAGTAGTTTTAGCGTTTAATTGGCTTTAAGCGCCCATATTTCGCAGCCATATGTCAGCACTGGTCCGATCACTGTGCGATATAGTCGGATTTTGTGTCGTCTTGATAATAGTCTGGAGTTGAACAAAGGGTATAGCAGTATAAGCATGGTTATTCGGCCCCAGAAGCCGATTTCAGCTTTAGCTGTTTTACTGTTTAGGTCAATGCAAAACATTTAATTTGCGCCGAGTTTTGGCTCTGTATCTTCTATCGTCCTTGAATATCGTTGAATAAGGGGGGTTTTTTTAGAGAAAATTTTTCAAAAAATCATATCTAAGACAATTATAACGATAGAATGTTCATTCAAAAGCCCATATATAGAAAATTACTCAGAAAATATTACCAAAATATATTTCAGGCAATTTTGCTAAAACCAATACATGCTACATATTTGATATTACATTGATATTTTTCCACGCCAATTTTTTGTTGTTCGAGGTATGCTACTAGCTTAATTAATATTCTCAAAAATAGAGTTGTATACCAAGATTCAGTATGCTAGGTTTCAATACGCTCACGCGGGTGCAACATCCTTAAAAATGGCAAGTTCAAAAAAAAGTTGCATACTTCTCGGGTATACCTGTGATTGATATGCACCAATATGATTTTTCCGTATCGTCATATGATGTGAATTTCTGTAATAAACCACAAAGCAGAATAAAAACTTGCTTTATCGTACAGAAAATTCTTACCACAGTCCAAATATTCCCTAATTCCACTGAAAAATCAATCGAACCCAAATAAAAATTGCAAAACAACTAATCTATGAAATATATAATCAACGCAATAAAACCCGAAAGTGAAAACCCGAACCCATCTACCTATAACTGGAGAAGAATTCACACCCTGAGCAATGTATGCCTTCTTGGCGGCTTGTATTCTTATAATATACCTATGTAAGCTTACGCTGAAAAATAATCAACACTGGACAACTCCAAGGAAAATTCTCTTGAGACCAGTTGAGTGTCGAATTTGGTGGTTGGTCTGAAATAAAAAATAATTAAATGAAATCAATATCGATTTTAGATCATATTGATAGTGTACGCCTTTTTGTTGAAATCCAGAATTGAATTGATTCTAATCGATTAAATATTGTAGACTTTGACTAATTGCTCATCGAGTAACCAAGGATCTTATCTATTAAATGGTTTATCATTATTTCTTTAGAGAATTTTGCACTTTCTCTTCTCTGCTTATATTGAATCTATCAGTGTCCTTCCATACACAGAAAATACAAATAAATAACTTAAACTTTTCTCAAATCTGCGTATTTATGTAGTTCACTGCTTGGATAAAACATAAATCAATCAAAAAGTTTATTTTCCTGTTAAAGAACAAAACAAATCCATACACCTGTCTTATGTCACGTTAATTAATCAGGCGATAAAATATGTTTTTTCCTCAACCCACACGAGCTTTCTATACATAAAGTTTCTTCTAATAAACTACTGCCCGACTCTATTTTGTCGTTTTGTTTTTTTTTAACGGATGTACTTTGGAGTGAGCATAAAACTCAATGCTTTCTGACATCCTTTGTTAAGCTCACATTTATATTTCCCGGCGAAGCAAAAGGCTTTCAAAACCAGATTCAGCTTTTTCGGAATACATATTTCGCATGCAAAATGAGAGCCGTTAGCATCAAACTTGGCAAGCTCATATTTATCGATGAATGTTAATTCTAATAGAGGACCCAGAAGGGCGCTTCGACATCGAATTTCGAGTAAATTCTTCCTTTTCAATTATAGAAATGCGTTTTTCACTTTTCCACTTGCACTAAATAATTACTGGAATGGAATGGAATGGCCCGTCCATACATGTGCCCATGTTGACCATGTAATCGAATGAATCGATCCGAACAAATCTTTTGTAATTCATTAAACAAGACAAGTACTTAGTGACTCATGTCGTTTCCAGTTGTCTCTGCTGCATCCAATAATCAGCAACAAGATTAAATGTCACAGGATGAACGGAAACAATGAAACTAGAACACAAAATAGTTGCTGCCGTTTCAATAAAATTGACTTTTAATTAACTTGTCAGACAAAGTGCTCTTTGCAATTCAGTCCTCAAAGTATAAAACTTAAGTTTTAATATAAACTTTCAAAACTTTTCCTTGCCCCTCAAGTTGGTTTGTAAAATTTCAGCTCCAAACTGATGTGTCTCTTTGTGTCTGTCTAATGAACTTTTTGGTTTATTTATTTTTAATCGATATGCAGAGATCTTGGTGAATTGACTTAACATGACTGCTTTTATTCAGGAAAGTCTTATGCATGCTTATTGAAGTTTAAAAGGACAATGCGTCCATCAAGGGCAATTTCAATTTTATGAAACTTCATCTGGTGGGATGAATAGTCAAAATGTTCATTCTTTTTTTGTGGTTTTTGTAAAGATACACCATAAGTCCTTTGTTTCTCAATCGGCCTTGATAAATTTGAATTTTCTGTATTAAAATAACAGTCCTGCATATCAAGTTAAAAAACAATAAATTAATAAAAAAAAATTTACTTAAAAATTATTTGAAATTCTGTGAATTGGGAAAAAAAAATTTTTAATATATTTTTTGTCTTTTCAGTTGTCCGCTGTCCAAAAACTAAGGCATCAACTTGAACTAATGCTTATATGTATGTTCTATTTTCAAGCTTAGAGCTTTTCAGCTTTTACAGGTTGGCTGATAAGTCCCCGGTCTAACAAAGAAAAACACTTTTTTTTGTCAAAATTCGTTTTTATTATTCAACATAGTTCCCTTCAAGAGCGATACAACGATTATAACGACCTTCCAATTTTTTGATACCATTTTGGTAGTACTCCTTCGGTTTTGCCTCAAAATAGGCCTCAGTTTCGGCGATCACCTCTTCATTGCAGCCAAATTTTTTCCCTGCGAGCATCCTTTTGAGGTCTGAGAACAAGAAAAAGTCGCTGGGGCCAGATCTGGAGAATACGGTGGGTGGGGAAGCAATTCGAAGCCTAATTCATGAATTTTTGCCATCGTTCTCAATGACTTGTGGCACGGTGCGTTGTCTTGGTGGAACAACACTTTTTTCTTCTTCATATGGGGCCGTTTTGCCGCGATTTCGACCTTCAAACGCTCCAATAACGACATATAATAGTCACTGTTGATGGTTTTTCCCTTCTCAAGATAATCGATAAAAATTATTCCATGTCCATCCCAAAAAACAGAGGCCATTACTTTGCCAGCGGACTTTTGAGTCTTTCCACGCTTCGGAGACGGTTCACCGATCGCTGTCCACTCAGCCGACTGTCGATTGGACTCAGGAGTGTAGTGATAGAGCCATGTTTCATCCATTGTCACATATCGACGCAAAAACTCGGGTGTATTGCGAGTTAACAGCTGCAAACACCGCTCAGAATCATCAACACGTTGTTGTTTTTGGTCAAATGTGATCTCGCGCGGCACCCATTTTGCACAGAGCTTTTTCATATCCAAATATTGATGAATGATATGACCAACACGTTCCTTTGATATCTTTAAGGCCACTGCTATCTCGATCAACTTCATTTTACGGTCATTCAAAATCATTTTGTGAATTTTTTTGATGTTTTCGTCGGTAACCACCTCTTTCGGGCGTCCACTGCGTTCACCGTCCTCCGTGCTCATTTCACCACGCTTGAATTTTGCATACCAATCAATTATTGTTGATTTTCCTGGGGCAGAGTCCGGAAACTCATTATCAAGCCAAGTTTTTGCTTCCACTGTATTTTTTCCCTTCAGAAAACATTTAGGGTATTCCCTTAAAAGTGAAAAGATTGAAAAATCGTAAAAGTGTAAAATTTTTCATACAATTTTTCGTTCATTAATTTCTAAGCCTTCTTGATTTACGATTTTTCGAAGTTTTCGAGGCAAATACACGTTTAAGGGAAGACCCCTAGTATTTTATCAAAACACGAAATTCCTTTTTTTTCCATTTTTTTTCACAATAACAAAAGTTGCTTCACAAAAGACGCTCTATCTCACAAACTAATTGACTTACAGACGTCAAATTTTGACACGAATCATTTGAAGGTTGCCACTATATAAAAATAATATGCATTTAATACTAGCGACGCCATCTATGTGTCAGACCGGGGACTTATCAGCTAACCTGTTACAGTCGAGTCTGGAAAGTGTGAACCCCGGATAGACAGATCTCCTCGATGGTGTGAACACATAGCGAATACATTCGTTCAAAAATCAAAAGAAAAAACGTCCCTTATGAATTTTTTCCCAATAAAATAAATTTTTTTTTTTTTAATTGTTTTTGTGAGCCCTTCTTGATAATTTGTATACTTACAATTTTAAACCAGACAAAGCCAATTAAAAACAAAAAAGTTGAGCCTCGATCGTGTGAACAGCCTCGATAACATGAAAATTGCTCGAAAAATAAGTTCACTCTACCCAGAGTCGATTGTATAGGAATTTATGCAGGCCAACAGTTTATCCTCGATAGTGTGAACAGTCTCGATAACATGAACATAATTTAAAAAGTTATTTCACTCTATCCACAGTCGACTGTAGGTATAAAATTTTATACAGGCAAACAACTTGCTCGATAGTGTGAACAACATCGATAACATGAACATTTCTTGCAAAAATTAGTTCACTCTGTCCAGTTAACTGTATAAGTTTTACACAGGCCAAAAGTTCATAAGATATTTGACAATAAATGTAAAAGTGACCCCAAAACTCGTTTTTTTTTCTTTTCGTGATTTCAGCGAGTTCAAATTAACTAAAAAATTGCATTTCAGCGATGTCCATTTTATTTTGTGTAAGCTAGTTTATCTGAGATATAGCAATTTACTAATAATTTTGAAATTTCCTGGAAGGGCCTTCAATCAATTAGCAAGATGTTAGTCTACTTCAGCTCTTCATACTTATAGCCCTTATCGGCAACTTTTCGACCCATCAAGATGCCGGAAATCGAAGAGTGATTTTTATGACTTGAAGTAAAAGTCAATAAAACGTCTTTTTTGATGGTCCACGTTGTTTGCTGCAACATTTTATCCGAACACATGTGCAGCTTTTATGTTTTTTTTTTACTTTTCCTTTTGAAATGAGCAATCAAATTCACACACAAGCATGACAACACGGTAGAAAAATTTATCCCGATAGAATTTTCCACATAAACGACGACTGCTTATAATCAAGACATATTCTTCGTACTTAGAACAGTTTTTTATTCTCTTATATAAGTTGATCACTCCATTGAGATGATCTTTTGTCCTTTGCTTTTTTGCTTTTAAGCAGTTGAAGTTTTTCGTCCTCACACGCAACCGCTTGATTTAAGTCCTTTTAGATAATCGAAAACAGTGGAATCATACCCAAGATATTATGTATATTAAAACAGAATTCCAAAATCAAATTTAACTATGCTTAATTGCTGAATTATGTTGATCCTATCGCAAAATGCGAAAGCTCCTTAAACATTTTTCATAAGAAAAGCTCCAATTTTCATTCGTAATCTCCTAGAGCACATACGGGGACACATGTACAATGACTATCAGCATAAACTGATTTACATGCCTTGCTGCAGTGTTTTATTACCGTTATGTATTACCTTTAACAATACCTACACGGCGTTTGTCCGAATGTCTGCGTCCGAAATGTTCCATATGCTATCAAGGATATCGCAGAGTGGAACTGCATGAGAAGAGCACTCAAAAAAGAAACATGAAATTTACGTAGTTACTCCACAGTACCTTGCAAGCCTTGTGTGCGATGGGATGTTTCATAATTTTAGGATATTTTATATTTTAAATCCTTTATCCAAGCAACATATATATGTGTGTGTGTATATGGATACACATATATAAGTATGAATGACTTTAATATATTACTGTAGCATTACAAATATTATGACAAATTATGCGTAAATTATGATGCTTAAAAGGAATCGTACCTGCCCCAATTCACACATACCCTCCCCACACGTATTTAGTTTCAAGAAAATCGCAAAAGTTGAAGTGGCATCGTGTGGTCCTTGGATGTTTGCGTACATCCTCCACAGTCCTCAATGTCAAGGTATATATTTATTTTTTTTTTTTTTCACATATCCTTAAACACCCATCTTCTCTCTTACAAATATTTCCATTTGGCTTCGTTAGTCGCATCGTGAGCTATCCTGTTCAATCCCAACTGGCATTTATTGCTTATATTTTGTTCTTCCGAAAACATTATGTTGGTAATAGGCTAAGGCGTAAGGGTAGGGGTGGGGAGCGGAAGGGGGTATTTATGCGAATATTTCTTTTACGATTTCACCTTTATTTAAAACAATAAAATTATTGTTATTGCCTCACATGATAGCTCTTCGAAAATTTTCTATTTGCCGAATTGTTCCTAGTTTTCGTAAATATCCTTCCACAGCCCACACTCCACACTCTGCGTCGTCAATGCCTGGCACAACCGTTCTTCTTTTCGGCTTTATATCTTTTGTTTATCGGTATTTTTTTATATTTTTTTTTTTTTTGTTCTCATGTTTATACGGAAACATTCTCGCGAACCCTTTATGCTTTCCCATTTTTTTTTCTTTTTTCTTTTGAAAAGTTGTTTATGCTTGCAATTTTCTGTTTTCCCTCGTTTCAGGCTCCTGTTGTTTTTTTTTTTTTTGGCTTGAGCTTTTATTTCTTTCAAGGGCTCGGGTCTCCCGAAGGGTTTGGGAATAGTCAAAAAGGAGCTCGAACGAAATTCGAAATTGCTTCTCGAATTATTTTCTCAACTTTTATGAATGTCTAGATGGGCTTTAAAGTATCCTTTCATGGGGTGTCGTAAAACGCTTTATTTTTATTGCCCACCTGGTTGACAATTTTCCTCAATTTTTACAGATTTAGATACGTAAGCATTTATCGCTATTTTTTCTCTTTCTTTTTTGTTTCTTTTTTCAAGGGAATCTTCAAGCTTGAATACATTTAACAACAATGTTGCCATAAAAGAAGGCGCTATTATTTATATTCGAACTAAAAAAAAAACAACCAACAACAAATTGACATGGAACTCATATAAATTGGAGCAGTTTTTTTTTTTCGTAGGAATTTCTTTTCCATCTTTGGTCACCAAGCAACAATTTTATGAATTAACAGCAGTCATTTCTCAGTAAGGAATACTTCAGAGACCTCACTTTTTCATCAGTAGCTATTTCTGCACATTATTTGTGGAAAAGTATGACTGACTTTCGAGGTCGCAGTGGGATGAAAAGAAATCTTTGACGAGAAAATTTTCGATGTAGATGAAGTGTTTTTGTCAGGCCAGCCTCGCAATTAGACCTCTATGACACTCAAATCTACTTGATTTCGAATTTTGTTTTTTACACAAACTATGTTATGAAACAAGTGGACTTCGTACCATCTTAGACAAATGTTCTTATATGTATATGTCTGTGAGGATTGTAGCACCGTAAGAATTATTGTTCGGAAACCTATACGTTATGACAGTCCTTGAAGGAAATTTTTTGGTCTTCAGGCGAGCCTTAGCGGAGAAAAGCCTTCAGAAATTTTAAGGACACCAAGTTATCATTTGTACCGGATTTCAAAATCATGATTAAAGGAAGTCAGCCAGACAAAGCCATTATTTGAAGAGTTTTAGGGGAAATATCCCCGATAAATGAGGCAACAGTGGAAATCACGATTATTTCTCTAACTTTTATAGAATACATTGGGAGGACCAATTACACTAAAGCTTTTAACTTTATGTATGTACATTAGGGTGCGCCTTATTTTTGAACCTCGCACTATAAAGCATAACTCCCCCTTGAAATGTTCCTTTCGGTATAAAAACATGTTCTGCAAAAAATTTTGAGAATCGGAAAAGAGGAAGGCGTGGCGCCGCCCCCTAAAAAATTACAATTTTTTCCATATTTTTGACGAAAATCCAAATTTTGAATTAAAAAGAGGTGCACACATTTTAAAGTTTTGCAAACGTTTTCTGTGACATGAAACGAAGAACGGATTTAAAAGACTCTAAAATCCTCAGATTTTTTAACCCATTACCGCCAAATCATCTCGTTTGAGAACACTGATTTTCTGGAAAACCATTACAAACCATTAAATGCAAACATAAATAAAATAAAAAAAATCTACGTTTTTTTTTTTGATGTGTCGACGTTAATGGGTTAAAGACACGGAGTTTTTCTTCAATTTTAATTTAAAGGATTTAGTTGACTAAACGCTCTCCTTGATTAAGGTGAATTAATTAAATTTAATTTTAATTAAATTAAAATTGAGCTACAAACAATTTACTTGACGACTTCCCGAGACGAAAATCTATTTCACTTATATCGCATTGAAAGTGCGGAAAAACTTTTATAAAATATATATATATAAAGTAGTTTATTAAAGAACTTAAGCAACATGCATGTTTACAAGAGTAGACTTCTTGGCATCTGGATAGCGCTTACGATAATCTGCTACAATTTGCAATATTAATTGTTTTTCTTCCTCGTTTTGTGACAAGACTTTGTTGTAATCTTCCATCAGCTTTACAGCCCGTTCTGCGGAATCATTCACAACATTCAGCCTTTTCACAATATCAAGTCCAGTATTAAAGCTTTGTTCGTTTTCCCATTGCTCAGGATCTTTGAGTAAAAAATCTGTTGGAATGGAATATCTTTTGAAAAAGTTGTTTGCTTTTTCCGAAACAAATTCTGTGATGGTTTTATTCATGAACCGCTTAATGTCATGAGGAAGAATTGTCAGTTTTTTCACATCACTTTCATTGCATTTATCCAAGGCCATAACCATACATTTTTTCTCATCATAGGAAATGCTTTCATCGAAGAACGCTAGAGCAACAGTTTCTGGTGCTAAATACCATAAATGGTTACAAAATTTGCGTAGCAATTGATTACTTATATTTTCGTCAATTAACCTGTAATCGTATAACTTTTGTAACAATGCTAAGTCTTGTCTAGGGGCTTCTGATGCAATTGGAGCTTGTATCCATACTTCTAAGTAGACTTTAGCAATGAATATGCAAACATCTCGGATTGCATTCCGCTCGTGCTTGTTTAACTCGAACTCATCCCGGAATAAAAATATTTTTAAACAATATATAGCTTTCGCCATCCACCGTGCATGATGAAACGCTCCGGGCTTACGAAACGAAAATTTGGGAACTTTTCCACCCAGGAAAACTGTAGTCAATTGAAGCAGTTCTTTGTAGTCCTCTCTAGGGTGTTTTAATTCCAAATTTTCAAGGGAATATTTAATAATTTCTGATGAATTATTGATCATGACCTTAATGAAATCATCCTGAATGCCGGACTTCCAATTACTTTTATCAATTCCACTCCAAGCTCTTTGACATTTATTAAATATTTGAACACCGGGCTCAGACGACTTTTGCATTTTTTCTTCAAAGACACAGCGGAGAAGAATTTCAAAAATGTGGTGTCGGCATGGTAAGTATAGCAGGTCTTTTCCTAATTTTTGCTCTAGAATCACGCAAGCGCCTTGAAGCCGCCCCAGATTTGATGCAGTGGTGTCGCAACCTAGAGCCGCAACCTTTTCCACTAGATCCCACTCTTCGAGCATGTCAAAAATTGCAGCAGCCTGCTTTTTTCCAGTACCAGCAGATATCGCCGGAATTCCAAGCAACTGTTCAGTTCCATTGAAAGATATGACCACAGGAAGACGTTCAACGTTCTCTTTACCCGTGAGCGATGCTAACAATTTTCCGTCCCAATGCACAGTAACAGCAGTAACCTCTTCTTCCAGGAAAGTTTTTCGAATTACTTTTCCTGTTTCAAGACGTAGCCGTGTACGACATCGACGAATAGAAGAAGCGCTTATGACTAAATCGTTTACGTCATGCTTAAGAGCCTCTGCAACTGCTATAAGTATTCGAACTGCATCACGGTCACTTATCTTGCATTTGTCCAGGACTGAAACAAGCTCTGGAGTTATAAAGCTGATCTTGCCTCGTTTCTTCTTTGGACAACTCGGAGATGGTTTTTCCTGGGATACGGACATATTTCCAATGATTTCATGTTCATCAGATGTTGAGAATGCATCAAAGTTGTCGACAGCACTGTTTACTTCAAGGAAAAGCAATCGGAAACATTTAAAAAATTTTTATATCCATACAAAATTAATTTGCTACGAACCTTGTAAGCTTGCTTCATGCCTCTCCTGTCTAAGTTTTTCTGCTTCTTCTCGAAGAGCTTTTCTTTTTTCTTTTTGAAATAAGACGCAGTCACTTCCAATCATACATCCAGGCCGCCCTTTTTTTCTTTGACTAAGAAGAAAATTTCTATCTTCTTCGAATTTTGTTTTGTACACAAACTATGTTATGAAACAAGTGGACTTCGTACCATCTTAGACAAATGTTCTTATATGTATATGTTTGTGAGGATGTTAGCACCGTGAGAATTATTGTTCCGAAACCCATACGTTTTGACAGAATCTCCTTGAAGGAAATTTTTTGGTCTTCAGGCGAGCCTTAGTGGAGAAAAGCCTTCAAAAATTTTAAGGATACCAAGTTATCATTTGTACAGGATTTCAAAATCATAATTAAAGGAAGTCAGCCAGACAAAGCCATTATTTGAAGAGTTTTAGGGGGAATATCCCCGATAAATGTGGCAACAGTGGAAATCAAGATTATTTCTCTAACTTTTATAGAATACATTGGGAGGACCAATTACACTAAAGCTTTTAACTTTATGTATGTACATTAGGGTGGCCCTTATTTGGAAAAGTCCGATTTTCCCAGCTGCCCTAGTCTCAAAATGTTGAAATGTGTCTAAAAATGATATATATGAAGTTTTTTCGGGATTGATTAAGTTTTAGAGGTCGCTCATGGGCCTTGAAATCTGGAAAGCGATTTGTATGGGGAAAAACCTGCGTTGCGCTAGTTTCATCAAAATTTTGTATGCAAGACATGTTTTTTCGATTCGGGAATGAATGCCCTTTTATAGAGAACAGACTCACCTTTCTTTTAAGATATAAAACAACGAAATCAGTTAATATTGTGCGGATCTGGGGCTACTCAAAGTCGAAAATATCGGATATAAAAAGGATACTGCCTCTTGGGAGTCCTTATTTTCCACAAAAAGAAGAATACAAATATTTGGTATGCAGATCTAAAAAATAAATGAAATAACCTTTTCAACGAGCCTAACACGAAGAATATTGGATTGCTTTTTGAAATGTTTTATTAACGTCAAATTATTACTACCATTTTAAAAAAATTCAATTTTGGGTTGCTTCTTTCAGCAGACTGCAAAATGGGCATGCCCTAAAAAAATTAAAATTTCGACTCAAGTGCTAAAGACGTAAATTAAAGACAAATTTTTTGAGACTATAATCATTAAATTCGGTTGACGTTATCTATTCATAAACTTGTAAATAAAACGTAAATTTATTTTTTCTACCTTTAATGCAACAAATGTTTAAGTAGGCATAAAATAGACAGATGGCAACGCCGACGCTTTAATATTAATCAGCAAGAGCGTCCGCAAGAAATTTACTGGGGTCTCAAGCATTTAACAATGCTGATAAATAGCTCATTATGCAATGTTTTCATTTATATTTGGCGAGAGGTGAGTCAAATACTACGGAAGAATTCATTTATGTGACCATTGCAAAACTAAAACATATCGAAATAAGCACAACTCGCTTATACTTAGGGGTAAGAGTGTGACCCATGCGATTCCCTCTTCGGCCGCTCGATAAACCTATATGATGCAATTAAGTGTGGCCAACCTTTTGAAATAACTTTTCCCTCGGTGACTCAAAAATCCCTTTTACTCTTTTTTCTGTAGAAAGGGGCTGTTAAATAATTACGTAAAATTCTTACAACTATGCAACTGTGCAACTTTGATATTTTAATTATTTGGCAGCTCCAATAATGGTGTCGAAAATCCCTTTTCAAAGATTTGAAGTGGGTTTTCTTTTAAAAAATTGTTCAAAATTTTCCTTTAAAAGGGAAATATCATTCAACCTGGCATCACTGATGCAATATGTTTACAATTTATAGTCAAAGAAATACATTGAACATGAGTCAGAAATTTTATACAATTTTTTATACATTGAGCGGCCACTCTAATGTTTATATATGTATATTAGATGAGTTGTAGATTATTGAGAAATTTCAAGAATTTTTTATCAGAGCGCATGACGACCTCCATAGTTAAGGTATATGTTTAGCCATCCTAACCTTACCTTACATAACCTTACCTAACCAAACATAACATAACCAAAACTTAACCAATCCTGACCAGACCTAACCAATCTTAACCAAACATAACATAACATAACATAACATAACATAACATAACATGATGTGCAATTAAAGTGATAAAGAGAAAATTATTTAAAAAAGTAGGCAGTGCACGGTTTTAAATATAAATTCGAATCGGACGCTATAAAAATTTATTATATTTATTAAAGAGAAAATCAAATAATCCAAAGGCGTTGCAAGGAAACTGCATTAAAATGAATACCGTTTTGAATACCAATATGAATTTCCATGAGGATGAGAATGATGCTGATAAGTATAAGAACGCGAAGAAAATTGGCGGTGAAAATGTAAAAGCCGAAATGCCAAAGCGTGCTGCGTTTGGTGAATTGCAAAATCGTGTACTTCCACGCGCAGCGATCAAGGATCAAGGGGCAGTAAAAAACTTGAATCAGGCCAAGCTGCCTTCTATACGTGCAACAAAAGCACGCGTGGACACCCGTTGGAAGAAGGATGCTGTCCAATCCGAAAATTCAACAACCAATAATGCAATAAAAACAACTAGTACTAGGCCGACACGTGGATGTGCTGCTCAGCCGGCTGCGACGGTGTTAACTCGTGCCAATTCATTGCGTCAGGGGATAACCAAAACGAATGCGCCCGGTACAGCCACCAATGGTGTATTGCGGCAAAAGGCAGTTCCGAATCAAACACGAGAGATTAAGACAGTGACCTCAAAAATGGTTGAAAATAAATTGCAACAAGCTAAGATCATTAACAAGGATAAGCCGATTGCAGTCGAAACGCAACTACGCCGTGAGGATAGCAATATTTCACGTAAATCATTCAATAAGTTGAAGGAGGCTCTAGCACAAGAGGTTAAAAATGTGACGGCTAAGACGCAAAAATATGCAGCGGTTGAGATCAAAGTTGAAAATGATACCAACGATGAACCGATCGATTCCAACGCCAAGACACATGACAATGCAGCGGTTGAGAAGATCAAAGTTGAAAATGATAGCAAGGCTCAAATTAAGGATGGGTCAATCGATTCCCAAGCTGATGAAATTCGTAACATTGATGAGGGTGATAACGAGATGCTGATTTTGGTCTCCGAATATGTGAACGATATCTACGAATATCTCTTTCAACTTGAAAGCAAACATACAATCCGTGAAAATCATTTGGCTGATCAGGAAGAAATTACACCAACAATGAGAGCATTACTTCTTGACTGGATTAACGAGGTTCATTGTCAATTGCATTTAGTCGCCGAGACATACCTTATGACCGTTGGCATCATCGATCGGTACTTGCAAGAGGTGAAAGATACACGTCGGTCATATTTGCAATTGGTTGGTGTTACGGCGCTTTTCATAGCTGCCAAATATGAAGAACTCTACGCGCCAGCTATTGCTGATTTCATTTACATGACCGACAAGACTTATAACCAAGATCAAATCTTGGAAATGGAAATTGAAATATTAAGATCGCTCGACTTTAATTTTTCTCGTCCAGTTTCAATTCACTTTTTGCGTCGTTTCTCTAAGGCCGCCGATATTCAGGATAGCCAGCATGCTATGTCAAAATATTTCTTGGAATTGGCTTCGATTGAATACGAATTGGCATCATGTAAACCCTCTAAGATTGCAGCTGCATCGTTGTTCCTCTCTTTGCATATGAGCCAGGGAGATCCTAAGAAGGCGAGTGGCTTTGATAATTCATACTGGAATACTACACTGGAGCACTATTCACACTACACGGCCGAGCAATTACGTCCGATTACACGTAAAATAGCAACAATTGCACGCAATGCACCAAAAGCGAAATTAAACTCAGTCTACACAAAATATCAATCGTCGAAATTATACAAAGTTTCACTGGGTTCAGTGTTGTACAGCCCACTTATGGATTCTCTGATAGAAAGTAAGGCTTAAGGATGCACTACTTCTCTTGCATTTTATTTTAGCTGTGTTCATGTCATCGTATATATGTATGTGTGTTGCACTTTTTGTGCGGAACACTTCGCAGCATAATTTAATTATTATATTTTTATTATTATATGTCTAAGGTTCAAATTCATTCTCGTATATGCATTAGTGGGTTTTATATATATATATACTTCTGTATGACTATAAAAATGTGTTTTTATAAAAATCAATATTTATTTTTAAGAAATCAATTGTATTTTGGCAGCGAAATTTATTGAACAAGTTGACTACATATGTTATATGAAAGAAGCGCAGTCTCGGAAAAGAACGTTCTGTTCCTGCCTTTTTTCTGTATTTGAATCCAACAAATTTGTTACAACGCCGATTTGTTTTATAATTTTTTTTGTTTATAATTTTTTTTTTTTTTTTTTTTTTTGCGGAGGAGTAAGAAGCACAAATGCTCGGTTTTACGCGCAAACTGGATTGCAGACATAAAACCTATAATCTTGGTTTAAGACAATTATTCGTTTTGTGTAGACATAAAATTTAGTAGAAAAATATAAGCACACCTAAGAACTTGTGTTGCGTGAGTTCAAAAGAGAAAATAAAAACTTAAAAACGGGGTCAATGGGGTTGGTGGAACAAGGCAACGCTTCTGACTGCCTCCAACTCGGCGGAGGCCAGAGCAATCCTTGTATTCTTCCATCCCAAGTCGTCTTAACACCTCCACGCGGTGACCCTGGATAGCTTTGACCAATCCTGGGAAAAGCTAACGGAGTTAAGCGGCAACCTGCGGGCAAATTCCACAGGTGGTGACAACCCACGCAAGGAGATGGACTATGATTTCGTTTACTGATTTTGGATTAAGAGGAATAAGGGCTAGGATCGTAGGTCTCTGGGACCTGAATATGCGGAGTGAAATCTTGCAAAAATGGCGCTCAGGAGGATCTGCGGTCTTTTCCGCTTCGTTCAAACTTGGCATGTCTTGCGAAGCGCTCAAAACACGTTGCCATTAAATTGGCCTTGTAGGTTGGGTTGAAACTACTCCCCATTAGCTCCGGTTTGAAGTCTGGCTCTGAACACTGTACCCCATAAAGGACAGTGTCAACCCTCGTATGGACCTCCCTGTTAAACATAGATACCCATAGGACTTACGGTAACTACATATACGTGTGATGATAGCGGTTGCGAGTTGGAGCCCAAATCGCATGGAAACAACAACAAACAACAAAAACAATAGAAGTGATATGGAAGATAGCAGAAATGATGGCAAAACCGGGCATCTGGAACAAGATAGGGTGATGTTAAGGAGAAGTTCTTTAACTTTGAGAACCCCACCGAAACAAATTAAACCAGTACAACCCACAGTTGAAGCAGCAGGCACCAAAAGACTCGATATCGTGCCAGCGGAAATAGGTGAAACCCCAACTACATCTGTAACTGAAAAGAATCAACACAATAAGTTCATCCGATTGTTGCTCTGCTATTGGAAAAGCAATTGGAGCAATCGCCAAGGTCAACCTCAGCACGCACAACATCACGGTACAATGCAGAGGACTGATTGAGGATCTTTACACAGACGATGAGCTATTAGCGGCAATAGAAGCACAAGCTCAGGTGAGAAAGCCAGAAAAAGCAGCAGTTAAAAGCAAGAGGAAGAGTTACGGAGGTACAGAGTCAGTATATCTCACACTCCCTGCAGAAGATGCCAAGAAGGTTCTGTTGACGGGATCCATAAAATTAGGTTTCATTCGGTGTGCAGTAACACAAGTTGAAACATTAAAAAGATGTTTCCGGTGCTGGGCTTTCGATCATGTAGCTGCAAATTTCGAAGGACCAGATTGCACTACGCAATGCTGGCGATGCGGCGGAAGTGGACACAAGGCAGCTGCAGGTAAAAACGCAGAGAGATGTGCCCTGTGTGAAGGAGCACATACAGCAGGCAGCGGAAAATGCCAACGGTACAAAGAAGCGTTACAAAGAAAAAGATCATGAGACTGTTACAACTGAACACAAACCACTGCAATGCAGCGCAGGAGCTACTGTGGCAGACTGTGATAGAAAACCGAATTGACATAGCAATTTTGTCGGAACCATACAAAACCGTATTATCACGCAATTGGATTACAGACGCAGGAAAGCAGGTAGCAATATGGGTATTGAATGGAAAGGCCCTACAGGGAAAATCAGACACAAACAACGGCTACGTTTGGGTGAAACAGAATGACGTGTACGTAGTTAGCTGCTATGCACCACCGAGGTGGTCACTTGACACTGAGAGAAAAGCGACCCATCATAATAGGTGGAGACTTCAACGTATGGTCAGAAACATGGGGAAGCCAACATACAGACGCGCGTGGGATAATAGTGGAAGAAAGTTGAAGATGGCAATTCATCGAAGTAAGGTGCGATGCTTCAAGCTGCTACTAGACAGTGTGGACGGCGACCCATGGGGCCTGGCATATAAGAGCGTAATCAAAAAAGTAAAAGAGCCTAGAGCACCGCAACCGACATGCCCAGTCTTACTGGAAAAAATAGTGCTGACACTCTTCCCACAACAAGAAGCGAGAACAGCCCAGAGCTATACCATAACGGAACAAACAAACATTCCATTGGTAACTGTAAACGATGTTCTAAAAACACTGCAGCGAGTAGACGACACCAAGGCGCCAAGGCCAGAGAGAGTCCCAAACGCTGTTTTAAAAGTGGCTATATCAACAACGCACCAAGTCTTTGCGAAGCTTTATAATTCATGTTTGCGGGAAGTCACTTTCCCCTCCAAGTGAAAATTGCAACGTTTAGTCCTCCTACTGAAGCCAGGAAAGCCACCAGATCAATCGGCGTCCTATAGGCCCTTGTGCATGCTGGATACAGTAGGGAAAATATTTGAACGTTTGATTTGCGACCGACTCCAAGAACATTTGGAGCACAGTAACAGCCTATCGAATAGGCAGTTCGGTTTCCGAAAGGCGAGGTCGACACTGGACGCAATTAAAAAAGTAGTATCGATAGCCTCCAAAGCATGCAGCGGCGGCCATACAAAGTTTAAGGACTGTGCAGTCATTACACTGGATATAAAAAATGCGTTCAACTCGGCAAAGTGGGAGAATATTCTCTGGTCCCTTGAAAACTACAAAGTGCCCGTTTACTTGCAGCGTATCATTAGCAGCTATCTCAGCGAAAGAATCTTAAAGTATGACACCGAGAAGGGAACTAAGACGCACCGGATTACTGGCGGTGTCCCTCAGGGTGCTAGGTCCTACGCTTTGGAATGTAATGTACGATGGCAACAATCGTAGGATACGCTGATAACATTGCATTGGTGGTGGTCGACAAAAAACTTGACATACTAGAAGCAAAGTGCAACGACGTAGCAGCTAGAGTTCAACAATGGCTATCTAAAGCAGGCCTCGAACTAGCAGCTCAGAAAACAGAGGCAGTTCTGGTCAGTCAACATAGAAAAACAAAAAACTGAAGCTTAATATCGGAGGATTTGAGGTTCTGTCAAAAGAGGACATAACGTACTTAGGAATGCGTATCGACGCTAGACTGAGCTTCAAGCGGCACCTATTATGAGCAAGCAAAAAGGCAGAACGGATTAATGTCACACTAGCGAGAATACTCCCTAACACTGGAGGACTAAAAGAAGGACGGAGGAAACTATTCTCAATGGTAGTAGATTCCATATCTCTCTACGGAGCGTCGATATGGGCAAACGCAAATCCGAATAATATTAGGTGCGTAAAACAAGTACAAAGAAGAAGCGCACTCCGAGTTGCCTGCGCATACAGCACGGTATCTGCAGATGCAATCGATGTCATTGCAAGGAAAATACCAATCGACTTACGAGCCAAAGAGTTAGAACGACTGTACACAAATGAAGGTGGTAGACCGTCAGCAACACAGAAAGCAACGGAACGAGCGCAGACGATAAAAGAATGGCAAGACAAATGGGACAACACGCAAAATGGGAAGTGGACATATGCCCTAATCCCAGATATAAAAAAGTGGTTCTTACGAACACATGGAGAGGTTGACTTTAACCTGACACAACTCATAAGTGGGCATGGATGCTTCTTGGCATATCTGCACCGCTTTAAACTGGCCATGAGCCCTTTTTGCCCAAACTGCCCAAAAGAGACAAAAAGCGCAGAGCACGTAACCTTCTATTGTGAAAGGTTTGCAAACGAGCGGCTTACCCTACAAGATGCAATCGGTGGCATGCCAACTGTCAGTAACATTGTGACCGAAAAGTGTTCCACGGAAACGAAATGGAGAGCAGTCAAAGAATTTGCTGCGAAAGTGATGGGAAAATTAAGAAGAGCTGAAGCAGAACGAAAGAGACTGCAACAGCAAGAAACCAGTCGAACGGATGACTAAAAATGACGACATAACGAACGATGTTTGAGCTTCCGGCTCACGACGGCCTTTCGACGTAATACTAAATCGGTGTCCCGAAAGGGTACCCGTCGTACATAGGGGCAACTTTGGTGGGTAGAGGCCCCACACTACAAGGCTTTCAACTGCTTTACACCTCTTAAAAAAAAAAAAAAACATAACATAACATAACATAACATAACATAACATAACATAACATAACATAACAATAACAATAACATAACATAACATAACCTAACCTAACCTAACCTAACTTAACCTAACCTAACCTAACCTAACCTAACCTAACATAACCTACCTAACCTTACCTAACCTAACACTAACCTAACCTAACCTTAACCTAACCTAACCTAACCTAACCTAACCTAACCTAACCTAACCTACCTAACCTACCTAACCTAACCTAACCTTAACCTAACCTAACCTAACCTTACCTAACCTAACCTAACCTAACCTAACCTAACCTAACCTAACCTAACCTAACCTAACCTAACCTAACCTAACCTAACCTAACCTAACCTAACCTAACCTAACCTAACCTAACCTAACCTAACCTAACCTAACCTAACCTAACCTAACCTAACCTAACCTAACCTAACCTAACCTAACCTAACCTAACCTAACCTAACCTAACCTAACCTAACCTAACCTAACCTAACCTAACCTAACCTAACCTAACCTTAACCTAACCTAACCTAACCTAACCTAACCTAACCTAACCTAACCTAACCTAACCTAACCTAACCTAACCTAACCTAACCTAACCTTACCTAACCTTACCTAACCTTACCTAACCTTACCTAACCTACCTAACCTTACCTAACCTTACCTTATCTAAGCTAAGCTAAGCTAAGCTAAGGAAGTACCTCGTAAAAACTCAATTTTCAACTACGATTACATAGGTCATTTTATTCTCTAAACTTTCCCTGAATTTTGTACACCAACTTTCATTAAGAAAGCTTCACACAGACGGACAAAAATACAGATAGGCGGACATTGACTCGTTTCGAGCTGCTCTGAAGGCTACCCATGTTGGTCCAAACGCAAAATGTCCTGTAATATTTGAAAATAATCTCTCATATTTTTCAAAGACAAAGGTCTCCTTTATTCATGTGAATTAAAAAATCACAAAGTATAAATATTTTATTAAAAAGTTCTCCCTGACTCTCTACTGTGTACAATTTGTGAGCAAAAAGCACGGAAAAAGCAATTTATTCAAGGACCAAAACTTCAACACGTCAATCTGCTGTTCTGCGAAAGTACATTTGCAAATGAAAACGAATATTTACTTTACATCATTTCAAGTCAGCTCGGATATTGGATTTTTGGTTTTTAAAGAATTATAAACTTTTTTTATTTTGTTGTTGTTTCTCGCAATGAAATTTTCTCAGAAAACATTCTGCTTGCGCAGTTGTCGTAGATCTTCTTGTGGTTCAAAGATAAAACCATTGCCGAAAGCAAAACTTAATCGCTTTCTTGCAAACAAACGTCCATAAATACCGTAAATTGCAGCACGCAACGTACATAATGGGCGTCGTCGGCGGCAAGCACAAACATCTGTGCTGCAACAACATCCAGCAACACTCCGATTGCCGTTGGCCGTCCTTGGCTTGGTCACGGATACTTGCCAATAATTATGAAAATTTAAATAAACATTTCAGCTTGAGTTCTAATAACAATTTCGCTTCTGGTAATTTTGATTAACACGACAAAATTCTGGACTCAATTAAATATTTTCGTAAAACAATGAAATTTATTTACCCTACGAATTCGATTGGATAAATATTTGACTGTGAGCATTAAGGATGAAGTACAATTCTCTTTGTTTATTTCATGTTCCCTTTCCAATACCCCAATAACTCGTGACGTAGCTCTACTTAACCCTCTGCAGCTGATGTGGTCTAATTATAATATTTTAATAGACGTGGCGTCTAAAAGACATCTCATCTCTGAACTGATATTCCTCTTGGCTTGTTCTTGGTCTTATTTCTTATAACACAGGTATACAAGGTTTTGGACCAGAGAAACTGGATAGCGACCCTATAGGAATTTTTCGTGCTGATTCCGAATCTGGTACCCGTTTTTCTCTATCACGTCAAGTTTTTGAGAAATCGTTATATAACGGTTTTTGATATTTTTACCTATAGTCTATGTCAATAATGAGGTCGTAGACCCTATATGCCTTAACCGATTTCAAAGTTTTTGGTACTCATATGAAAGAGAAATGACAACGCAATATATCCTTTATACACAAATTTGGAATTGATTCAGTAACTTGGAAGCTATAGGGCAAAAAACGCGATGCTGATTTCCAATTTTTAGCGATTTTGTTTAAAAACTTTAAATTCAAATGGTTATAATTTCCGAACCAAGGCTGGTATTCCAGGTCTTAAAACTTTGAATGAAAGAACAATCAATTGAAAAAGTTTTGAGCCTAAAACAAAAAAAATCCGTTGCGTCGTTCTAATTTTATGAGGATTTTCGCTGAAAATGACAAAAACAAATTTTTATTTTTGGTATATTCTTCGCTCGTTCATATGTATATTTCAGTTCGAATTGTGTATGTTGGTAAAAACTGGCTTAAAAAACATAAAACTTAAATTCTATTTTAAAACCTATCTTTAAAGCTAAAAACCAATTTAAACTTTAAAAATGAACAGAATTTGAACTGTGCCTTTTGTATTGTTTACTATCTGTTTCGCGTATAAGGGACCAGCAATAGTCACTCAACATTCCTTCATCCCAAAAGCCCTTATATTTTTTTTCAATCCTCTGTAGGTCCTGGTGAATGCGCTCTCCTTGTTCGGCGCTGCAGCGAGATGGACCAGCCTTCGAATATTTGATTAAATTTTTTCCGAAAATTTCCTATGCCAAAATTAAAGAAGGTGTTTTTATTGGACCAGACATCATTTTTTGCCCTATAGCTTCCAAGTTACTGAATCAATTCCAAATTTGTGTATAAAGGATATGTTGCGTTGTCATTCCTCTTTCATATGAGTACCAAAAACTTTGAAATCGGTTAAGGCATATAGGGTCTACGACCTCATTATTGACATAGACTATAGGTAAAAATGTCAAAAACCGTTATTTAACGATTTCTCAAAAACTTGACGTGATAGAGAAAAACGGGTACCAGATTCGGAATCAGCACGAAAAATTCCTATAGGGTCGCTATCCAGTTTTTCTGGTCCAAAAGTTGGCCTTTATTTGTAAACTTGTGTAATCGTTAATAGTTTTGAAGCGAAAAAAAGGTTAAAAATTCGAAATAAATGGCAGTTTAATTGAAGAGCACAAGGACTTTTCTGTTTTGCGGAATCTGTCAGACTGGGACGTCAGCTGCAGAGGGTTCTCCTTATTCTTAACAACACAGTCCTCTCCATCTATCTCTATCCTCTGCCATATCTTTCCAGTTTCGGACCCTCATTTTCTTCAAATCAGCTTCGAAATCTTCAATCTATCGATTTCTTCTTCTTTTTCTTCCAATCGTTTTCAATTCGAATGCCTCCCGTGCAATTCGATTTCTGGGCATTCGTAAGACATGCTCAAGAGGGTTAACATCAATATATTTCTACCAGTCCAATACGTTTAGTAAAAAAAAATTTTTGATTCATACTTATCGGACTTATGAAAAAAACTGATTCCTTTAACCTGTATCTAGCTCCTAATAAGCCCTGTCAAATACTCTTTACTTTGTGACATTGCGTAGCGCCAGGCACATAACAAGGCGAAAATGGTTTTACGGGTAGTCCCCTCCAAAATCAATTTCATTTCTACTAGATTGATGCGAGGACGTTTTGGGGTAAGCGATTTTTTTTTGCACGAAAACTTTATTCCTTAGAGTAATAAGGAGGCCAATTTAGTAAAGAGAAATACACCTGGGCTGATGTGAAACGGCGAGCCGCACAGTGCGGCATCGGTGGAAAAAAAAGAATTTTTCAACTTTTGAATTTCAAAATTTTAATGATTCACTTTTGTAAACAAAAGATTGGATATGAGGAATTCGACATTCTTTTTATGAAAATTGAATTTTTTTATTTAAAAAAAAACTAACAAATATCAAGGAAATGTTATTCAATAAATTTGAGATTTAAATTGTTGTCCAAATAGAGAACATTTTTTATGTGAAAACCCAACGCTATTGCCTTTGTATTATTTTTTGGTGAAAATATAGCAATTACTCTTTCATGTTAAAAAAAAATTATTAAAATTGAAAAAGTAGAATAATTATTAATTTTCCAGAAATTATAGTAAAATGCTCAATAAGACAAGAAAGGGCATACTTTTAGGTCTTACTAATTAAAACATGGAACGATTTATAAATGAAACATTATTTTTGTTTACGAATATGTAGCGTAACGAAATTTAATGACATTTCAATGTAAAACAATTTAGAAAGCAAGTCGGTCAAGCCCGACTTTGAAATACCCAGCGTCCCGACATTATGAGCGCACTATGTTTTGCTTCTCTATTTGTGGGCGTGGCATGGGAGGCAACAAAAATTATTTCCCTACACCTTTCATTCGCCTTGGTGAACCTATGTTTGCGAATTTGAAGCTTCTAGCCTTTTACTTCGGAAGTTACGAAAAAATCTTTATTTCTGGGCGTGGCAGTGGGCGGGCCACAAAAAATTTTCCTAACCTTTCATTCGCCTTGGTGAACCTATGTTGCGAATTCGAAGCTTCTACGCCTTTTACTTCGGAAGTTACGAAAAACTTCATTTGTGGGCGTGGCAGTGGCGGGCCATAAAAAAAAATTTTCCTAAACATTTCATTCGCCTTGGTGAACCTATGTTGCAAATTTGAAGCTTCTACGCCTTTTACTTCGAAGTTATAAAATTCACTATTTGTGGCGGGCAGTTGGCGGGATATAAATTTTTTTTTGCCTACAAACCTTTCATTTGCCTTGGTAACCTATGCGCGAATTTGAAGTAATACGCCTTTTACTTTAAAGCGATAAGCCCTTATTTTCGGCTTATTGGTGGAAGCAAAGAGGTGTCCATTTTTTTCAGGATATGTCCCTTTTCGTAGTTTACCAGTACACCAATATAGGAATGAATGTTTTTAGTGGTTCGCAAGTTACAAGCATTTTATTGAAAAAAACAACAAATTAATTTGTGGCGTGGCAAGTGGGGTGTTTCAATTTTTAACTTAGGAATCTATTTGATCCCGATATACTGTGCAACGTTTCGCCTTGATTGTCTGCCGTTTCGAAGGAGATCCAACTCTTTCGGACGGAAAACGGACATACGGACAGATTGAGAAAGGAAGATACGGATTCCAGACGGACATACGGTAAAACTCACAGACGGACAATGTCTAAATGGATTCAGTTTTTGGTCCTTATAATTAAAATGGAAATTTTTATACCTCCGAGCTTAATTCTCCCTGTTACAATATTGGCACGAAATTAATATACCCCGCTTACGCTGGTAATAAAAACAACACATTTAACATCAATATCTTTCTATGACACACTTTAACTTGGAATGCTTTACTAGAAAAGCGGAATGCATTTGTGAGATATTTTCGGTGATTTCGAAGGCTAATATCGTTCGCGGAAGGCTGTTGATGGTATTATCTTCTTTTAAATGGAGACAACCAATGTTTAAGCTTTTGAAAATAATTTAAATTCTTTAATTTATATGAAAATTCCATATAATGCTAGATAGGAAATAAAAACATATAAAATATCCAATTTTCGATGTGCGTTAAACCCAAAGTAGGCGTGGCAGCCCCAATAATTTTAGAAATACAGAAGTGTTTCTGCAAATTTCAATACTCTACGACAGTGCTTGCCAGTACGACCACTAGCACAATTTCTCTCATTCTTCACATGTATGTGTGCTTAAGAGGCTCATGCAGTGCGCTGCCAAACTGATAGAATTCTCTCGCTACACAGACGCTGTATGCGAGAAACAACAACAAAGAAACAACAAAGCCGCAATACTCAGCTTTGTATGAAAGAGTATTACGCTGGCAAGCACTGCTCTACGACCACTAATTCTATTTTTTTCCAAAAAATATATGGAGCGGCCCTACTGTGCGCCGTCAGGAAGGGCCCTTTAGAGATTCAAACCCCTTCCAAAATTAAGATTTATATCTTTTAAATGATGCCTAATAACTAGGAATTGAAAAATTGCCTTTAAATAAACAATAGAAATGCGTTAAAAACAATAAGGCAATTCACAAGGCCTTCTAAAATCACTTTAAATCTATCCCCTGATTAAATGAAAGGATTTTAGTAGACATTGTGAGTTGCCTAAATATAATAAAAATAAATTAAAAATTTGGGTAAAATCTGCTCAGCTCAATCTTATTAAAAAATATTTTTAAGGTCTTTGATGCATTCTTGAAGACTCATTAAAATATTTGCTTTTTAGGGATATATTTCAATTAATTGCAGCTAAAAACTAAATGCAAGAAAATGTTGATAACGAAAAGCCAAACATTTTTCAGATAGATTCATTTGGACTGCGTGACTGAATGCTTTGATTCTTTGACCCTCAGGGACCCTTAACTCTAGGAGTGATAAATTACAAAATCTTTCATTGTTTTATAGTTATTCAAAAGACCGAATCTTGTGTACGGCCCCAAAAAGGTTCAGTTGAACTCTCACGCGTTTTATGTGCTTTTTATACCCGACACACTCTGTGTCGAGGGTATATTGCGTTTGTTGGGTTGTGTGTAACACCCAGAACCAGTCGAGATAGACCACAAAATGTATATAGAAATGATCAGCGTCACGAGGAGATTCGATTTAGACATCTCCGTCCGTCTGTCTGTCTGTCCGTCTGTCCGTCTGTCCGTCTGTCTGTCTCTGTATACAGTTATCTTATCGAAGGAGTTGAGCTATCTTGACAAAATTTGGTATGCGTGCTCACGGGGACATGAGTAAGAACAAGTTCGAGAATGGACCCGATCGGACCATTTTTAGGGGTACCTCCAGTACTAGGGTCTGTTACGAAAATCACAAAATCTGCTCTAAAATCGAAGTTTTTCAAGATATTTTGATGAAACTTGGTATTTGAACATGTTTAAAGGCAAGTAATATGATTTCAAAAAATTTGAAAAGTGGGCGTGGCATAAGGGCGTTTTTCGAAAATTGTCTCCTTCACCCGAAATACAAATGGGAATTGAACGAAAGTTGGCACGTATGCTTTCTTGATAGCTAGTAACGTCCTCCCCAAAAATTTTTTCGATAGAACCATTATTAAGGGTACCTCTAGTAATAGGGTCTGTCACAAAAATCCCAAAAATGCCTCAAAAGCGGATTTTATTGAAATATTTCAATGAAACTTAGAATTTAAGCGTATATATAAGGGTCCGATTATAATTTTAAAAAAATTGAAAAATTGGGCGTGGCAAATGGGCGGTTTTTATAAAGAAATTAAACAAAAGTCGGTATATGGGCCCAATATGTCCTTAAACACCTCTTGATATTAAAAATTATTCGAACATAAGTGTCTGTGTCGGGTATTCTATTGTCAGGCTCGCCTGACTATAACACCCTTACTTGTTATTATTATTATCATATGTACAAACTATAAATTTAAAATGCTTAATCTTTTATGGGTGTCATAAGATTGTTCATAAAACACGCATACACAAACCTTTAATGGCAGCTCTAATTTTGTGCTATAAAATAATAATTAGAACATCGTAAAACTTCCAACTAGACAAGTTTTGAGCACACAACGCGACACACACACGCACGAACGCGTGCCTCCCTTTAACGCGGCGAATGTTGCGGAGGCGTTTATGACATTTTTATCTTTTTTATTACGCATGCATGTCCCACTATGCCATTTCGAATACATATTTAGCTTAACTTAAGATTCAAGACAAAGCAGGTTAGACTTAATTTGATGCACCTTGCACAACAGAAAGTTCGTTTACCCAACTCGATGATAAGTTGGGAAGTCGGTTTTTTCCGATTGCCGCAAAGAATGTGAAAATATAAAACTGAAACTATTCAAAGAAATCATAAAGCAGAATGTCACACAAATATATATGGTATGGTATGTACATACAATATTTATATAAATGTATGTAAGATTGTGCTTTCAAAAGTTAGCTCCGCACGATGATGATTTATGTTGCAAGACGTTTTCTTAAGATTGAACAAAACTGCTAATAAACATGACATTCTTGAGGACTTTCAATTGTATAGACGTATTACTCAAAATATGTCGCTGAAACGCTTCATTAAGTCCCGATTTTCCTAACTACTGGAAATCGATTTTACGCGAAACCAATGCGTGCCCATGACTTCGAGCGCCTGCGAAGATAAGCAAAGTTCTAACATGCAATAGGAAATTGAACTAAAATTTGTTATTGTTGCCGCGGTTTCTTCGTTTGTCGATAGGAATTTAATCTCTCTCTTTCTCTCCCTCTCTCTCTCTCTCTCTCTTGCCTTCACCTAAACTTTTAAAATTCTTCTCTTTCATTGTCCTGCCCAGCGGCGCACTGCTTAATGGGTTGCGCCGACAAAATGCATTACCGAAAGCATACTTGTAATAGATTATCCTTGCTAATATTGTCTGCAATATTTTATAAAACATTGTATTTCCTGCCTTTTTATCAGAGGATGGTGCAGTGGAAAATGCCTGAGATAGCAGTCGGAAGGCCCGAGGGCAGGCAAGAAAAAGTGGAAAAAAGTTGAAGTTCACAAAAATGTGCTCCAATGGATAAAAATAAGAGATAATCTGGAAATTCTATTTTAGCGCTAGCTAGGCCCTAGCTAGTTTATACCTTGGGCTTAGCTAGTAAAGTCTAGCTAGCGCCCTCCTAGTTTGTTAATGCTTCGGCTAGATGGCGCCCGGCTAGTTATTTCTAGCTAGCGCCCGGCTAGTAATTACTATGTAGCGCCCGCCTAGTAATTTCTTGTCATCGGGTTCGATCCCTGCTCCAGCGAGGGTTTTTTTTTTTTGTTTTTTTTTTTTTGTTATAATAGTAGACTTTACCAATAGGCTCTAGCTAGCGCCAGGCTATAGTTTGCTGTCCGGGTTTTACCAAGAGAGAACTAACTAGGCCCTGTCTAGATTATTCTAGTCATCGCCCCTACAGAGGAGGTTCTAGCTAGCCCCTAGCTAGCGCTAGGCTAGATTTATCTAGTTGGGCAAATCCAGCTAGGCGCTAGTTAGGCACTTGCTAGGCCCTAGCTAGCAACTAGATTTCCAGCCGGGTAGTAATGGAAATAAAAGGGCTTTCGTGGCAAAATTCCTAGGAGTTGGATTTGGAAGCCATATTTTTTAATAAAAAAATAAAAATAAAAACAATTTGGCGTCTGCCAGAGTGGGACTCGAACCCAAGGACTTCGGGTTCTTGGCCACGCACTCTGTCCACTGAGCCACGCCAGGTTTATATGTGGACTTTTCTATTGAGGTACTAAAGCACTATAATGTAGCAAACGTTCGACAAGTATTCGGCAGCGGAATACTTCTTTGGTTACAAGTAAATAAGTTCGTAAAGGGAGCTGATTACAAAGCGGCCATGCTTATGTAAAAGTAATGAAGATTGTAATCGATTCTTTCTGGCATACTGACTGCTAAGTAATGGAGAAGTATTGGATTCCGTAACGTACATTTGCGCTGCTGGGTGGCTTTCCAAACAAATTCACAAAGAATAAGCAGCTTGAAGGCTCGATTCCGACGAACTGTTGACGGCAACACTCTTACTCAATGTTTGCACAAAAATCAGATAATTGTGTGCCAAACACATTAGAGAAAAATAACAAAACTTTAGTTGTTTGTATTAAATCGAAATAGATTGCTATCCTCGACTCGCCTTTAAATTACTGTAATATTCAGGACATGCAAACATACGGTCGGTCGTTTTACCTGTTTAATGGCTATTCTTTAATGATTGCCTTATCCGGATATCTAAAACACGCGCTATTTGATTTTCTTCAAGCAATGATAATCGATTTTTTATTAAAATGTCGAAATCGTGCTTCGAAATTCTCAGGGCATTTCGGAAAGACCGATTCAAGGACATTAAGAATATATGTATATTCATGGTATTTCAATATAAAAAAAAGTACGAAAGACGATTGCGTTTCATGGCCATATTATTTTTGGAACATTAATTAATAACCTAAAACCATAGAATCCCTGTAGAAATTCAGATTGGTCTCTAACTGCTCCCGGACTTGCCACAATCACGGCAGATAAATTAGCCCTTGATTTACTTGATTTGTTCCTTATGGAGTCTCTGTGCAAAGTCGTCATTTATTAGGTAAAAATACTTATTCCTAATTTCGACCAGTTAGTCTCAGAGTCAGGCTGGCAGCCGGGGTTGGTTTTTTGTGGGGTTATAAGTGGGGCTCGGAAAAAGCGGCCTAGAACCCTTAACAAAAATATATTAAAAACTATCGAAAATTCTGGTAAAGTATCAAAATTTTTTCATGACTCTTTAGGCATAGATAACCATACCATATGTCCATTTTTTCGCTGGACAGTACGTTTTTTTTAAGCCGATACAGCGGTCATGCGAACATATTTGAAATCAGGATTTGTCATGCGATTGTACTTTTTTTTTTAGAAATATGCCCACAGCCCATCATTTTTTGAATTAAAAATTTTCAAGATCCGACAAACGACGAGTACCGTTGTGAGGGGTAGGTTCTCTACATCCACGCGTTTCGTCTAGCCTTTAAACAAAACAATTGCCGGCAATAGTTGCCCTAATGTAAAAGGGCACATTGACAAGTTTGATTTAAATTGGCTTGTTGTGACGCTGAAGATTTTGATGAAGAATAATTGGTTTTTATTCACTTAAAAACTGGTGATTTGCACTCTCAAATGCTTCGTTGTATTTGGAAATCTCACAATTGTTAGTTCTGAGTCCGAAAAATTCAAATCCGTTTTTTTTGCAGAAGCGAGATGGTAACGTTAGGCATAAATCAAGGACCTTCAAGGCATATTTCAGAGGAATCAGTTTGGAGGTTTTATCGGAATTTTTCACTGTTTATAACGCACTTTTTGTCACTTTGAGGGCATTGTTTTCCAATTGCTAGTTATTAGGCGTCACTTAAAAAATATAAATCGTAATTTTGGGAGGGGTTTAGATCTTTAAACGGCCCTTCCTGATTGTTCACAGCAGCCCAGGTGTGTTGCTCCTTCCTAAACTGGCCTTCTCATTACTCTAAGGAATAAAGTTTTCCTGGAAAAAACATCATTTACCGGAAATTTTCGTCGTATCCTTCTAATTGAAATTAAAGCGATACATTTAATGCCTGATCACAACAAATTGATGGAATCGAACGATGAAGATTCACATTCCCATGTTCCTTGAAATGTCCTTGAAGCTAAATAAAATACTTAATAATAAAAACAGAACTTAGTCGCTTCTCCATTAAAACCTTTTTTGCTAGACGATAAAACTTTGCTTTTGCAAGTTTTCCTGTTCGACTTTATCGCAGAATAATCATTTTCGCCATTTCTTAGGGGAGTTTTTTTCTTTCGTTCTCTGCAATCAAAAGCATTTTCTTTTGTACATATTTTTTCGCATAGCATTTTCATGCTCTCTTGTTAACAGATGTTGCCGTTAATTTGCGCTTAAGAAGTTCGTGCTTTTTCAAGAGAAAATCTCATCCAAGGTATCTTCAATAATGAAAATCAATTAAAGTTCGAAAGAAGTTTTTATTCTGAATGGAAGGACAAATAAATTTCGATTGAAACAACCTGAGGTTCAGAAGGCCGCAAATCTTCTCAAGAAAATGGCTGAAAATCTTCAACTAAAACTCATAAGCAAAAACACTTAAAGACGCACTCTATAATTTCATTTATGTGGCATTTGTGGCCATTCCCCCGCCGATTGAAGAGTTACTCAACAGAATGCAAAAATAAACTTTTATCGAACTGTCGAATGCAGACTATGTACATACGTAGTTGTTCTAAACAAAAAAAAAACGAAAGAATGTCAACATTTCGATATCTTAGGGAAAATATTTAGTATGAAAATAACTTATCTTGGAACAAGAAACACCCTGGGACATAGAAGACCTCGTGTCTATCAGCATGTGGTTCAGTGCTGCTTGTGGCATCGCAAACTTCAATAAAATATGACTGTACAAGTATCCAATTTAAAAGCAATATCTAACGTCATTGTCTCTTCCACCGGCCATTTATATACATACATATAGTAGATATATATGTACGCGTGTCGACTGTTTAAACGCCACTATTATTTGTTGCTGCAATCTTATAATATCGCACATAAAAAGCTGCTGCTGCAGCTTGGAGGAATTGCGTGTTGCGTTTTGCATGGCCCGCCGACACGCCTACACTAATAGACAAGCGAGTTCAGACACGGCACGACTTGTACCTTATTCGTTGCCATTCGTTGGGAAAGCACGCCGCTAGTGGCTTAAATTTCACCAAGCGGCGCACGACGCACAGTGTCACATGAGCAGAAAAAAATGCCAAAAATCGAGGTTCGAATTGTTAAAATAATTTTATGAATTCCGATAGATAATATTCATATTAAGACAAATAAAAAAGAATTATGTCAATATGTTTAGCCATTGCCCCACAGCATGCTCTTAAACTTTGAAGTTATGGAAACTGTTGTTTGTTTTGAGTGCAAAAACTTCAATGTAATTGCTTGTGCTTTAGTTGCTCTGTACCAGGGCTGTTGCGAATATTCGCATCCGCATCCTCAAGTGCGGAGCTTCCGCACGAATTTTAACATCCGCATCCGCATCTGCATCCGCATTAATCGATGCGGAGCTCATGCGGATGTACGTGTGCCATAGTACAGAAAAATCTAAAAGATTTAAGCTAAACGATACAATGCCAAAAGATCCAGAAGAGCACACTTTAATGGACTCTGTGAAAAAGTCGTGCTTAAAAAATGACCTGGCAATGATGTTGGACTCATCAAGTGAAGATGAAAGCTTTGAAGACTTAGACTCTGCTCTTAAGAAAGAACTACTCTCTTACCAAACTAAGAAAAGGATTGACATAGATGAAGATCCCCTCAGGTGGTGGAGCGTTCATGCCACTGAATTGAAAACGATGGCATTGTTAGCACGAAGATTCTTATGTCCACCCCCAGCAAGTGTTCCCAGCGAATTGCTTTTCAGCAGCGCGGGCTTAATTTATGAACCTCAAAGAAGTCGCCTCGAACCTGAAAAGGCAGCTAAGTTACTTTTTATCAAAAATAACACGCCAATTTTTAACTTTAATTATTGAACATAATATAGCTTAACTGAGACTAATGTATAATACGAGAATGTATATGTGTATTGATGTATATATGTATATATATATTTTATATCAAATTACTTCCATTATATGTTGTTTTCATAAAAGTTGCGATCCGATCATTAAGTTTAATATGTCATAATACAACATAAAGTTTTTACTACCAGGTAACGTTTATTAATTTTAAGTTTGTTTATAATACGTTAACTGTCATTGGTTTAAAGTAAACAATAATAAGTTGAATTTATTTAAAATAAAGATTAATTTTTTTTAAAAATTGAATTTCTCAATTTCCCGAAATTCCCTCTTTTAATTTTATAAAATATTGTTGCAATAAGTAAGTAGAATAACATATAAAACGATAGGCTGCCCCAATTTGCCCCGTTCGTAATAAGAGCGTTTTTTCTATAGGGACCTCGGAGTTAAAAACTGTCAAATTGTTTCTCATTTGTCAAAAATAAAATAAATAAAAATATTGATGAAGATAACCTAAAAGAAAGAGTAAAGATGATAAGTTTGCAATTTTACACTCGGCGGAATAGCTGCAAACGATACAAAGAGCGGTTCCTTACGAAATACTCAAATTGGCTAAACTCGCTTTTTGAAACACGTTTGAGTGTAAGTAAATTTCAAATGAAAATTATTGAAATTGATTATGACATGTTTATTGTAAAATAGGAACATAGTTTCACAATGTCAGAAAATGTTCTAAAGAAAAAAAAACATTGATGTTTTCAAGCATTTGTTGCTATCCTCAAGTTCACAAATATAGAAAACTGTGCACGAGAAAAAAACAATTGTGCAAAGAATTGGAAAATTACGTTTTATTTTTTAATAATGATGATGATGATGACAGTATATCGTCTTAGAATATAG
The DNA here is from genome assembly GCA_020466095.1 of Chlorops oryzae. Classification (NCBI taxonomy): domain Eukaryota; kingdom Metazoa; phylum Arthropoda; class Insecta; order Diptera; family Chloropidae; genus Chlorops; species Chlorops oryzae. The sequence continues at coordinate 28,761,648 of CM035807.1, read as the reverse complement.
ATTTTGAGGCCTTTTTTTCATCAGACTCAGAATTTGAAAGCTCTGGGAATGAGTCTTTGTAAAATTAAATTCGAAAATTTTTTATTTATTTAATATACCTTGAATGTTAATAAAGATTTCTATTGTTTCATTGAATTATTGTAAGCATTTTTTTTTAAATTTTACTTGCTTTAAAGCTCTGCACTATAATTGGAAATTTTCTAATGTCGAAAAAAATCAATGAAAACTACATTTCTTGAATAGTATTAACGATATTCAACACAGCGAAGAGGCGCTTTATCCTTTGCATTTTCGCGCGTTTTCACTTTAATATAATTTCTATAGAGCTTTCGCATGACCAAAACTGCTTTTGGTTTCTGATTAATATGTTTTAAGTTTACAAATCTGCGAAAAATTCTTCACATTTTTTATTTCCTTTGAAAATTTTTATAAGAATAAGTATGCTTTAAATCTTCAAAATTTGAAGGGGCGTATTTTAAAAATATGAATTTTTTTTTTCATTTTGCTCATTTTTGAAAGTCCGTCAATCTATGTATACATACATGTAATTTCAACTCTCTAGGATAAACAAGTAAGAAAGCTAAAGTCGGTCAAGCCCGACTTTGAAATACCCAGCGTCCCGACATTATGAGCGCACTATGTTTTGCTTCTCTATTTGTGGGCGTGGCAGTGGGAGGGCCACATAAATTATTTCCCTACACCTTTCATTCGCCTTGGTGAACCTATGTTGCGAATTTGAAGCTTCTACGCCTTTTACTTCGCAAGTTACGAAAAGTCTTTATTTGTGGGCGTGGAAGTGGGCGGGCCACAAAAAATTTTTTCCTACACCTTTCATTCGCCTTGGTGAACCTATGTTGCGAATTCGAAGCTTCTACGCCTTTTACTTTGGAAGTTACGAAAAATCTTCATTTTTGGGCGTGGCAGTGGGCGGGCCATAAAAAAAAATTTTCCTTCACCTTTCATTCGCCTTGGTCAACCTATGTTGCGAATTTGAAGCTTCTACGCCTTTTACTTCACAAGTTACGATAAGACCTTATTTGTGGGCTTATTTGTGGGCGTGGCTCACGGAGGGCGGCGTCAATTTTTTTCCAGGATATGTCCCTTTTTGTAGTTCACCAGTACACCAAATATCAATGAAATGTGTTGAGTGGTTCGCTAGTTACAGGCATTTTACTGAAAACACATTATATTCATTTGTGGGCGTGGCAGTGGGCGGATGTCTCCCATTTTTACTTAGGATCATACTCGGATCCCGATATACCTGTGTGCCAAATTTCGACTTGATTGGTCCAGCCGTTTCGGAGTAGATCCGACCACGGACGGACGGACAGACGGACAGACGGACGGACGGACGGACAGACGGACATGTCTAAATCGATTCAGTTTTTGATCCTGATCATTTCTATATATATATGTCTATATCTCCGGAGCTTAGTTCTCCCTGTTACAAGATTCGCACAAAACTAATATACCCCGCTTACGCTGGGTATAAAAATGAGGGAAGTTAGGATTTCCCGTTATATGGCGGGTGGGAGTGGCAGTTTCAAAATTTCTTAATTAGGCCTATAGTAATACTCCTGCCAAATTTCATTGCTTTACGATAACTCCTTCTATTTTTTATTCAAAAAATGTATGGAGACGTGAACTGTGGGGCCAGTTGATTCGGCTATTCAGCGAGAAATGAACATCAACTGTCGATATCGTCGGTTAGCCGCAGTCACGCAGTTGGTGCATTTCCTTTGCAATCACTGTCGGAAAAGTTGTTGAATTCTTCTTCTCTCGAAGAAGCCACAAATTATCGGTGCACTGTTGTCGAGGCGTTGTCATGCTATCGACATTGATTGCGATGTGCAGCCGTTTTACAAAAGATGATATGCCTTTGCCAAATATTAGGTGGTAAAAAGAAATCATTATTTTTGCATTAAATTGGGGTTTTTTAAGGTTTAGAATGACCGTTTAGGTAAATATGCGCCGTTTTGTTTGATAACTTGTTGCCATTTTAAATTTTCTTTCTCTCTATAGAAGCCTTCGTTCCAAGCAAAAAATTGGACAGTCGAATTCAAGCCTCTTTGAAGCGAATGTTTCACCAGCAAAATTGTTCGCCATGGACAGGAACAGTGGTAATCATTGGGCCACCTAAAGTGGATGCAGAAGAACCTCCAACCAAATCCGAGCTTCTGGGAGTACGAGTGTGTGGCTGGCGTTGTCCTGATAACAATTCCCTCCTATGGCCAAATGGCCGCTTCGATGCTTTTCGACGGTCAATTGTTGACAGAGGTTCCAATTAGAGTTTTGCCGTATGGGAGCAGCTATAGTGATAATTCCCTGCCAATCACCAAACAACAGAAAACCTTCTGGCCGTCATTCCTGGCTTGCACGTTTCCACGGTTCACCGTGTTTCGATCACGTTTTCGCTTGACGTTGTTCGAAGTGACCACTTTTCATCACCGTCACCACGCTCAGAATTGTCGATTTTGTGCGGTTCAGCAGCGATTCGCAATGGAAATCGGTCTATGGGTTTTGCGTTAACTCGTGTGCATACATCGAGCTTCTTTGTGTATCCAGCCTTATTCAATGTTCCAAAACGTTATTGTCAATCTTTAGCTCTGTTGCAATCGAAACAGTGCTAACATGACGGTCGGACTCGATAATTTCCGTGATTTATGGACATTTTCGACATTGGCCTTATGCGTGGTGATCTTGACATCGAAGTTACGGAACGGATCGATGAAACCAAATGCGCATGATTGGCTTTACAGTAATCAGTCTATATTCACATTTTCAGCCGCTGCTTGCGTTTTCCCTTATCGAGAAAATGTAAATAATAGCGATTCTCTTTGCTGATGTCCATCTTGACAAGTTAACAAATGTTAATCAATCAAAAGTCAAAAAGCTTTTTGTACTGTAAGAACCAATGTAGCGGAACACGATCGACTTTACAACGCGAGATCAGATAAATAACGCATTATTGATTGGATTTCTTTTATACACCTAATATATAGTTCATAATTTATGCACTCGATTGGGAGTCGAGTCGCGTCTTATGAATTGCTAATTAGTGGGTGTTTCGGAGATCTCGAAATGGTAACTTAGATTGGCGGCTAAAAGAGTTCTGGGCAGATGCTTTTTCTAACAAGCACAGATGTTGCTAGAGTTCTTAGTTCTTTAAACTTTGAAGTGCATCCGATTCCATGGCTAATGAATGGGAATTGCCCATACTAAATTATCCGAAACGAATGCATGAATTCGATTCATTTTTGAAGAAAATCACTCAACGAACATAGCATGAGTCGTGGCTCTTTAGTATTGCATTGATGTGGATAACACTGCGACAAATTTTCGAGGTCATCGAGTGTTAAATAAAATTTGTCTTCAGTTTCTGAAAGTACTTGGTGAATATAGCAACGCCTCAAATTTGGTTTAGTCAGATTGGCTCCAGTTTTTTTTTGTTTGTTTGTTTGTTTTTTAATCGGTTTTAAAAATTGTGGCTGAGAACTTAATTGCGCATTTTCTTTAGCTATATCGCGCAACCCGTTCAATATTTTATCTTCGTGTCAATCACGAAGTTTTAGCCCTAAGCTCATTTAAATTAGTTGTAGAACTAACTGACCCGAAAAAACATGATCCAATAACAACAATTAGCAAAGCTCTCGCCAAATTTAAAGATTTTTCCACCTCTTATTAACGCTCCTGACCCATGGGTGCAAAGCCGGTAAGAATATTGTGAAAATTTTTAGATTAAAATTTTGAAAAATTATAACTGGACAACATCATTTCATCTGAGATCTCCTTGATGCACTTTGGCCATTGTAAAGCTGAAAATTTTTTACCCAAAATCAGAAGAAAAAAACTTAGGTACCCTTCAAATTTGCTCAAAATTTTTCATTTGGATATTCTTATTGCTCTGTTGGAAAAATAGAACTCAGTATATTTTGCGAAGCACTAACGAGTAGGACTGTTCCTCAAACGACAATCTATGAAGCTCGAATTAATCGAAAACAAAAGGGTACTGCTATTCTAAGAAGATCAATTGGGAACTAGAAATTATTATATAAAATGTGATTGCTATCCATCAATATTGGGTCCGCAACGGTCCCCATATTTCGATGATATAAATATCGATCGAATGCAAAAAAGAACTCTATGCATGATTTTAATTTTTCATTCCTCATAAGTACTAGAAAAGCTTTCACCTTAATAAATTCACATTATTCCATTCACTGAGACATGAATTTTATAGAAAACAAAATCGGAAAGTAATTCGTGAGACACTTTAGAAACTTCCGACACAGCGTTATAAATTCCATTAACATAATCCAACGACGTCATGCAAATTTCTTAAGAGTGTTAAGTGTTTAAGTGTTGCCATACGTTTCACAATGGCGCGCCGAACACCTGCCATTATAGAATTTTCAACTCTATAGGAATTGTATTGAAGTCTATGCTGAAATCATCGTTCCCGTGTCAACTTGTTTTCCTTTCATATTAGGACTTAAAACGTTGCATTCTTTTAAGAAATCCTCCTTCACTACGATTCGCTTCCTGTTAAAGTATAGAGTGCGGTATTATAATTTTTTTTTTTTTTTTTTTAGGAAAAAATTCCCTGATTGTGTTCCGGCAACCTCGTCTTTTAAATTATAACATACCGTTGCATATATTCTACCGGTTGTCTAGGACTTGCTGCTGCTGTCGGATTTTTTTAATTTTTTTTTTTTTTTTTTTTTTTTGAAAAAAGTTTTCACATTTGCATAAATTACCAAAATTGCATCAAGCAGTAAATTGCAGTTGAAGGTGGTTTAGCCGTAATAACATGCTATGAAAAAATAAGCTTCTTAAAATATGCGGAAGTCAGTATGGAAGAAGAAGAGAGAAAAAGAGAAATGAAAACAGAGAAAAAGGGCACTTTCGAAATGCAAAAATGTGACTTTTCCATGGAACTTGGAAGCATGTTTCTTACAAATACCTTCGCATGTTCAATTTTATTTTGTGAAAACCAAATTGGATTCCTTTTTTATCCTGTATCGAAAAAAGCAACGCTTTCGGTTATGGGCTTTGATTATTTTGGTTAAAATTTTGAACAACGTGCAATGTAATCGAGAATTTTATATTTAATATATTTTTGTTTTGTCCTGTGTTGTCTATCGCCAGCCAATTCTAGCTCCGTTCACAACTTAACGAGCTGCCAAAAGCGGATTTTATTCACAGTGATGCCTGATGGTTTTGATAGGCATATGGAGGTTTTGATTGACACGTCAACTGAAAGACATGACGGTACTACTGTCATTGTTCGATGGGTTTGAAAGGTGGGCATAAATTCTTTATACATGAATATGTACCACATTATATCAGAACCTAGCACACCGAGAGAAAAAGGTAGTTATATTAACTTCTTTTATTAATATCTTTTTTTTATTAAATTATTATATTTTTTCTTTATTTATTTGTTTCTATTTAAATCTTTTTCTCTTTCATCTCTTTAAATTTTTCCCGCCTCGGCTGAGCCTTGAACCGCTGACCTCCACCACTTCGCTGGGCGAACGTCTTAACCATTACGCTAAACGAACGAATTTAATTTGTTGGTCAAAATGCTCAGTTGAGTTTATGGTTGCTCAAGTTTTGGGGAACGTGCTTAAAAAATTGTTTCACTCCCAAAATTTTTTGCTTGAAAATGAACCATTAAAAAAAATTAAATAACTTAAAACCTTAAAAATTTAGGAAAAAATTTTTGTCTTCCAAAACAACTACACTCTGAACAAAAAAAAAAAACTGTAATTAAAAAAAAAAGTCCGAAAAATTCCCGCCGCCAGCAGGGATAGAACCCCGAAGCTCACGACTGTGGAGTCACAGTTTAAAGCACTGAGCTATCGAAACCTCCGGAGGCGGTTGATCAAAATGCGAACTTATACGTCTAAGTGAACGAAAGCGAAAGTGAACATAAAAAGTAACTGTTTTTCAACTGTTCATTTGACTGCTTTTTTCAGTGCATTTAACGCGGAATTCAGTTTATTTGACCACTCTTACTTTAACTGTTCTAAGTAGTTGATTTAACTGTTGTTATTTCTCTCGGTGTAGGTACTAAAAATACCCTTAAGTATTGGACCAATCAAGCTAAGAAAATAGGAGATGTCTATGACTATAAAAGAAGTTCCATTTGAATTTCAGCTACAAGAACCAAATTTCGAAGAATACTTTTCTGCCACGCCCACTTTTGAGTATGTCCAAATATCTTTCCGAAAATTGTTTACACAGAGCGTCTGCATCATCATCCCAACGAAATGTCTAGGTTTTTAGCCTTTACTGCTTCGAGTTCCAGACTACGAAGGATTGATCGTCCGACCGCTACATTCTAAAATATTACCGGGTTCGCATATAGAAAAGTGGAAAGGTACGCGTCAAGCGCGCATCGCCCTCACTCCGAGAGGCTCAAATCCATCAGCGGCCCATCTCTTGAATTGAGGCCCGTCGTATCGAAATACTACTTTATACTTTATATTCGGTATAAGTAGCTATGATTTATTTAGAATTAAGATTTGAATACTTATTGTTAGTTCCTATTTAAAGGAAGATTCAATAAAAAACAAGTAAAGAAGTTTACATCGGCAAAGCCGATTGCACACATACCTTTTCCTCAGCCTAAAATATGTTAAAACATTACCTTAACGAATATTCTTGCCGTTTTCGTTGTTCTAGCTTGGATATATATTTATACCTTATCTGTACTTCGATTTAGCTTCTAAAACTCGAGATTATTATTAAGCAAAAAAATTTCGCGAATAGTGGTCATGGTCAAATTTTAACCGTTAGAGGATAATATGTCTAGCTGCGAAATACTCAATTCAAAATAGTGAAAATCAATTTTTTGCGAATTTCGCGAATGGTGGTCTTGATCAAGTTTTAACCCTTAGAGGACATTTTGTTTAGCTGCGAAATACTCAATTCAAAATAGTGAAAATCAATTTTTTGCGAATTTCGCGAATGGTGGTCTTGATAAATTTTTAAGCCTTAGAGGACATTTTGTTTAGCTGCGAAATACTCAATTCAAAATAGTGAAAATCAAATTTTTGCGAATTTCGCGAATGGTGGTCTTGATCAAGTTTTAACCGTTAGAGGACATTTTGTCTAGCAGCGAAATACTCAATTCAAAATAGTGAAAATCAATTTTTTGCGAATTTCGCGAATGGTGGTCTTGATAAATTTTTAAGCCTTAGAGGACATTTTGTTTAGCTGCGAAATACTCAATTCAAAATAGTGAAAATAAAATTTTCGCGAATTTCGCGAATGGTGGTCATGGTCAAATTTTAACCTTAAGTGACGACTTTATTTGGCGGCAAAATACACAATCAGAAGAAGCAAAAAAAAATCATTTTTGTATACAGATATGAGAATAAGAGAAAAAGTGTTTTTTTCTTATATGTAGGATGATGACCATAGTTAAAGCGATGTCGCAATTTTTTTTCAGCGAAAGCTTAAGTCTACATAGTAGCTATACACACACCAAATTTCAATAAGCTGGGATGTATAGTAAAAAAGTTATCCTTAAAAACCTTAAAAATCGTGATTTTTGAAACTTCTGAACCACTTCCCACGACCCAAGGAGGGACTACGAAAAAAATTTGTATGCAGTTTTGCGGACATTTACCTGGTTCAAGTCCATGCCAAATTTTAATATGATATCTTTCATGGCTTAGGAGTAAATTACGAAAAACTAAAGTGTGACCGACAGACAGACAGACAGACAGACAGACAGACAGACAGACAGACAGACAGACAGACAGACAGACAGACATGGCTAGATCGACTCCTCTTGTCACCCTGATCAAGAATATATATATATGTCTATATCTATCGCGACTCCTTTGGTATGTTACATACACCGTGCCAAACTTAATATACCCTTTCCTTCGGAAAAGGTATAAAAATAGAAAGCCAAAAAAAATTGGTTTTGAAAAGTTTAGGTTTTAGAGCAGTTCTTGTGATTTTAATTACAGACCCTACTACTGGAGGTACTCCTAAAAATGTTCTGATCCGGTCCATTCTTGTTGTTCACACTCATGGCCCCATGAGCACGCACAACGGGTTTTGTCAAAATAGCTCAACTCCTTCGATAAGAAAACTGTATACAACCAGACAGACAGAAGGACAGACGGACGGACGGATTGATGGATATAAATCGAATCTCTTGGTGACGCTGATCATTTCTATATACATATACAGTCGACTCTCGTTAATTCAAACCTGCGATTGTTCGAACCTCTCTATAATTCAAAGTTATCACGAGTTCCCTACAAAATCTCTTTATAGAGTCGACTCTCGTTAAATCAAACACTCGATATTTCGTAATACTTTAAGAGTCCTTCGATGTTCGAATTAACGAGAGTCGACTGTTTTTTGTATGGTCAATTTCATAAAATTTGTGCAAATACCTCGTCAATTTGAAGGTGTACAAAAATGATAAAAGATTCAATTCAAACTTAATTGTTATTTCCTTCAATTGATACCAACCATTTTGACTTGAATTTACTGGTTGTATTGATATGTGTAAATAAATCAAACACGATTCGAAAATTTATTTCGAAATGTCGAAACGTTCCGGATCACAATGTCCGGAATACCTGTCATCAATACAAATAATTAAACGCATTGTTTATTGCTAATGCATGACCGATGAGCCGAACAATGGGTCTCGTTTGCGGTTAGCATTTTCATGTTTTGTTTAATTAATAGAAATGTCAAAATCGAACAAAAAAAATTTAGTTTACTTATTGCATGTACTCAATAATTGCTTTTCTTGTTGCATTGGATATTCTCTTCATAGAAAGATTGTGTGATTTTCCGCGTGATTTCAAACAAATTGAAATCAGATTTCAATTGCGTGTAATTGCCTCGGACAGAATATGTAGGTACCCTGCAGTAAATGCGAATTGTAAGAATATCCTTCCAATGGTATCTGTACCGAGCTCTTCATGATATGCTTGGAAATACATGATTCTGTAGAACATCATTCAGTAATCATCTCGTCTAAATGAATCAATTTTGGACTAACGTGAAATAAAACAAGTGAATCCGAATCAACGAAACATTGAACATTCGCTTCAATGGTTTCTTGACATAAATTAACCGCACAACATCAAAAGTCACTTTAGGCTAATATTTTCCCGTAATCTCCCGTTGAGCTGTGGGCACAAGCGAAGCACACGAATATTAACTCACCCCAGCCAAGTGACATTGTTTATTTAAGTTTTGTTATCTGGTTTCAGTCTTTTTTTTTTGGTTTTTATTGACATAAAAAATTTTCCGATGGAAAGAAGTTTTCGCCTCGGTTAACGGCTGCGAACGTGTCTGAAGATTGTATTTTGATTTCGATCATAGAACGATTTTGACCTCAACAATTTATTGGTAATTGAAAAAGTTCGGCTGAAACTTTATTTCGGCTGGAAAGTTTGTTTTTTCTTTTTTTTTTTTTGGTTCGTGCGAGAATCGATGACGTGCTCAAAAGGTTTAACTGTGCTATGGAACTCGTCGTCATAAGGAAAATGAGATGCTCTTGTTGCTCGCTCGCTCGCTTGCATGACGAACCGATTTTAAGTTTCGTGTCAACAAAAGTTCCCGAAAAAAACTAATAGATTGCTTTCGTACCATTAAAACAGGACGTGATAGTTAATTTCATTCGGGTAGACATGATAAAACTGGCGAAAGCCAGGAGGGGTAGGAAGGGCGAGGGATTTTCTTAAAGATGTGTTTTTTTTTTGAATTCTTATCTTGGGTATATTATTTTGTTTATTTCTCCAAAGGCGTTTGAAATTCTCTAAATCAATGGTTGGTATTGGCTACGGGGAAAGTTATGGAAATTGGAAAAAATTCTCCGAAAGAAACGCGGAAGGGGAACAGAGTTCTTGGAATGTATATTTCGTTGCCATGATTGTGGATTGCTGGATTATAATATTCTTGGAAAATTGGATGTGACGTTTTCCATGAGCGTTGTTGAAAGATATGGAGCATGTCATTTCGTGTTCGATAGGCGGATGGTTTTTGAATGAACTTGTCTTTTTTCTAAAGCTTAGATGTGCCTTCTTGACTAATACCAAATATCTGTACAAAATGAAGTATACATAATTTCAAAATGGCCCTGTAAAAGATTATCTAAAAGTCAACAGGGACAAACTATTTTTACATTTTTTAAATTGACCTTAAATCACAGAAAATTTAATACTTTGAGGCTCATAGTCTGCAACACAGTTTAAACTTTTTGAAGGTTTAAACTCTCAAATAATTGTCTTCAGGAGATTTTAAACCAGGTTTAATAATTTTATATGAAAATTTTTGAAAAATTCAAACATAGCAAAGGTATTTGATTGAGTTAAAATGGTATGAAGACTAGAGCTGTAAAAATGCAAAAATTTACACTACTCGGGTGTATTCGTTATTTTTGGTGAAGTAATCGTTACTAATTACTCGTTACTAAGTACTCGTTCTATTTTTCTTAAAATTGTTAATTAATTCATTGAATAACTCAAGTATATAGAACTATAGCTGCAACTTCGGCCAAAAGCTATTACGTGGTACACCAAACTATAGTAAGAGCTATGGCGTGATTCACGAAAGTTAAACTTTTTCATCAAAACATGGTGGCTCGCGCCATTTGGCCGAAGTTGCAGCTATAGTTCTATATGAACTGAAGGTTGATAAAGTAATCAAAGCACCCTCATTCTCTTTGACTCTTCATTCAGTAGTTAGTAATCTCACTCTACTACCATACTGTTTTGCGGACCCATTATTTTAGTACTTAATTACTCCGGAAACCATCAGCTGGCATGTGTGCAAAATAGTACTAACGAGTAGTAACGTAGTAACGAGATACTTCCATCAGTAACGAGACGTTATTGATTACTGTCTACAGCAGTCGTTACTTTTCACCGAATAGATGTGCCTTCTTGACTAATACCAAATATCTGTACAAAATGAAGTATACATAATTTCAAAATGGCCCTGTAAAAGATTATCTAATAGTCAACAGGGACAAACTATTTTTCTTTTAGTTTAAAAACAAATTCAAATACACTGAACCCACTTTCTATCGGATTTGAGGTTAAATAATAAGAGTTTAAGAGCGTCAAAGTCATCCGAGCCTGAGAATGAAATACCCCACACAAATGGAAATATATAATATATATTTTTCCAAATAAGACCCAAACATTACTCCCGTTAAGACAAATTGTTCAGGAGATTTTTATGAGCACAAAAGAAACGCATATACTTATCTCTGCTTACGGTAGGAAAATTCATAGTTGCTCGAAAATATTTGAAATTCTCCTTTGCAATCGCGTCTACACAGAGAAAAAAGCAGTTCTGTAGGTTTTCTTCGTTTATCGAGTAGAAAAAGATTTATCGAATAAAAAAGGAAATACAGCTCTGATCCAGTTGCCGATACGGGCTACGAACGTTTCGCACCCTCAAATAACTAAATGTAGCGTTAAAAGTTACCAAATCTAAGCACGAATCATGCTGACTTCTATTAGATCTTCTTATGCATTTTAGATAGAAAGACTGCCTACTCTTCCAGTGTTTAGACATAACAAAAACGACTGCAGAACAAATTTCAAATTTCGTCAAAAATTCTCAAAAAGTTTTCTAGTTTTTCCCAGTAAACATTTGGAATCCTAAATGAGTCATTTATGAACTGTTGCCAGATTTTTAGGGGAACATTCCCCCTGAATGTCTCAAAACAAGGACAAAATTCCTTAAAATTCAATTTTGAAATCTTCTAAAAACAAAACCTTGGTCCCATAAGATTCCATACAAGTTTCCCTGACCACTTTTCAGCCCTAAGACTCCGTTAAGGATCATAAATGTCTTTTGATTTAGGGGAGATTCCCCTAAACTGGCAACAGTGCATTTATGAGACCTTGTTCGGAGTGCGAGCCCTCAGAGTGAGCTCATTTGGGAGTCCAAAATGAACGTGCTCCCGTTTTTGCGAAGGTCGTCCTATATGAGTCCGAAATCATATTCCAAAGGAGCCCATATTTGAGTCATATATGATTCCTTCTGCTCTCATCTGTATGAGTTTAAAAAAACATTATATTAGGTGTAGTAAAAAGAAATCCATTATTTTTCCAATAGATGGCGTTATTTATATGCATCTCGCGTTGTATAAGTCCGATCGTTTTCCGCTAGGGGGCATTAGAAAGATGACAGTTCCTACTAAAAAAGCTTTTTTGACACTTTTTTGATTGATTGATTCAGTTTTGTTTGAGAGCTTGTCAAAGATGGACATCAGCAAAGAGAAAATTCGCTACATTTTACAGTTTTTCTTCGATAAGGGAGAAAACGCAAGCCAGGCGGCTGAAAATGTGAATAGCGTTTATGGACCTGATACTGTAACAGCCAATCATGCGCAATTTTGGTTTCGTCGATTCCGTTCCGGTAACTTCGATGTCAAGGATGCACCACGCACTGGAAGGCCAATTGTCGAAAAATGTCGATAAAATCATGGAAATTATCGAGTCCGACCGTCATGTTAGCACTGTTTCGATTGCAAAAGAGCTAAAGATTGCACAAAAAACCGTTTGGAACCATTTGAATAAGGCTGGATACACAAAGAAGCTCGATGTATGGGTGCCACACGAGTTAACGCAAAAAAACCTCATAGACCGAATTTCCATCTGCGAATCGCTGCTGAACCGCAACAAAATCGACCCATTTCTGAAGCGGTTGGTGACTGGTGATGAAAAGTGGGTCACTTACGACAACGTCAAGCGAAAACGGTCGTGGTCGAAACACGGTGAACGGCGGAAACGGTGGCTAAGCCAGGATTGACGGCCAGGAAGGTTTTGCTGTGTGTTTGGTGAGATTGGCAGGGAATTATCTACTATGAGCTGCTCCCATACGGCAAAACTTTAACTGGAACTCTACTGTCAACAATTGGACCGTCTGGAAGGAAGCAATCGCCCATAAGCGGCCAGCTTTGGCCAATAGGAGAGGAATTGTGTTCCATCAGGACAACGCCAGGCCACACACATCGATAGTGACTCGCCAGAAGCTCCGGGAGTTTGGTTGGGAGGTTCTTCTGCATCCACCTTATAGTCCGGACCTGGCACCATGTGATTACCATCTGTTCCTGTCCATGGCGAACAATTTTGCTTGTGAAACATTCGCTTCAAGAGAGGCTTCTGAAATTCGACTGTCTCAATTTTTTGCTAATAGGAACGAGGGCTTCTATGAGAGAGGCATAATGAAATTACCTTTAAAATGGCAACAAGTTATCGAACAAAACGGCGCATATTTGACCTAAATCGGGTCATTCTAACTATCTTAAATAAAGCCCTCAATTTAATGCAAAAATAATGGATTTCTTTTTACTACACCTAATATATTACTCCTCAGAGGACCATTGGTCAGATAATTTCTCATTCACGGTGATCATTTAATTTAATCAGTAACACACGTACTCATAATTCCAACATACGATAGATGGATACCTTTATATAGAGGATTCACTGTTTTCCATTGTATCTAATTACACAGCTTGTTGCTTTGTTGTAAGACAACTTGTTTCAATTTAATTTGACCACCTTATCAGTAAATTTTTGATGCATGCACAGCATAATTTGATTACCCACTTATTTGATTGAGGCAAGAAACCACTCAGAAAATTGCAAGTACTAACTCATTCCCCCACATACCCCCCCTCGCACCTTTCAACCTCATGCACTCAAAATTCTCAATGACTCGTGGCTAAGCTCTTCGGCAAGCAGATCGTCGGAAGCCTTGAGTCCCACATTGGATAAAATTCAAAACTGACCCAAACAATCACAATGGCTGCATTAATTGGGCAAAACTGCATGCGTCGCATAAATTCTCTCTTCTTAAATGCCGAACAATGGAATTCCATTACAAATGACATTTTTCACATTGTTCTGCAACAATAATTGCATCGCTTTCCATAAAGTTTACGAAACTCGCAGCGTTTTAGTTTGGAATTGCCGCAAAAGAACAAAAAAAAATAATTTTTTTTTTTTTTTAAGTAAAAAAGTTCATCTTTTAGATTTCATCGGGCATCGGCGAAAATCGAGAACAATAGATTTTTGGCCTATTAGCTCCGTTTTCATGTGCTCCAAATTAAACTAGAATAGCGAAAATAGAGAAAAATAGTTATTTTATATATACATACATATACATATATCACGTCCGAGCGGGACGGAAAATGTGAAGGAAACGAATGCATTTCGCTGAATATTTCAAATGTCAACTTGCTATCGCTTTAAGTGGCGTTGAAAGATGGCAAGTGGGTCGGCGGAAATTTGATTTGCATATTTGCACACTTTCATAATTCAAGATTCTTTTATGCAAAAAATTTCGAGATTCCTCCAAACGATGACAAGTGTCAGAAACTTCGCTCGACAACGTTAAAAGCACATAGGAACTTTTCTTAAGTGGAGTAGGACAGAATGTGCTGTATCTAGCCAAGATGTGGAATATAGTTTATTCCGATCATTGATTTATAACATTGAGGCATTTCCACTTACAACCGTCCCACATATCAAACTTGCTTCTGTCACACTTTTAATTTCAATTCAGAAATATATCAGGGTACATCCAACTACGGCCTCCTGTAGGGATTTTTAAATTTTGTTGATTTTCTTATAGGTACTACTTAAAACACGGTGGAAACCGATTTTTAGGTGGATTTCAAATTTCACTAGTTTTTAGCATTAACATTTTTTCCTTATGAACTTCTTAACACGAAAAAAATTATGTCGAAAGTTTTTGCGGAAACATTTTTTAAATTGACTTTTGAAACCAAAATTTTTTCAATGGTGGAAGTGCAGCTTTTTCGAGCCAAAATCGACAGCGCGTTCTGCCGATTTGAATAAATTATCCCTTAAATCACAGAAAATTTATTACTTTGAGGCTCATAGTCTGCAACACAGTTTAAACTTTTTGAAGGTTTAAACTTTCAAATGATTGTCTTCAGGAGATTTTAAACCAGGTTTAATAATTTTATATGAAAATTTTTGAAAAATTCAAACATAGCAAAGGTATTTGATTGAGTTAAAATGGTATGAAGACTAGAGCTGTAAAAATGTAAAAATTTACACTACTCGGGTGTATTCGTTATTTTTGGTGAAGTAATCGTTACTTATTACTCGTTACTAAGTACTCGTTCTATTTTTCTTTAAATTGTTCATTCATTCATTGAATAACTCAAGTATATAGAACTTTAGCTGCAACTGCGGCCAAAAGCTATTACGTGGTTCACCAAACTATAGTAAGAGCTATGGCGTGATTCACCAAAGTTAAACTTTTTCATCAAAACATGGTGGCTCGCGCCATTTGGCCGAAGTTGCAGCTATAGTTCTATATGAACTGAAGGTTAATAAAGTAATCAAAGCTCCCTCATGCTCTTTGACTCTTCATTCAGTAGTTAGTAATCTCACTCTACTACCATACTGTTTTGCGGACCCATTATTTTAGTACTTAATTACTCCGGAAACCATCAGCTGGCATGTGTGCAAAAAAGTACTAACGAGTAGTAACGTAGTAACGAGATACTTCCATCAGTAACGAGACGTTATTGATTACTGTCTACTAGTGTCCGACCGAAGGTGGATTTTTAGCCGAAGACCGAAGGCCGAAGCCGAATGCAAAAAAATTTATAGTAAGGAAACAAAATCAGTGTTTATTCATTTGACAAGCACAAAAAAAAACCGCTCAAATTTTCTCTAAATTCTTTCGCTTTAGTCGCCCACAAAGTGAGAATTTACGGCAGTAATTCACTAGTGTAAAAGGTCTCAATGACCCAAGTACAAATATTTGTATTTATTTTGCACGCCCAAAGCACGCCCAAACTGGGCCCAAATAATGAACAGTATCTCGCCCAAATCGAGCCCTAACCGGGCCCAAATCTAGAAAGAACGCGCCCAAATCGAGCCCAAACCACGCCCAAATAATGAACAGACTCGCGCCCAAATCGAGCCCAAAACGGGCATGGGTAGTGAACAAACGCGCCCAAAGTCGAGCCCAATGCGCGCCTAAATCAAGCCCAAACCGGGCCCAAATCTAGAAAGAACGCGCCCAAATCGAGCCCAAACCACGCCCAAATAATGAACAGACTCGCGCCCAAATCGAGCCCAAAACGGGCATGGGTAGTGAACAAACGCGCCCAAAATCGAGCCCAATGCGCGCCCAAATCAAAGCCCAAATATTGCCAAAATGGGCCCAAATTAAGAAAAAAATTTTCAAAAAACGAGCCCGAAGCACTTTCGAATTTAATATTCCCTCTCGGCACAGCCTTGCACCCGTCTTCGACGCTGGCTGCACGACTTGAACTAATCGTTGACGACACTTGCGAGACTAAAGCATAGGTGGCGTCGATGCAAAATCCATACAAATGTCGCGAGTTTCGTGCACGACACTTTGCAGGACATGTCATTCATGAAGTCATGCATCCCATGCGTGGAGGAAGTCATACATGACTGGTATTCCGTAATGCAAACATGAATAAGTTCTTACAATTTTTTAAAAATTTCAATAAAACGCTTATTTGACATGACATTGTAATATTTTTATATGTTTATACATACATATATAATTCTTCTTCTTCTTGCGTGTTTAACTATCCGGTCTATCCCGGGGTCCGCAAGTATATACATATCTAATTGATTATATTAAATCTATTTAACAATATTAACAAATCAACATAGAACGTGATTGCCAAACGAAATGCGAATGTCAAAATCGGCTTAGTTATAATAACGATGTCTTCGAAGACTTCATGCACGATTTTGTCATGAACGACCGATTTCCGAAAGTGTTATTATTATTAAAAAAAACACACACATTTTTTAGAGAAAAATCATTGTCATGGTCCTTGCATTAATGGCAAATTTATAATTGAATAAAAACAATAAGGAGCTAACGTTCAACACACCAATGACATAACTGCCGATGCTTCAAGGCGGATCCTGTCCTGTATACTGGTATTGAGCTATCGATGTTCTGCCAGCATAAGAAAAAACCATATGAAAAACTGATTTGTAGTTCCATAGGAATACTTTATGCTCTCTTTGGAGCCATCTTAATTTGTTTAAATAATAACTTGTGATCTCAAAATGGAAAATTTTACTCATTCATTACATTCAGCGAGTGCACTAAAATTTTCTAGGCTTAACGCAAGCAACTATATTCGAGGTGCTAAAGTGTTAGCTCCAAGTGTGAATGAGCGTAAAAGAGAGCATTTTTTCACACGCTAGAAACTGTGAGCAATGAAAAAGTATAAAAGACGATCGAAATTAAAGCAAAATTCCACTTGTAATCGAGAAGCGAAGCGAACAACCGAAGCGAGCCAAAAAAACGAAGTCACGTCAGTCTTTCAATTCAGTGCTATGATAACTTCGCAGAGGGAAGACATGTGTCGCTCTGTTTTAATTTTTTAATCCTTTTTTCGTAAAATTTTTAGTTTTGACTCAGTTAGAGTGCGTTGAGAGTTTAGTATGTATAGATTTCGGCGAGGTAGGACCTATGTCGTCGATTTTTTTTCTCTCTAGCATTTTAATTTTATGTGTTTGTTGTATCATACAGATAAGCAATCTCATTGCGCCTGTATTGGGGCGCTTGCCATTTTATTTTTTTTTTTGAAATTTTAGTGACACCAACTTTTCTTGCTTCGTTTTTGCTCCATCGTTTTACGACAAGATATGCCATAAAAATGTTTTTTAAATCACTTTTGATTGCGTACCATATTGGAAAAGTTTGTTGTTTCCACCTTTGCGATTTTTTGTCAACATCCAACGTCCTAGTTCATGGACTATGGAACATCGTACGAATCGTGGGAATCGAAAAAGGTTTTTTTTTCCTGTTTTGTTTTGTGATGTTGGGGATAGCAAAATTTGCTGCTTCTGGAGAAAAACGGGACGCCCAAAGCAGTACATTATTTTTGTAATAAAAATTTATTAGCTTAAATCAGTACTGCCAGGTTGCATCGCACAGATTGTGGGTAATAAAAAGTTTTAATTGAATTTTAGAAAACCGAGACGTGAAGCTGATAACAGGCCGCTAAAGATGACAAGTGGTACATAATTGGGTGATGGAGGCATCCCGTGAACTGAGACATTTTTAATTTAGATGGATTTTTTTTTACTAATTTTTATTTATTTTTATTTTTTAAAGATAGGAATTAAAATAATGCATATCCTTAGGTTGTTTGATCTCTTTACACTCAAATCGTCTTGATGGTGATATTTTGAATTATGTTGTGAGACAAGATCTTTTGATAACTTCATAAAAGTTTCATTAAGCCTTTTTTTTAACATTCTCTTCGTGATTCCAACTTATTTCATCAAAGACAGCAAACCCTTTTGCCATTTCAATGTTTTATTTGATTTTTCCTTCACTAAATTATCAAATTTTAGAGGAAACCAATATCAATTTTCTGTTACGATGTCAAAAAATGTGCATATCTCAAAAAAGTTATACGAAAATGGGGATTCCCTCTCTTGTTCTGTACTTGAGATTTCAATTATTTCCTTAACAAATTTTCACACAAAGAACTTTTGCTTGTTCGAAATTTGTTTTAAATTGGATCTTCATCCTCTCGTTGTAAACTTTAAATTGCTTTTATTAATTTAAGAAATTTTTGTACCTTTTACAAGTGTGTTGTAATCCGGCTCTTGTTCCCTTCTTTTGGAAATTCAAGTGCTTTAGGTCAATGGAGCATTGTTCACGTCAACTGTCGACTTGAAGTGCTTTTCAAATTTCATATGAAATTTCTCATATCAAAACACATTCTTCATGAGTCATGACCTTTGAATGGCATAAAATCTTTCCATCGAATTCTGGAAATAAAATCAGAGTCTGATGCGAGAAAAGTTTTGTTATATAAATTAATCACTTTCACTTCAACACTCAACGCACTCTCGAATTTTGCGTTCATGTGTTGTGAGTTTTATTTAGGGGATTTATTCCCCAAATGTCTCAAAATAAAGCCAACATTTTCTTAAGTTTGATTTGAAACTCTTTAAAATAACCAAAAATTGTCCTTAAAGGCTTTTCTCTCGTAAGTGTCCGCTTAGGCCCATAAAGTTCCTTTAATTTTGGAAGATAAGCTGGCAACAGTGGAATCGAACGAAAATTTGCTATATGAGCAAATATTTAAATAAATTTTTGATGTTCTGAGCGCCCCGCTCTACCTTGAGACGCATATGAAGTCATTATGTACCGACCGTTCAGAAGTAAACTATTGTTCCAAAAACTGCTTTTCTCAGTCGGAAATGACGAACCTCAGACTGTTCGCTAATTAAAGGCATAAATACCAGAAGAAGATATTAGTCTTTTGTTTAGCCATGGCTTTGGAAATGAGGCTAAAACAAAACTGGGTGGCCAAAAAAAAAAAAAAAAAAACTTCCACATTTACTTCCTTCGTACGTGATTTTGTTCAATTAATTGTCTGACATTTGCCTGTTTCAATGAATTCCTTCCTTCGATCTGAGCTATTATTGTCTTAAAGAATTTCCGGTTCTTCGAGGAAATTTATTCAGAAATAGCAGCTCAATTGAAAAGTTGTATATTTTTCTTACAACTACAACTACTATTGCATTGATTTAGGTAAGTAAAGTTCCTCTGTTGCCATCCACATAATAATACAGTATTCCTCGGTACCTTAATTAAAAAAAACAAAAACAATAAAATAAGTTTCGATATTTTAAGCAGAAATGCCTTTATAGGCGGAGTATTTACTGTACAAGCGTCAGCAATATTCTGACTGTACGTCGCACAGTGGTTATTTGGTGGCACAAAGTCAACTTTTCGACCGAATGATTTAAAAAAATTAATGATGCGGTTTTTTAGAGGATTGTCTAAATGAGATAAATCTATAAATATTTTTTTCAAAAGTAGTAATATATAACATGTAGTCATGAATTCACCGATGGAATGATTTATATCATATAATTTATATGCAATAAATCGATTTAAAGTTAGGCGAAAATGCAGACGGCCCCTGTTCCGTTACGTAGCGAGAGGCTCAGTTCAACTCCCAGCTGAGGTCATGGATAATTGTGTTGTTTCTTCTGTTTCTGTTTTTTTCTTTGTTTACCCTTTATTCGCGATACCACAATGGGCCCATGTGAGGCCTTAGTGTATCACCCTTAATGGTGGCAGCCACACTTGGGCGGAAATGCAAATGACTCTATAGTATAAAATATTTGCTATTTTTTGTTGGGAAAAAACAAGTTTCTTTTACTATCTGTTGGCTTCCAATTAGGATTATTCTTGCATATTATGAGGGAAAATGCTCGACATAAATTGGCTATTTTTAGAAATCATCAATTTTTGAGAAAAATTTCCAGGATAATTGCAATATAAATTTTAAAAATTTCGATTGTACACTTTAAGGATAAGCGATTGTAATGGCAGTCATTGGTAGTGGGCGTGGCCAATTTTGATGAAACTTTCATGATCTTTTTGCGTTGTTGGTAGTACTATAAGCTGTGTGCAAAGTGTCAAAAAGTGGAGATTAAAGGGCAAAAATTAATATGAAAAAATCATTTTGGGTTGTAGGTACAGTGGGTGGTGGGCGTGACAGATTTTTATATGACTTTCAGAACATTTACGTCTAATCAATACGAAACTTTGTTCAAAGTTTCAACTGAAATGAAAAAAGATTAAAAATATATTTTAGGTGGTATGGGGGTGGGAGGTGGACATGGCCGATTTCGATGAAGCTGGATTTTGTTTTCTTGATTCCAATAAAATAAAGCTCGGTAGGAAGTTTCATTATTCTTGGATTTTTTGCCATGAAATGTATGAATTGGAGCTACTGTGCGTTGTCAGAAAATTCTGTAATCATAGATCACCTTTTGAATTTGTTTCATTTCCTTTTTCGCAAGGTATTTTGACAAAAAAAAAAAATAAATAAATAAAGCCTTCCCGAAATAGCAAAGCTGTTGACTCCATCATTGGCCATATTCAAACATGCCGCTTTAAGAATTAAGTTCATATTTTAAGGACAAATAACATTGCAGGGAAAAGCTGTCAGTTGCCGTTCCATTTAATGTATGACTCGCTCGCTTTAAAATGTAAAATTTATTTGTTCCGCATTCAATTTATCTATCGCTCACGTTTTTCCTTTTCGTTTTTTTGCTTTCTTTTTTTTTATATCGCTTATCGTTCATGTTCTCAAATGTAAACTTTACGCTCAGGTGTAATAATATCATTGTTTACTTCGGATTTGATAAAATTAATTTCAAGTGTCACGCAACCCTCATGCTTGTGTCCTTTTTTTTTGGTTTTTGTTTTGAAATATGTTTACTCAACACACATATGTTTGTAAACCACAAATCCGACTTAAGCGGCTAAAGCATTATGACAAACTATTTGTAAGTGAAAACCATAAATTTAAGCTCCCAGCCGTGCCTCAACATACACATGCACACACACACGCACACAAACACGAGCGTTTCATACTTTGGCTCTGAAACAGGAAAATAATGTTGAATGTATAATTATACAATTTGTTTACTCTAGTCATGGCCGCGGAGAAAACAGGACTCTTATCTTGTTTAATTGCGCTAATCATGTTAAAGGTTTCTAGGCACAAAAAAGAAAGCGTTACCACGGGAATGGGACCTTTAGAATTGCAAGGTCTTCACCCAAGAATTAATTTGTTTCGCTTGAGTTCAAAGATATCCTGGGAAAAATTAAAAGATTATTTTTGGTTTTGATATTAATCGTTTTTGTCAGGATTCAATTAAGGCGAGGGTTCAAAGTGGAATGCGAAGGATGCTAAAAAAAAAGTCGGAGAGTTATGACAAGCATAGCCCAAGCGTCAGATCGACGGAAATATATTTATACGGCGATTTTCTGAAAGAGTAGCGTTTTTGTCGCGTTCGAAAGGCTATCTGATTGCCTTTTTTGGATCTGAAAAAATTTTTTGATAAATATAAAAGTCTCTATGAACTGCACGAAAGTACCCTGCAATAATGAGCCGGTAAATTTCCTAAGAAGGACTGGCCTTGGACCGGTCCAAATCCTACCGGTTATATTATTGCAGTTCACTCTATCCGATAGCCGGCGGTCAGTAATAAATGGGTTGATTTAATGTTAGTCTGTAAATGACACTTTCATCAAAGAATAAATATAGGAAATTGGTTCTTCATTTTCCCTATTTGACTATCCTAAGACCAGACAAAATTACGACAATTGACCCAAAAAAAAAACTGACCTACGGTCAGCCGTATCGCGGTCAGTTGAATACATTACAAGTGGAATTATGAGGGGACTAGTGCTGGTAACATGAAGGACTGACCGAAGGCTATACTTGGGTCAGTCCATATTACTGCAGGGTATTTAGAAATACTTTATGCCTTATTACAAAAATATGTTTCATACTTTGAGTCTTGAATTTGTTATCACAGCAAACGTTTGGAATCCTAAATAAGTCATTTATGAATCCTTATTAGGAGTGTGAGCCCTCATAATGAGCTCATTTAGGAGTCCAAAATGAACGTGTTCCCCTTTTTGCGAAGGTCGTCCTATATTTGTCCGAAACCATATACTGAAAGAGCCTATATTAGAGACATATCTGATTCCATCCGCACTTACATTTATGAGTTTAATGGGGTTTTCTCATTGGCGAGGCAGACTTGGTTTTTTTATGTGAGGGTGGTTAAGAAAGTTCTCGGCCGTCAAAGTGGATGCTCTAAAAAAGGCGTAGTGCTGGCTGTCACGATTCCAGGTCTCAAAGTTGTCCAAAATGAAAAAGAAAAACGGGGTTATAATCACTATGGATGTCATTATAGCGCGAACCTCCAAAATTATTTTGGGATTTTTTTTTTTACAAAATAGCGGCTATTAAAAATGAACCATCGATTTCAGGTATCTTTTTTGTAGTTCAGTGTAAAAAAAAAAATAATAAAAAATTTGTTAAAATTATGATTGAGGTTCACGCCATAATGGTGACAATTCTACGTTGATTCCACTTTGTTTCATTCAAATCGGTCCAGTTGAACTGGAGAAATCGTGGCAGCCAGTTCAAAAAAGTGGTTTCGAGAAAAACGCGTTCAAAGTTGGAAGCAACGCTAAAATTACCCGTTTTAGCGCAGATCTTGCTCCACAAAGAAGGCTACATCTTCTAAACTATTTCGAATTTCAAAAAATCCTTTAGCACGATATTCTCAAATATTCAAGCTATAAAAAATAAGAAAAAATAAAATTAAAAAAATATTTTTGCCCAATGAGAACCCCCTTAAGGAAACGAATTTTGATTTTAAAAAATACCAAAAAAATTATTTTGCTTGCGATCGATTTTTTAGCTGCCGATGAAAGGAAAAATTTTATAAATTTTCTATAAAATTTTTTGTTTAATTAAAGTTTAAAGGTCTATAGAATTTTATTTTCTTGACCGATCTTAAAACTATGTGGAAAAAGGTTTTAAAGTTATTAATTTTCTATAATTTCAGGTATAATTTGTTCAAATCGGATTATGTCCTGTCGAGTTCTACTCCAGAAAGCTGCAATAGCCCGTAAAAAAAATTTTGTTTTTTTTACTAATCAATATAAAAAAAACTCTTAAATAAAGATTTTTTGAAATAATGTTTTCGTATTTAGAAGGCCAAAGTACATAAGAAAACTGCATTAAGAGCTTCTGAAAAAACAAAAACTCATTATTTGTAGACTAGTGTAGTCAAAGGACTCAGGCCATCCCTGACGTTCCCTGTTCTCATCGTAACTGATCTCCTTTTTCGACTTTGCGGATCCATGACAAACTAACATTGTCAAGGTAGAGCTGCAAGTCTTAGATTTTTAAAGCATATTCCAGCTGTCCGTGTTACTAAGACCCGATGGTCCTTATCCAATGCCACAAGCCTTTTTTCAAAAAAATTAATATTGGAAAAATAATCATGCTGGCTATTTTTATACGTTCCTTAAAATTTTTCCATAATATGGAGGAATTATAAAGAAATTGCGTTGATTTGTTTAAAATATTTTCATTGCTTTTAAAAAGAATTCGTCGGAATTGAAAACTTTTTATTAAGCTTAAATTGAAAATACCTCAGGACATTTCATGCCGTCGAAGCAGGTGAAGGGAATTTCATACTGCCGCTAAAACATAACCTAGATCTCTATTCACGTCGATTCGTGGTATTAAGGGCACGTTTCATGTTTCTCTTATTTTCCACCCCACCTTGCCATCAAAAATGCCAGGGCGATAAGTCATCGCTTGCCACGAATATCGTATTGCGCGATGGATATATATATATATAGCCGCCGCGTTCAGCGTTCAGGATACCTTGCCAAAAACAGCAATAAATATTAATTTAAATATTTGCATAACTCCTGAGGAAGAATTTAAGTATTTTCCTTTGCCGTCTTTCGGCTGCTTTTCTTCTTCGTCTTCGTTTTATTTTCTCTCCTTTTTTCTCTCTCTCTCGTTTTCGCCTATTTCAATTTAAACAAGAACTGAAAGCACGTAGGTAGGACATGAATGGTTCCTGTCTTCATGCCAACGCAAGTCGTCATCGGTTGGAAAAATCATAGAAAATTGCGCCAAACAAAAGCGGATATTCGTTCCGAATTGAGCGGAACAAGAATGATTAATTACTGCTCGAGCTGGTACGGAAATGACGACATTGTTTTATGTTGCTAATATGTAGGTATGTATAGTACCTACACTCAAAAAATTCCGTCGTAGAATCTATGATATACGACGTAGAATCTATTATATCCGCAATTGAAATAGGTCCAATTGCAAGATATAATAGATTCTACGACCGCTTTGCAGTAGTTTCTACGATGAGGAATGTCATTGATTTCAACGATATATAACGTAGATTCAACGATATCCATCTTAGGAACTACGATATTATATAATGGGAACTACGATATAATATAATAGGAACTACGATATTATATTGTAGGAACTACGATATCAAATCATAGGAACTACGGTATCGAATCTTGAAAACAAGGTCGGCGGGTTCGATCCCTGCTGCAGCGAGCGTCGTTTTTTTTTTTTTTTTTTTTTTTTTGGAAAAGCAGATAATTTAACATTTATATTATTGAAAAAAACTGAGAAATAAAAGATTTTAACAATCCTTTAATGCTTACAAAATAAAAATAAAAATTTATAGGAATTTCTTGAAAGAGCATGTGCGTGACGTTTTGGAAGGCGCGATGAAATCAACTATTTATTTGGTTCGCGCAACTTACTTTCTGTTCCGTATTTTTTCCTTGAAATTTTCTTGCCAGTTTAATTATTCTCCTTTTTTCCACAAATTTTTTTGCCTGCAACAGGATTCGAACTCGGACCTTCCAGATTACAAGTCGAGCACACTTCAACTACGCCATCGCGAGATATGATTTGTGCTTGCTAGTTTTGTTATATCAATGTAAGTGGGAAACAGTAGAAACTATTAGATTGACAGTAGAACTTATTGTATTTTACGTAGATTCTATGATATTTCCATCGTAGATTCTATGATATTGAAATCGTAAAATCTATGACGGACAAAATTCTTCCACAGTAGAAACTATTGAATTTACAATAGAAATTATTGTACTTTACGTAGATTCTATGACATTTCCATCGTAGATTCTATGATATTGAAATCGTAAAATCTATGACGGACAAAATTCTTCCACAGTAGAAACTATTATATTTACAGTAAAACTTATTGTATTTTACGTAGATTCTATGATATTTTAATTGTAAAATCTATGATGGACAAAATTCTTCCACAGTAGAAACTATTGAATTTACAATAGAAATTATTGTATTTTACGTAGATTCTATGACATTTCCATCGTAGATTCTATGATATTTAAATCGTAAAATCTATGATGGGCATATTTCTTCCACAGTAAAAACTATTATATTTACAGTAGAACTTATTGTATTTTACGTAACTTCTATTATATTTTTCTACGTCTTCCTATCGTAGAAACAACGATGCATAATTTTTTCAGTGTACATTTAAAAGCTTTCCTGCTTCTTCTGCTGTTTCTATTCGGTGTGTCAAAACCTGCCAAGCTGAACCCAAAATTAAATTTCATTAAATTTCTTTCAAATGAAATGTATTTATTTCGGCCATATCAGATTTCAGCAAAATGTTTTTCATAAGCTTAATGGACGTATAGAAACATAAGACAGTAGAACTTGTGATGGCAATTAGTGGTCGAATTTCAATTATTGTTTCTGGGTGCTGGGGAGTCCAGTGACGAAGCTTCAGCGAAAGCAATTACCATCCAGAATTGGCGTTACACTAAAGGTCATTTCCGTGCGTCCACTCGCCTATCGGCGCGAGTCTTCATATCGACTTTGGTAAAGAAATGTCCATTCGGTAGGTACACCAACAAATAGAAGACTGGCGGTAAGACGAAGAGGCAGACATGACTTAGTTGACTGTCCTTGATCATTATTCTCTAATTTCTTGTGGTTCGCTCTGTGATTACTCACATACGCACAATCTTGTGATACCCCAAACAAGAACATGTCGCGAGTAGGAATTAAAAGTGTCAACTTTTTCACATGGGCGCACAAAGGCTCAAGGGGTTTTTTAAAATTTACATTAAATCTCAGTCATTAGTTCGTTAAAACAACAGCTTATTTCACTTTTTTGTTTCGCTTTCCGATATTCTATAATACAAAGTTCAAACAAAAGACCGACTTAACAAATAACATTTTTATTCACATTTGACAAAAAATTTAAAAACAAAATAAAAAAGATTAGCCCACGGATATTCGTACAATTAATAAATTATTTTCATTCGTTTATTTTTTATTTTTTCTCCATTTTGTACTCTTTCATTAAAACGTTTTCCAATTGAACTTTTTTTAAATGGAGGCTTCATCTGCAATTATTTCCTTGTGTCACATCTGGTGTCGTTGACACCAAATAAACAAATTGAAACAAATTGAGCTTTAATTTTCCCTTTGTTGCGAGTGGATTAAAATTCCATAAAGTTATATACTGCGAGAAAATAAACTGAAATTCTGAAAGTTCAGCTCATTGAATGTGTCTAAAATTAAACACTTTTAGTTGGAGTAATTGAAAATTTTTTTTTGGCAGTATTGTTTTATACGCACACATAAGCCGAGTGGATGTGAAATGAACAATGAAGTTTCGGAAAAATCTCTCAGCTTTTGTTAAAGCTTCGAAGGGAGTTTTTTGTTTTGTTTTTTTTTTTTTTTTTGTTTCTTCTTTTTAATGAAAAGTAATTTCAACTACTCCCAAACTAGTCACAAAAATACCAGGGCTACTCCTTTTTAATTTGCCAAGTAAAGTATTGAGCTGTCATTGAGAAATAACCACTCCCACATTTGACTCCTCCACGAGTATACCCGCTGTGTTCAATTAGAGGTCAACTGTCCCACTTGTACCAGTTGTTATAATTTTTTAAATAAACTTCTTCACGACTTCTCGTTGCTACTCAAATTCTAGTCAATTCTCATGCACAACACACCCTACATTATGACTGCACATAATTTCCAAGTAACTTCAGAGTACTCCTTTCTGGTAAATTGAACTCTTCATTACTCAAGGGTTTAATTTTAACTCATGATGAGTCATTAGATTTTGATACATAGCCTGCAGTAATATGGACTCTTCGGTCCGTCCTTCATGTGACCAGCACTAGTCCCCTCATTGTTCCACTTCTAATGTACTCAACTGACCTTTTCAACATGGGTCTGTCATTGGAGAGACACTAGTTCGCAAAACGGCTGACCGTAGGTCAGTTTTTTTTGGATCAATCGTTGTAATTTCATCTGGTTTTAGGATAGTCAAATAGGGAAAATAAAGAACGGATTTCTTATATATATTCTAAGTTGATGAAAGTGTCATATACAGACTACCCTTCAACCAACCCGTTCATTACCGACAGCCGGGTGGCCGAATTCAATGGAGCGAACTGCCATAATATAACCGGTAGAATTTGGACCGGCCAAAGGCCAGTCCTTTTTAGGAAATTTAACCGCTTTTTACTGCAGGGTAGATATATCCATAAAAAATATTGAAATAGAGGCCTAAAAGTATGCATCCCAAAAATTCAGAATCCAGTTAGCCAAAAAAGGCCCTAAAGGTGCCCTTCGAGGTCTTAAAATATATTTTCCAGGAGGCCAAATATGCTCTTTCAGATAAGCCCAAAACAGTCTAGGTGGACTCTTTGGGCCTTTGCAAAAAGGCTCCGTAGAGTTTCGTTTGGAGTCCTTTTACATTTCTCTTTCGAAGCACTCCAAATATGGTTTGCTGGGATTTATCTGAGGAGCTTGGTTGATGTGATTTCAAGAACATAACGGAGTCTCAGTAGGTATGACCTTTGGGCCCTATAACATTGAAAGACTTAGCTGCGGCTCTAATCTAAGCTTAGTAAGAAGTTACTATACAAAGAGGCCCCTAGCAAAAGAGACAAAGAAAGACAGGACGGACATAAGGCAAGCACTAGTTGTGAGTGTGACCCATGTGTTGCCATTTCAACCAACCACGTCCCAAAGGCTTTCGTTGTCTATTATAATTGCGGGGGGGGAAAAAAAACATAAAAATATTCGGACAATTTTTTTAAATATTAATTAATTTAGCTTAATTAATAATTGAACAGCTGCGGCTGAATTGTTTCATTTTCATTTCTGTCCTCGTTCACGTGTGTCATCGTACGCAGCATACGAGAATGACAACGCATTCGCTTAAGTAACAGAATATGATGGCAACGTGTCATATTTTTTCGACGACGACGACAACGACGACGACGCAGCGATGATGACGATGATGAGGTGACGAATTTCCATGTATTTTGGCATATTTTTATGTCCGAGCAACACTCAGCAACAAAAAAAGAAAAGTCCACCGAAAATGTCGTTGGCAATCAACAGCAGTTGGCGCTGTTCTGCAGCTGCTTGAGGGCTACAAAACGCAGTGGGAAAAAAGAAAATTGTGCTCGTGATAACGCAAGTAAGTAGATATGAGAATAAACATATATATACATATGGAATGTAGGCTTGTATGTGTGCATGTTGCAAGAACGTCAATCGAGTGGAGCTTGGTTCACCGTGTTGGCATTTTATGGTACACACTCTGTTGATGGTTTCCAAATAATGCGGCAAAAATGTCCAGAAGGGAATGAAGAAATGCAAATAATGCAATCAAAATTGGCATCGAGGGAAAGAAAGGGCGAGAGAGAGAGGGAGGAAGTGAGTGAGGAGGGGGCAGGACATACTGCGTGTGTTCGTCGTATATACGTCATGCTGGCCAACATTGCATTGTCAACGAAATTAATTGAATAAAAGCAGACGATTGAGCGAATCTGCTCAGCTGGCAAAGCACAGCAAATCAATTTTTCAGATTTCCGAAGAGTGAGTTTTCCTCCTATCTTTTTTTTTATTTTCCATCTATTATAACTTTGGAACCTTGCGCGCACAGTCAAACAAAGACACACGCACACACCAATAGCCTTTGACCCGTTTTATGCAAGCATGCATGAAACATTGCGCAGTTGGCATGGCCGGCAGCGAATGCTGCCAGTGCAGGATATCCGGTTCGATTTAGCTTACTTTCAAAGATCAATGAGTTGGATATGAATCGATGATTTCCAGCTTACCCAATAAAACTTTGGTTACCTTGACGACGACTGACTGACTCTATACATCGCGCTGGAGCATATTGCGTTATCTGCATTGAGATATTCAATAAGTTTTTAGTCATCCGGAAAAATTCAAATATTTAAGGTTAAAAATTGCAGTCATTGCAAACGCATAAGAAACTATTTGTATTCATTCATTCAACTGCAATTTCCAATATGGTTTTATTTGATGAGAGAAAACGACACCAAATCGATTCTCATTATGCCAAGGAATTCCGTTGCATTGGATTGCAACTTGTGCCTAACTATTGGAAATTTAATGGAATGAACACAAATGAATTCTGATTTTAGATAAAACGACTCGAGAGAGTTCGTCCAGTTAAGAGGTCTAGCCGCGACAATGAGCTCATTGCGAGCCATATTTGATAATTTTAATGGCTTCATGGACTTTCATACTTCAAATAGATTTAAAAACTTAGATAAGCGGCAGAGGATCAATTCCGAGGTTGTATCTCTTGAAATTTTCAAATCATATTTATTTTTTACACTACTCCCTTCCTCAATAGCATTAATCCATTTAGGTTTTTGTTTTTAGAATGACAGAAAACCAACAAATCACAACAAGCAAGGGTGTAAAGTTCAAGAGAACCTGTCAATACAATACCTGACACACATAACATAAATGATTAGCTATTTATATTTGAATATATTTTAAGATTACGCCCGTTAAGGCAGAGTATTCTGGAGATTTTCCAGAACATAAGGGCACGTCATACTTAGGCTGACTCCAGTTCAATTACTTTATAATTACCGTCTTTCTCTTGTGTCCATTCTTTCAATTTTTGGAAACAACATTTAATCCCTTAACACATCTTTGCCAAAAGTTCAGATTTAAGAACTGTCATGGTCCATTTCTGCCAAAACGCACACCAATTTTCGTCAATATAGCTCAACTCCTTTGATAAGAAAACTGATAACAGACCGCTGTACGGACATCAAATGGATCCTCTTGTCGACGATGATCATTCGTATACAGAACTTTTCATAAATATTTATAAAAATATCAATATAATAGACCAGAATAGAATAAAAGACCCAAAACGAAAGTCAGTGAAACGAACTCAGAGACCCCAGCTTAGACAAGAAAATTTACAATTTAATTGAAAACTAAGAACTGACCAATTACTCAAAGCATGGATTATTTTAAGGCGGCCGCTCTGGCCGCTCTAGCCACTCTTAATGTAAAATTGGCCACTCTAAATCACAGAATTGGACGCTCTTAAAATATAATTTCGTAATGAAAACTCGATTTTTTTTATAAATAAATAAATAAATTTTTTTTTTTTTAAACTGATACAAGATAGGCCCAATGGGTCGAGTTACAAACTGGTATAAAAAGGAGTAGTTCGTTCGCCTTACTTCCAAAACCTCGTATCTGACATTTTTTTGAAATTGGTTTTTTTAGCTTATAAAATTAGAGAAACGCATTTTGCCCCACATGGCATTTCCCACTCAGTGACTTTGTATGAGAAAAAAATAATTATCGCAAATTTTAAAACCTCGTATCTGCAAGCTTACCTTAAAATTCCTTCTAAAACCTCGTATATGTAAAATATTGTTCTATTAAATAAACTAGAAGTGGCTCATATGTCATTTTAAACGGCAAATTTGTTGTTGGTTAGAATATAACATCTCTAAAGAATAAAATGTAACCAAGTAGGAAATTTCTTTAGCAATAATTAAGTCAATAATTTATCAATATGAAACAAAATAAAAATAAATAAAAAAGAGGCCATTTCAAACGAAAGAGCTTATTAGTTTAATAAACTCAAAATTCATTGCAGCCTTTTGGTTTTCAGTGCGATATTTTCTACTGTTTTGCTTATGTTGTCTCAATGTCCCGTTTAAACAGAGACACAAAAGCGAAAAAGCAAATTTAGGCTGCAATTATAGTTAAGCTGAAACCAGTGGCGTATCTAGAGAAATACAGCTCTTGTAGTGCTCATATATTTTCACTGAAATAATTGAATTTAAGTTCACACAAAACCTCGTAAGTAACAACATTTGTAATTTTCTAAAGAACCAAAAACACGTAAGTGACAAAATCACCCAGTGCTACTTCTTTAGTGAGCTTCGTACCGTAATATTCAGTTCAGAAGTCTTCAGTAAATATCCTTAGCTATGGTTTAAAAAAGGAAAATCGTTAATAAAGTGAAATTTACGTAAGATAATCAGTTTTTTTCGTTTTCTGAAAAAACAGCATTTTTGTAGATACGAGGTTTTGGAAGTAAGGCGACGAGTTGTAAACAGTTTTAAAAAAAAAAATTTTAAGCGAAAATACTTAGAATTGTACACTTATTATATATATATATTTTCATCGAAATCGCACGTCATAAATTTGTTGGAATTTTTTTGGTTTTTTGGTCCATAACTCGAAAAATTTTCAAAAAACCCCCCAAATATTTTTTGGATACTGTCTCAAAATTGATTAATCTACCACTCTTGCGAATATCAGAACTACCAGAGCATTATTTCTCTGGCTGCATCCCTGATTCAAGTTATGAAACGAAAAGACTGCAAAATGTACACATATTAGCGATCGAGACATTTGCTGTTGATGTACATTAGTTCTAAGTAATAACACTTTTTAAAACAGAATGTTTTGTTTATGTTTCTTTTTCTTTTTAGTCAACGACACATTTATGTTCCTTATTATACCTTTTCCGAAGGAAAGGGTATATTAAGTTTGGCACGGTGTATGTAACATACCAAAGGAGTCGCGGTAGATATAGACATATATATATATTCTTGATCAGGGTGACAAGAGGAATCGATCTAGCCATGTCTGTCTGTCTGTCTGTCTGTCGGTCACACTTTAGTTTTTCGTAATTTACTCCTAAGCCATGAAAGATATCATATTGAAATTTGGCATGGACTTCAACCAGGTAAATGTCCGAAAAAACTGCATACAAATTTTTTTTCGTAGTCCCTTCTTGGGTCGTGGGAAGTGGTTCAGAAGTTTCAAAAATCACGATTTTTAACGTTTTTCCTGGATAACTTTTTTACTATGCATCCCAGCTTATTGAAATTTGGTGTGTGTATAGCTACTATGTAGACTTAAGCTTTCGCTGAAAAAAAATTGCGACATCGCTATAACTATGGTCATCATCCTACACAATAGAAAAAAACACTCTTTCTCTTATTCTCATATCTGTAATACAAAAATTTATTTTTTTGCTTCTTCTGATTGTGTATTTTGCCGCCATATATAAATGTCGTCCATTATGGATAAATTTTGACCATGACCACATTTCGCGAAATTCGCAAAAATTGATTTTCACTATTTTGAATTGATGTATTTCGCAGCTAAACAAAATGTCCTCTAAGGGTTAAAATTTGATCAAGACCACCATCCGCGAAATTCGCGAAAATTTGATTTTCACTATTTTGAATTGAGTATTTCGCAGCTAAACGAAAATGACCGCTAAGGGTTAAAATTTGACCATGACCACCATTCTTGAAATTCGCAAAAATTGATTTTCACTATTTTGAAGTGAGTAATTTCGCAGCTAAACTAAATTTCCTCTAAGGGTTAAAATTTGACCATGACCACCATTCTTGAAATTCGCAAAAAATTGATTTTCACTATTTTGAAGTGAGTATTTCGCAGTTAAACAAAATGTCCTCTAACGGTTAAAATTTGACCATGACCACCATTCGCGAAATTCGCAAAAATTTTATTTTCACTATTTTGAATTGAGGTTTTCGCAGCTAGACAAAATGTCCTCTAACGGTGAAAATTTGACCATGCCCACCATCCGCGAAAATATTGTGCCTAATAATAATCTCGAGTTTGAGAAGCTAAATCGAAGTACAGATAAGCTAAAAATAGATATCCAAGCTAGAACAACGAAAACGGCAGGAATTATTGTTAAGGTAATGTTTTAACATATTTCAGGCTGAGGAAAAGGTATGTGTGCAATCGGCTTAGCCGATGTAAACTTCTTTACTTGTTTTTATTAAAATAAAATACCGTTTAAGTATGTACAAAATTTATGAAAAAAAAAATGCATTAAAACCTATATTAAAAAAGGTCCGCTCTTAATTTTTCTTAAAATAATCTATGACTCAAAGTCCAATGAAATGTTTCTCCTTACTTTTGTGGATGCAAAAAGTAAAAAAAAAAAAAATTGTAGCAAAATGGAACAAAAGGTCTGATTGCCTGGGGGACGAACAACCCTCGCCCACTTCACTTCATTGATTCACAACAAAAAAAAAAGGGTGCTCACAATACAAAAACCGAAGCCAACAACTCAAAACCAAGCAAAGAAAACTAAAACAGTTTAAAAAGGAAGCGATTCCAATGAAAAACCATCGAGACATACCTTTCTATTGTACCTCGAATTGGTACATCCTGCTAATGCCTTTTGAATTGCCTTAAGTCCTTAGCAACATTTACCACAAGAGCAACCTTATTTATCTGATGGCAGAGAGCACAACATCTTTCAAAATCAACTCTCAACCTTCAGCAACACAAACAATAAAGATGTGATGTTGCACGAAAACCCTCATCAGAGATCTCAAAAACACAATATTTTTTTTTTTTTGTAAATTGTTTATTCCTTAACTTAATTTTATTTCTACCTTTTCACGGAAAGCGTGCGTGGTAAGGACAATTCCTAGAAAGAAGAAAAAAATCAACCCGGAAATAACATCTTCGACTTTTAGTTTGCTTTTCTTGCTCTTCTTCTTATGCTCCTTAAGAATGTCTTTTTACTGTGTGAAGAAAGACAGAAGTTAGCCTTGGTGATGTTTCAGTTGGAAAGGAAGGTGTGCAGTGGTGATTAGAAAAGAGATTGACACTTCAAAACTGTAGATGTCTATGAAGGTTTTTTTCTTTTCTTTTGTAGATGAGTTTCGATACTTGTTTTTTTTTTTTTTTTTTTTGCCTTGAATAAGTTAAAAATTGATTTCAATAAGAGAAGTACAATCCTTTTGTCTTTTCGTGAATCCATCATCATGTTCGGTTCCTTGACCTATCTAACATCACAACGCTGTTCCAATCAGTGAAATTTTCTCACAATCCATAAATACTTCGGAGATTGTCGTGCGGTCTTAAAGCCGGTAACTGTTTTTAATTTCAATACGTAGAAGTTCGCAAATAATACTTTTGATTTGGGAGAGTGGTCGGAGAGCATTTCTGCACTAGTTCAATTTTTTTACCAAGACCGTTTTTTCCATTTTCGGAATATAAAATTCAGGGACCGAAAATAATGATTATTTTATTTTTTTTGACCAAAAAAATCACACACAAAGAGTAATGCTACCAATGTGAAAAAGTATGCCAAACTTATTCTCAAATGGCAAACTTTCAGGAAATACCATGATTTAAATTTGCACTAATTTTATTTAAAACTCAACATTTAATGATTATTTTCGAGTTTTATTTAAAATTCAAAAAAATAAAACTTATGCCCCTATTGTCATTTACAATTGAGAACCTTTTTTGGTTGTAAAAATTTCAACCAGTTGTTTTTCGGTAATATCATTAAATATTGAGTTTTAAATAAATCTCATCAAATAATCTTTAAAAGGCGAGTTTTAAAATAAAACTTATAATGATTACGGTCCCTGATAAAATTTAATGCCTTAGCGTATGTTTACACTTCAAATTTAATACAGTCAAACTTCCCTAACTCGAACTTCTACAACTCGAATTTTCTGTAACTCGAATTGGATCGGGTGGCAATAGCGAATGTTTTATATAAAATTTAGTTTCCCTAACTTGAAGTCTCTATAACTTGAACTATTTCTTTGGATAATGGTGGTTCGAGTTATGGAAGTTTGACTGTATGTCGAAAAAAATCGATTTTAGAACCGTTTTTATGGTCCATTCTCGTCAAGGCATTGCAACTTCTTCGATAACCTGTATATAGACAGACGGATGGACATGACGATGATTATTTCTATATACATTTTGTAGGGTTTATCCTGAGTGTGTTGCCTATGAGCTACACACAACCGCACAAACGCAATAAGCACTCTACTCAGAGTGTGTCGCGTTCAAAAACTTAGAAAATTGAATTATATTTCAAATATCTTGTCCATATGAAAATTCAATAAATCTTTTAATTTGTACGAATATTTCAGATATTACATACCCCGATCTATGATCTTGGGTGTATGGCATTCAACTTCGATGAGCAACTTAATAATTCAATGACAGAGAAGTGCTTTTATGAGTTTGCAATGTTCAAAAAAATGTTTTTTTAAATGAGACATTAAAAGAACAAAATGTTGAACTTTAAAATGGGACTTCGTAAACAAACATTTTCGTATACAATAAACAAATAGCTTCCTACGAAAGGCGTTGCGACTGTTTTTGGCTTCTGGATGCGCGGCCACCAATTGTTTTATTACAAATGGAAACGAAAAGAAATTTCCATGATCGGACAATATTGGAAACTTTCGCAATTCTTCCCTGTGTGGCCTTTGTAAACATTTCATTTGAAAGCGGCAGAGATGAAAGCATACTTCTCGCAATTGCCAGTTAGTCTTAGTCAAGGATATCCTTTTCGTTATATCGTGCTTAACCACTGTACATCCTGTCTCTTTGCTCTGGCGGTGCTCCCTGCTGAATTTTCGACTTCCGGCCATACAGGTAGAGGTACACTGCGAAGCTTTGTGCAATTGTATAGCGGCGCCATAAGACATGATACTCTCCTTATTTTGTATTTGTTGTTGTTTTTTTATTTTTTTTTTATTTAAGTCTATTTTGAAAATTTCATTTTGTATTTTTTTGTTGCTTCTGTGAATTTTCCTTTCATTTTATTCGCTACTTTTATTTTCCTTGAGTGCTACGAATACATCCTGTCACTTCTTTGTCGTTCCTAACGAAATGTAAACATTTCCTCCTTTAATCCGTGTTGTATTTTGTATTTTCAAAAAGTGTATATTTCGCTCTCAAATCCCTAGCGCTTTCACTGAAAATTATATGGCATAAACGTTACAATAGAATCAGGAATGAGCAGGAATCCGCTCGGTATGGCACAAGCTCTTTTTTTATTGCTTTTTTTTGGAATTCCTTCTTTCATTGTGTTTCTTCCGGTTTTACTCGCAGAATTGAATTTCTTGAATTGTTATGAAAATGGAAT
Source organism: Chlorops oryzae (assembly GCA_020466095.1). Taxonomy (NCBI): domain Eukaryota; kingdom Metazoa; phylum Arthropoda; class Insecta; order Diptera; family Chloropidae; genus Chlorops; species Chlorops oryzae. The sequence goes on along the minus strand of CM035807.1, from coordinate 28,724,926 downwards.
AAATGAATTCAAAACTTGATATTGAATTTTGAACTGAAATTGAATTTATCCTCTTAAATTGTAGCCTTACTTTACCAATTTGTGAGCAGAAAAAGGAGAAATTCGACGAAATTGGATAAAGCAACCAATTACATATTTGAGGAGTTCGAGCGAAATGAAGGAAAGGACAAAAAATTTGAGGATTCATAAGAAATAAGTATGAAGGTTTTTTTTAGCTTAAAAGTTTTTGTATTTTTTTTGTTATTGTTTTTATATTTTAAGCTGAATCGCATTTTGTGAAATCATATGTTTTCGGAAAATCTTTCATTCAAGGATTTTGGTGGATCGATCGATATTTAACCGACATTAAATATGCAAAAAGACTGAAAATTTGATTACACTTCGAGTTACCAGAAAGAAAACCTTCTCGACATACAATGGACTTCCAGTAATCAATATGTAAAGTACTACTTAAGATCCCTTATAGTCCGGAATTTGGCACATAAGAGTGCCTTGTAAGATTCTATATGTTATACAGTGTACTGCTATCCATGTGGACACTCTGCTTAAGCAGCCACCTCTCTTAAAGACCCGCTTTTTATACCCGACACACTCTGCGTCGAGGGTATATTGCGTTTGTGTGATTGTGTGTAACACCCAGAACCAGTCGAGATAGACCATACAATATATATATATATGTTATATAGAAATGATCAGCGTCACCAGGAGAAGCATGTCTGTCTGTCCGTCTTTCTGTCTGTCTGTCCGTCCTTCTGTCTGTCTGTCCGTCCTTCTGTCTGTCTGTCCCTCCTTCTGTCTGTCTGTCCTATTGTCTGTATACAGTTTTGTTATCTTAGGAGTTGAGCTATCTTAATGAAAGTTGGTATAACGGGGACACGATTAAGAACAACTTCGAGAATGGACCCGTTCCAACCATTTTTCGGGATACCTCCAATTCCAGGGTCTTTTATGAAAGTCACAAAAACTGCTCTAAAACCGGAATTTTTCAGGATATTTTGATGAAATTTGTGGTTTGAACATAATTAAAGTCAATTAATGCGATTCAGAAAATTTGAAAAATGGGCGTGGCCCCCCAAAAATTTTCTTGATCGGTCCATTATTAAGGGTATATATTAAGCCTCCGATCAGAATTCAAAGAATTCGGAAAATTTGGCGTGCAAATGGGCGGTTTTCATAAAGAAATTTAACAAAAGTCGGTAAATGGGCCCCTTATGGCCTTAAAAACCTCTAGAATATTCCTTCTGAATGATCCTGTTTTTTGGGCGTGCTTTAAAAATTGTATAAACGTGTGTCTGTGTCGGGTATTTCTATTGTCAGGCTCGCCTGACTGTAACATCCTTACTTGTTTTTTCGCTAGTTGGGTGTGTTGGAATGGTTATGCACCAGTAGTCAGGTCATCACCCGACTGATGTGCCGAAGTCTTACTAACTAGACCCACTTTACCCCTTCCCCTTCAAAGGTTTTATTCTTCCCCGAAACCGCCATCCCAATACTCCGGCAAAGCTGACAGGGGACATTTAACCAACAATTCCCATTTCAATAATCTCTAATTGCGAGAATTTTTACTCCTTCTCTTTCCTGCTGACATTTTTATAAGTGCCAAGCAATGGAAATTTTTTCAATTTTAATAAAAGTATGTCGGGATGTAATTGTATTTTTTGGCCAAGCAATTTCTTCATATCCCCAAGCATACCGTTCAATCCTCTAGGTGTATCGTTCAAATTCATTCAAATGAATACTTCAAAAATTTTCCATCATTAATGGAACTTCTCTTTATATGTAGCTTCATCCTTCTGCGTGAACACTCATTGGATGCTTTTCAATTCGCAGACGCAGTTCACAAAAGTAAATCGCAGAGCAATCAGCATGATTATCATGATTATCGCCATCATCATTAACACTATAGTGTTATAACCGTTAATAATATCTTCATGGAAAAAAAAAAAACAGTAATGTATAACGTATTTGTAACGCCATTAACGACATCAGCCCGAGAAGCCCAACGAGCGCCAAGCTTTCGAAACTCCGCAAGAAAACCACACAGCAGCTGCAATAATTGCTAAATGACGCATTAAGTGTTGGGGGCTCGGAGAAGTGTGTGTGTGTGTGTGTGTGGGAGGTCCCACCCTAAAAGGAGTTCGACGACATATGAAGGAATAATTTACGCGCTTCTGTTTCAAAGTTTTTTCCAAAAGCAAAAGAGTGCCACCACAGATCTACTTTAGCCAGAGGAGATTCCCACACGGAGCCCACACGGAACAGGGCAGACAGCGAGCGATTCACACTTTCGCATGAGCCAACCGGAAGACAACTCATATTGAATAGCTGTGCGATTGTGGGGCATTATATGGCAGCACTTCCGCTGCTAGCTGGCACTTTATTTACAAAAAAGGTAAAAAAAAAAAAAAATCTTAATGAAAATGCTACATTTTATAGCCGCACACACACAAACAAAGCCGCACACACACAAACAAAGCCACACCCCTTCACTCGACAACAGATATGCGTGGCTTCATTGGAGAATCGCAACTTTTGCTTCGTGTGTGTTCGTAAAGCCGCGCTTACAAATGTATATAAAAACGTTTACGTTATCGAGACAACTGGTTGCTGCGCAGGAAGTTGTTGGTTATGGTTTGGTGAATTGAGTTAACATTGCAACAACAACAACAACAACAAATAGCGGGTTATGTACGTAGATGTAAGCCTCTTGAGCCACACGCGATTATGTTCAAACAGGAACTTTACTCCATAATTGGAAATGTGGTTCAGACAGTAAGCCAAAAATAAATAATGCACGAATTAAAGTTGGAGTGGAAGCACTTTATGTTAATCTAAATACAGGAAGTGCTGCAGCCGGGTATATTTTTACTTAAATACTCGGCGAGGAGTGAGCAGTGGCCCAACTTGATATTTTACACTTTTTTCTAATTCTGGGCAATTTTTGATTGCCTTAAAAATTTTCTGCTGAACATCTGACGTGCATGTCTTTCAATTGCCCAAAATGACATGTGAAATGTTGCAGAACTGTCGGAACAATGGTATTATGTCAATAGTAATAAAGCTGACTTTGATATGTTTTTCGTGTTCGTGTTCGAAGAGAAACTTTTATGATTTCCTTTTTCCAAACGATTTCCTTTGTTTATTACGTTATCAAAACACTGTTGAAGTGTCAGTCAAAACGTCCGTTACACATCCATATGTACTCGTATGCAAGAACTGTAAAAAAAAAAATGACGAAACAGTCGGAGACTATTGCTAAAGGAAGAAGTTTATGTTTTGATTGATTTGAATTTAATTTAAGCCGATTTATAGCGTTATGAGTCTCAGGTAAATGTGTTTTAGTACCTAAGTTTTTTCATTTGAAATATATTTTTTCTGTGTCAGAACCCTTGACATGAGACTAAATAATTTTGGGGATCGGTTTTTACAAAAAATTTCCAGTAACTGGTATGTTTTACATACTTTATATATGAACATACTATGGAATCCTTTAAGAGTCTTCAGACTCATCGTCCGACGTCGACATTTTCCGACAGAATTCCACCTTCCTTGTGAATACCCCTATTTTTAGATATGCCAAAATTAAAGCCAATAAAATGGATGTGTATATTTCCTCTTTATCGAATAAACAATAATCGGTCTACATGATTCGCCATTCCAAAACAGAAGAAAATGTGGAAAGCTGGTGAGAAAATCAGGCCCGTATCTCTGTCGCATATATAAAAGGTGTTGAGGAAATGTAGCCAAGTGGATTTGTGTCTTCCAAAATCCTACCTTAAAGAAGGGAGTGTTCAAACTCAGAATCTAATGAACAATCTTTGAAATACTAGCATTTTAGATTCCGTATAACCATAAGCGAAAATCCTTATTTACAAAGAAACAACATAAAAACTGAAATTTCTGTTCCAATTTCTTCACCTTCAACTGAAGAAACCACTTAAAATTAGAGCCAATAAAAAGCAAATATGAACAATCTATTTAATCTTCTTGTCTTCAAAAGAGAATTTATACTTATCGTTTTTAAAAGGGATCATTCCCATTCCTCTTTCGAAACAATAGCGACACTCATGTCTTCACGGTCAACCTTTTCCAATTGTTACAAATATTTTACCTCTCGAATTCTACTTGATTGTATTCCTGAGAGAGCACTTGGCTCTCGATAAACACATTTGCCAAAAGCATCTGGAGTACTTCTGACATTAATTTTATGCTCGTTGCTTTTTCAATTTTTGCAATGGCATCAAATAGCTTCATTGTTGCTTTTGCACTGTGGCAAATATTCATACAATGAGCGGTCAAAATTATCAAAGGAGACTTTTGGTTAAAGGAGAAAAATGCCAGATTCTCTCAAAAAGTTATTTACAAACAAAATTGGCTGATTCTGTGTTTGTAACTTAAGACGGAGCCGATAAAAGTTAAATGAAATACAATCGTTTTGTGGCTTTTGCTTCTGCCCCAGAGTTGTATTCAGGGATTTTTGTGCAATATAATTTTTCAATATGTATGTACAAATATCTTCTGAAGTTCTTAGTATTCTTATTTCGGGTACTTTACTCGCATCGGATGCCATAATATTATTTTGGAAATGAGAAAAATAAAAACTAATGTCTACAAAAAGTCAACAGTAACATTTTTTCAATACAATTTCTCCTTTTTTTTTCAAAATAATTGTCTATTTAAAAAACTCGAATTTCAAAGTTACCCTAAACGTCTTAAATATCTGGAATTTCAGAACCGATAACTGTATGTACCTGTTACTTGGTCAAGTCCATTCTCGAACTATCTTTCGTCTCTTTAAATCCTCAAATTTCATAAAAAATACATCACTTTCTTTATATAAGGGCGCTAAACCGAACAGGCGTCTTAACTAACTTCAAGCAAAGAGCATAACATTAGTAAAGAACGTGCAATTCGCTCATTACCGCAAACTACGATTGGCCAATGCAATTCGCATTAGAAAATCGTAGTTTGCGATGGGCTTACGCCGAAATGAGCGAATTGCAAGCTCTTTACCAATGTTATACTCTTTGCCTTAAGTAACTACATTGATTTTGACGTTACCCGATTCCACTGTGCGCAGCATTTTCACCTTACAGTTGTCAATTCAATTAAATAAATTTCCTTAAATCTTCCCTGGCATTCGCAGCACAAGGACTTACTCACATGTGCTCTGTAATTTAGAAGCAATCACTGCGAAAATCAATGGAAATGCTTTTAATGAGAAGTACCTAATTTTTTATTATTGAAATGCTTCAAATCTTTTTCAGGACTTCAACCAAAATTAATCTAGGACAAAATTCATTTTATTAATTGAAATTAATTATTGTATTTTTCTTTCGGCAATGTCTTCGCAAAAGTATAATCACGTTAAAGATAATTTTTTTAAATCTTAATTTTAAAAAGAAATATCGAAACAAAAATGTTTACTGAGGGACATTAAATGTGTGAGTGGAACAAGATGATATTAAGTGGGTGCTTACTAGGCCTCAAATGGAATTCATTTAAGGGAAATAAAAGTAAAAATATCTATGACAGTGTCTTATCAGAAGGAATGGAACGTTTTATCTTTTGACGAAACCCCAAGCCATACACATACACTTTCTCTAAGTGCAGTCTGAAGCAGAATTCAAAGGCATAAAAAATCTTCCAAATAGCCCGAGCGAATAAGTTGTCCTTACGAAACATTAGCTTAGAACAAGGCAAAAAAAAAAGGGACGTCTGTAACTAAAAATAGCGATTTATTTACCTGCAAAAGCGGATTGCTTCAATTTTTCAAGAAATCCCAGTAGCTTAAATGCCGCAATTTATTTATTTATTGGCTACCAGATTTTGAAGCCGGATTTACAGGCGGCGTTCACAATACGCATAGAACAATCACATAAATAATTCGGGCCGACTGTCGGGGCCGCATGCATATATGCGGGTGGCTCAACAGCCACACGGAAGTGCTGCTCTCGTTCGTATATAAGAAAAGAATATACAAAAGCGTAGGCAGATATTAACTTCCCGGCAATTTCCCACCGCAAACGAATGGCATGTTTAATCGTTACGTTTTAAGTCAAGCATGTCTAGGCTGGCAGGCCGGCAGGCAGGCAGGCAGGAAGGTTATGTGGGGATAAGCAAAGTGAAGAGATTTATTTGCTGTGGTTTTACGGCACAGGTATTCAAGATTGGGACAGAAAGCAAACATTTGTTTTCCAATTTTTGTGTGTAAGAAAATTAAGCAATTTGATACCGGAAAGGTCGCCCATAACGTAACCACGTTAAATAAGGAGATTTGGAATATTTTTCATTCGAGTCGTGGGTTCGATTTAAAGGAAAGATTTGAAAAGGTTGAAATTTTAGTTTTTTTCTTTTTAAGTGAATTCAACGATAGTTCAGCCAATGGTGCATTGGTGAATATTTCTGAAGAGAATGAACACAAATGCCTCTGAGTTTTTTTTTTTTAAAGAAACAGTAGAAGATATTTCCCCATAAAGCTGAAATGACTGCCTGTGCGAAAAATATACATTTGTATGTAACGATATTTAAAAATTTTTTATTGCTTTGATAATAAAAAATTACCTTTTATATAGCAGTATCGAAAAAAGTAGGTACTATGGCGATTCTTCTCCGCCTTTTGAGATGATGGAGAAGTCGATTATCGAGTTTTAATGTGGTAGAAATCCCCTCAAACTCCGCTGTAGACGGTCTCAAGCCCGTTTGAGAAAGATGGAGGGAATACGACCAACTGGTCTGAATGGCTTTAGAACACTATAGCGTCTTAGAGAGTAGTAAAGGGCATAAATATTTAAAAATCGCTAAGAAAACTTGTTTCCATAGTCTTCGAACTCATCACTCATTGAACTCGTTACACTCGTTACAAACATGAATCAAAACCACGATGAAACTATCTCTCCATAGGGTAACCGCTCTACGGCTAGGTTGCCCGCCACCGTAGCAGGCACATCGGCTGTGGAGGCCCCAAAATTGAGTTTGAGTATCCAGATGATTGAAACCGAAACATTAAATCTAAATCTGAATCAAGAGGCCCTATGATCCACTAGCAGATAAGGACAGCAGTGGTAAGTAAGTAAGTAAGTAAATCCTATCAGTACGGTCAATTGAGGTAACCCTTCAGGGAATGGTCACGAGCAATCTACGAAAATCGTATTCCTAGATCGAAGAGTTGCGGAATTGAGAACTTTTTAAAGACTTAGCAGTCAGTATGCCAGAATAAATCGATTACAAACCTGATTACTTTTCTTAAGCATGGCCGCTTTGTAGCCAGCGCACTTAAGGAACGTATTTACTTGTAAACAAAAAAGTATTTCACTGCCCAACGCGGGAAAATCCCTTTAAAAAACCTGAATACAACCCTGAATAAAAGAGCTGCGAAGGTTATCTATCACATGCATGCTTCCGGTAAAGAATTTTGCGGCTGTCTCTGAGATAAGTAATCTACGTTTTTTTCTATTTAAAAATCTCACCCACCTAATTCAATTTTATTTCTCCTCTATCCATGAACTAATTTTTCCACGTCAAATAAATAGTCACCAGGCGCCACAATGAAAGTTTTTTCCCCCTAATTTACCGTCATGCATCGAATCTGGTGTTGTCGTTGATGAATGCCTCAATTTCACTTTCCATTCTCTCATCTAATTAGTTCATTGAGAGCAGCGATGAGCTGAGTTTCATCCATTCAAGCCTTTATCGCCAAAGACAATTGTGTCGTTGACGAGATGAATGATTTTTGAATAAATTATTTCAATCACGCTTTAAACAGTTAAAAGTAGAATACAAAAATGTCAAAATAGTTTTCATTAAATTAATTGAACTTTTATGAATCATCGGAGTCATCAAAAGGCCGTTATTTTTATGAACTCAATTTAAAGATCAAATCAATTACTGTGATTTGATGCAGAATTAAATTGCCTCGAAAGAAAATTCCATGAAACATTTGATCATTGTGTTGAAGCCTGGTGAGAAAGCTGTTTCAAAAAAGGATCTCAAACACTTTAAATAGGTAGAAGATGTCGTCCGTTCAAGCACTTGGGTAGGTGTGAAATGATACTGAGAGGAATATCTGGGCTTCATAATGCAAAGCATAAACTCTCAACCCAGGTGGAAATCAGTGATGTCAGGGTGACTTTGGAACAGGTATGCATGCCAATTCGTAAGGACACTTTGTACACGAACTGGCAGGGACTTCCTGGGTGAATTTGTCTTCGTGGGATTAGAAAAAGTCACTATAGTGACGCCCAGCAGGACATTGTACTTATACACATACACATACATACATAGATGCATGATCTGGCTATGGTGATGACATTAAGTTTTGAACTTTAATATGTACATTGTTCAAACACTACTGATGTGTGCATGCGAAGAAATAATTTACCGAAATACATACATACACTTATGACTACTGTTCTAGATGTGATATATACATACATCTTAAGTTTCAAAGGATGCTGGACTCCCTTTGTTTCTCTCTGTGGATTAAATACGCAATACTGCTGCCTATTCTTAAATCTAATATGTAAGCATACATACAGTGTAATCTCTCCTTGAGGACACTCCACTTAAGCGGGCACATCTATTAAGCGAGTATATTTTTCGGTCCCGTAGGTGTCCGCTTAAGAGAGAGTACACTGTACAACAATATGTGATTCCCAAGCCAGTAGCCAGCAGCAAGAAGAACTTCTTTGATGGTATAAATCGATTTTAATGCATAATTATTAATGATTCAACAGGCATTCAAATTCTTCGAATAATCCTCAAACATTTCGGACTGCATGAAGATGAAATCAGTTTTAAAATGTAATTAAGAGCAATGTTATTTTAGATTTGAGAAGCTTTTAACTGGAATTACTTTACGTTCGTTAAATATTCCCGGAATGATAATGGTAAATGAAACTGCTTCGTATGTATTACTTAACAAAGACTATTAATGGCCATGATGCCTGTTCGACCCTTTTGGGAAATTAAATTTGCAAAATCAGAATTGTACTGCCGGAAAATGAAGCTTAAATGGACTGCAATAGTCTTGTATGAACATATGTTAAAAAATCAAAATATGGTTCATTTTTTAAATAATATTGCATCAAAATCAATGGTTAAAAACAAGAAAAACAAGTATTTGAGAGACTTTATTGAAAACAATGTCTTTTCTTGGTAGGAATTTCAAAAATGATAACCAAAGATAAAATTTGCAGAGGCAATAGAAAAAAAGGAATCAAAATCTGTTTCATATAAATTTAACCTCACGATGTATATTCATGAGTTGATAGGATCATTATTTAGAATCGATACTTAGAGATTTCATCTGGAATGCACTTTCTTTGCTTGAGACGACGGCATGTTGAGAAAGAACCGGAATGAATCAAATTTCAATAGGCAGTTTATGACAAGGGTAAAATTGCCCCATTTTAGTGAATCTGGTAATGGATTTGATGGGTAGTTATTGTAGTCGATGTAAAGGCGCATGCGTTCATAAATGAGGTAATGCAAGTAATTTTTGTATCCATTCCAGAAATGGTCGATGCCAAAGTTAACCCTTTCTTGAAAATCTAGAAGTATAGAAAATAGATATATGTTAATCGATCTGAGAAAAGTATTGTGTCAATAATTTACTACAAGCTCGTATATTCAAGTGCTAATATAATTTCTTATTACTGAGAGAACAAAGCAATCGATTAATTTGATGGTAGACATAGCAGGTCGTTGAGGAAGCCTATCATGAAATTTGCATAAATACAAGGTATGGTATTGTAATATGTTATGCGAAAGTAATCTTCAACTGAATCAGTGACGACGTTGTTGCGATGTGTTTGTTTCGCTGTTAACCGCGGCTTTCGCAATTCTTTTCTTGCAGCATCAGCTAACTCAACAGCTTCTGCAAGATCTTGACTTTTTGCTTGAATTATCCGACTCAGAGACAAGGTCAAAGAATGTATGATTTTTAACAAAAATTCTAGTTCATGTTACAAGATTATATTTGTTAGACCGGAACCGGTATTTTCAGGGGGCGTGCTACGTTTATGATTTTTCCATAAGAATGCATGCACTGGGGGCCTACTTCAATTCAACACACACGTTTTTTGCCAAGTGCCATCTATAGTACTATATGCATCGCAGTGTCAATCAAAGCAAGAAAAAAGGCATTACGGCTTTTTTCGGGCTTTTATAATAGGAAAAACGGAATGGAATTTTTTCTGTAGGTAGACAGGTAACTTAGGAACAAGATCCACATCATAACTCAAAACTCAAAGATTTTGCTTTAGTTGCCAGGGTGCGATATGTTAAAAAAAATAACAAAATACTGGTTACATTTATTTAAACCCAAACTATTACTATTTTCTTGGTAGATAATCATTTATTTTGAAGAACAAGAAAAAAAGTCACTTGAGAACGTTTTTGAAGAAAATGTCACTTTCTCTCCTCGCTTAAGAATGTTCAAAAGATGAAACCGGATAGCATAAAATTTGCAACTGGGCATTTTAATAGAAAAATAGCGAATAAGAATTGATCTACCTAAATTTTAAGTTGAGCATATTCAATGAGATTTGATGAGGTATTCGATTATTTAGAATATTAATTAGGAGTTTCAATCCAATACTGGTATCATTTCATTTAACCTTAAGACATTGGTATGTTTAGACTGCGAATAATCAGTTATTAAAAATAGGAAAATCAGGTCATTGGGAATTTCCGGATTTTTGATAGAATGTAATGTTTAGAATTTCTGTCCTAGCTTAGCGAAATCGTTCAAAAGAGTGAAACCGGATACTAATTTTTGCAATTTGCATTTTAATGAAAAATAGTCGAATAAGAATTTATTTAAAATAACAATCAAGATTGAAGCAAATTAATAATTTGATAATTCGATTATTTAAGGAAAGATTTTTTTATCATTTGTTTAGGATTTATCCAAGTTATGCATGTTCATTTTTGTTTAGTCGATTTAAGTCTATGTGTATGCCACATAAATTTCTGCTGCAGGAATGATATCAAATAGTTACCAAAAATAGGATTTTTAATTTGACTCTGACCAGTAGGACTAGAAATTTGTACTTTATGCCCCGAAGTCCATCTTCAAATGAATCTGTTTTATGGACTTAAAAATTTACGTCTGAAGTGAGACCGTACGTTATCTGACAGTAAGCAGAAGGCAGATCGTTGACCAAAACCGACGGTAAGAGAGTAACTTTTTGTACCTCAACCAAACTTTCCATTGGTCCTTTAGGAAAGTTAACCCCTTTTCTTCGAAAATCTTAAATTTATAGAAAATAATATATGTACTTAATCTCTTGATGCTTTGTTTGAGAAAAAGTTTTTCATACTTTTTATCCTACATTTATGCTTCGTAAATTCAATTGCTTAATATAATTATCTTAATCCTTTCTACTCGAGAAAAGAAAAAAAAACAACATTAACCTTTTGGCATCGCTACGACATAGCACCCTCGTTCACCCAAATAAACGCCCCCACACACATGAAACTTTCCCAGTCATTTTATAACAACTGCTAGCGTTGACAATTTCCTGTTGATTTCGATGATGGCAACATCTGTTTGTGTGAATTTTCTATTAGTAAGTTTGACAATTTCAGCAAGTTCAGCCATGTGTAGGCTGTATCCAGCTTGACAGAAATATTGCGCCTCGGTATCATGTTGCACAGTTCTTGAGCTTTAGGGTGAAATAAATTAAATTATTTTGCAACGCACAAAATGTTCCAACTAAATTGGCGAATATTCAACGCAAAATTGCTCTCCGAAAATTATTAATAGGTATGTCTTTTGTTTCGGGTGAGTGCCTGTTTAAAATTTCGGCTTTCGTGCAGCATTGTGTGTACTTTTGAAGCTTTGTGTTCCATATAACGCAATTAAGAATTCACAGAGATTGCCATCCGTATACATACGTAGATTAGAGCCTCCAAGAATATAGTATGTATGAATGTATATACGAAAGTACAATATTCTTTAACGAAATTGACAACATGAATAGTGAAGTTATGCGAAAGCGAACAGCGGAGACAAGACCAGAGTAAATTGAGCACTTTGTACTCATGTTGGAAAATTGGCTAAAATAATTCGCGCATAGTATACGAAATTAGATAGGAACAAGCTTTTGTTCAATTTCGTCGTTAATAAACCCGGGAATAGTAACTAACAATAAATAATTAAAGGAAACAATTTTGGAAATTTCACAAAGTGAAATATAGGTACAATTAAGTTGAGATGCTTATTTGGGATTCGAATAAGAAATAGCAAAGCTTAGACAGACTTATGGCATTTTAGTCAAGTTTTATCTTAAAATGTACGTTCTGATAAGAACTGGTTTCACTTGAATGGCACTTTTGAAGTAATTGTAATAGATCAAATCAAAGAAAATGAAATTTAAAAATCAAGATTGAATTGAATTACATTCAGACTTACCCATAGCCGAAGGTATTTAAGGTGGTCAATTAAAGTCCTCGAGCATCCCGATGTCGAATGGGCGAAGTCAACACTCTCAAGCATTACAAATGTTGAAGACGTTCGAGAATCGGTGTCTGCAAAGTCGATTTACGGACGATAAATTTGCATGATAATGTACATTGATATGTTGATGTTTGATGTCCAATTTTTTCTTTGAAAAAAAAAAATCCCGCACAATTTATCTGAAAAAATGAACAGTTTATGATAATTTTGTCTAGTCTTATATGTAAATCCGCAAAAAGCTAATGAGAATTGTAGTTAGAATTATTTTTATCAACGACTTTATAACTACCTAGATGACTAACGCTCACATAAACGAATAGCGAAAGCCGAATGAAATTTTGCAAAATTCTATTGAGTAAGCAAAAATATTTTCTTGCTCTCTTATTGCCTTTAAATTTTAAGTTTTCGATATCATAAAAATTTAGTTTTCGGTCCGCATTAGTGATGGCGATTTCGAATACATTTTTGTGCGAAAACAGTACTCCATTAGTGCCATCATAGGGGCGGAAAATACCTCTATTGCGAAGAAAGAGCTTGATCGTTCCTTGGAAGGAACATTTTTACCAAACCCCGAGAATACCTTAGCTTAAGTTGCTTCCCGTTTTTCGGATAAAAACAAATACTAATACGAAATAGCCCCGCTATAAATTGTTTGTTTGATTATAGTTTTAGATTGCAAAAATTTGTGGATTTGCTCCGAGTCTCAATCCAAATACGATAGTATCACGAAATATTTATGGCTATTATCGGTAGCTATCGCAATCGAATTCGCGAAGTCAGTTTAATTGCAGCCAACTTCGTGCATATTAACCGCAGTTATGCAGCCGCTTTTGCCAGTGATAAACAATCTCTGGGAATTTGTTTTTTTTTTTTTGCTTTTGCATTTGTTTTCATGGCGCTATGTAAACAACGTTATCCTAATTGGACAACTTTGGGGATTTTTAAATGCATGCATAGCCTGTAAAAATAAATTTTTCCTTAAACAGTGCGGAATAAACTTTCGATATAAAGGCAATTTATGTTTGTTATCGGAAACCGTGTTTCGTTTCGATTCAACGTTTTTGTTGTGAATGCGAAGAAGAGAGTTGTAATAGTGTTAAGGATCTAGAAATACCCTTCTCTACGGAAGACAGTTTGAATCGACAATCCACTGCGGTTGTGCGTTCTTCGTTTTACTAATTTGGGCAGCGTTGTCATGCGATTGTTAACAAAAGTAACGAATCTGAAATAATTTTTATAATTTTTTTATTCTTTTTTTAATTCGAAATGGTCCGTATATTGACGGAGACCGTTAAGTAACGCTTTCCACAAAATTTTCGTATATAGTAGATTCTGTCAGAAATTGGATAAGTATTATCTGTCGTAGCTTCAATTACATTTGTACTTGCTGTAGTACCTAAGAGTCGGGGTTTGCATTAAAGAAGAAATTTATAGTTAATTTAATACAAAAATGTTATCGTTTATCCAATGAAATGTTAGACATGCATACATCGCTTCCATTCAATCCTTCCTCTCCTACAATACTTTTTATGCCTTACGCTAGGAGTTGTAAGTATCGCGAAGATTCTTATAAGACATTGATATCTAATACCGGGTTCTGATAGCGGAGCATCATGTTAAAAATGAAATGACGAGTTTAATATCAAATTGCGGGTAACGCAATTTCAAGTAAAACTTTAAACGCATTCAAAATTGTTTAAAAATATGTAAAATATTTCATTTGAATTTTTTCATGTATAAATTATTCGCTGGCAAAGCTCATAACATTAGCAAGGCATTTCCTTGCAAAAACTTACGGTGTAGTCTTGAGTGGGTTGGAAAAAGTTTCGTGCAAACGTTCGCGAAGCACATAAACAATATGCAGCAACCTTGCCTGCCATGAGATCACATTTATTGCTTACTTAAGCGATTCGAATGTACAGTTCGAGCGAGGGAAAAGTGCGTTATTACAAGGATCAGGAGAAATAATGTATGTATAACTCAACGTAACCTAAGACGATAGATACAAACATGCTCATACATATGTTTGCATGTGCGTACGTTGCCAATCTATTCCCGTAAAAGTTTCAAGTGTAGCTTACGCAATGCGCTGGAGCAAAAACTTTTGAGTGAACAACTTCAATTTGTTGCGTATTTCCAGAATTTATCGTTGGACTTAAAAGTTTCGAGCGATCAAATCGGCGAAAAATTCCGCTAAATGTAATTTATCGCTTCTAATTTGAATGCTGCAATTCCTTGCACTGCGTTGTTTATTACTTCGTTGATTTCGCAACGATTGTTGAATTTACGGCGAAATATATGTATATCGTAACAAATGGGCAAAGTTTCAGGTGCTATTGTTCTCTTCCGAGATATCTGTTTTCTATATGTGACTTGTTGTGCCTTTACGATGATCCATCAGTGTTTTGTTAAGGGGAAAGATAGCCAAAGCGGTGTTTGTTTTTTTTTTCAGATTTTTTTTTTTTAGCGAATAATTTTTCTTCCCCGGAAATTGCAATTCGGAGTATTTTCACTCTTTAAGATGTATGGTGTAAGGATAAGTTGAATATTATGGACAGTCTTTTCAGTGACATTTGAATCTAAACAGTTGGAAGGCCACCTGTTGAACTACAATGCGACTGGACTCATGTATTTTTTCATGGGAGTAGCACTATATTAACTTCACTCGTTTGTAGAATGAAGTCCCAAAGATGATTATATATAAATATTGATATATTGATGTATGTATTTTGATGAATTCTGTATTGATGTATCGATATTATTGATTTATGAGTATTGGTGTATTGTTGAATTTATTATATTGATGATTTTGATTGATTTATTATTTTGAATTTATATTGATGAATGATGTTTTTGAATTTATTTAGTGAGTATTATGTGATTGATATATTGTTACTGATGTATTGTTTTAGTATGTATTCATTTGTGCTTGATGTATATTCGGTTGTGGTTGATTGGTGTACTGTAGTTGTATTCATTTCTTGATGCATTTATTATTATAAGAATTAATGATGCAATTTGTATTTTTGTATTTATGTATTGATACATTTATGTTAAAATGAATTAAGAAGAAGCAATTTTTGATTTCTTGATAAATGAATTATTTAACCATTCTTTAAAAAACTCCGCTTTTCAGTTCCAAATTGTTTGCTCTACTAAAAATACCGCTTTTTCTAGTTCCAAAACGTAGCTAAGTCTGGCAAAAGAAGTATGCCTGTGCGCACATAGAGAAAACTCTGAAGTCAAGCGGATAGTAAGAAAAGTAAAAAAAAGAAGAAAAAAAGCACGAATAAAAAGAGAAATTCAAAAAAGTTTTTTCCCTTACTGAATGATTGTTAACTTGGCATACAAATGTACTTTTGACTTTACTTTGACTGTATTAACTTTGCAACATATGGCAATACATTATTATAGCAAATCTAACCGAAGGCGCGCATACGACTGTCAAAGGCAAAATCTAACGATCCCATCCTGGAAAACGCAAACTGCTCTTGGTAATTGTTTTCAGCCCTGCTGCTTCAATGACATGTTTGCTCTTACGAAATTTCCATATATCACGGCTCGCCTTAGCGCATGAGAGAACGTCGACGTTGCTGTCACTGTCGTCTACTTGCCAGATCCGTATTCATGCCATTCAACACTTTGACCAAAAAATTTAATCATACACAAAGTCGACTTATGAGGATAAATTCCATGACAGGCAGTCGGTGCAGTCTCGGAGACGGTTCTAACTATTTGTCGCGCTTTGCATTGCTGCAGGCAGTTTTCACAAACAATGTGGCCGCATGTTCTTCCAGAGAAAGGCGCAAAAATTCTAGCGCAATGAAACTCGTACTTCGTAAGGACTTTCAAGTGAATATCCTTTAGTTGTGAAAAGCGAGCAAACAATCAGAGAAGCTTACACGTTTGAAAGAGAGCATCCTGAAATCCTTTGATTTTCTTCAAATCAAAATAAAACAGAACAATTTGCACTAAAAAATCGCGCTCGTATGGTCAGGTTGGAGTTCTTGTTGCCTTGTATCTCGCCATTTCTTTTTTCGGTTTTTTTTTTGGAGCTCTTTTTTCCAGTCAGAGCTCTACATGGCTGCAATGTTGATGTAAGTATTTATGCGCTTGGCTTGTTCGCCTTTTCGCTAAAGAGCACAGCAGCGCCTGGACGGAGCTAAACAAGCAGCACCAAATATGGCTTTAAGCATCTGTCGGGTTATTTCAATGGCCGTCTGCATTCGTTGCGTAGTTCTGCACTCCGATTCATAGGATATGCGTGGATCACAATTAGAACAAACGAAATGGCGTAAATTCTTCCCCTTTTCTGTTGATGCCAAGCGAACTTAGTGCACACACTCTGTTCTGCTTTGCACAAGAGTATCTCTTCATGTCGAGGAATCATTCTAACAATTTTCATGAAATTTGTACACAAAACACAAAACAAAATCCGTAGCGCATGAACGACAAATCATTGTCAACGACAGGTCTTAAGAGCACCACCACTGCTTGATATTAATTGAGCATTTCTTTTGACGTCGGTTCGTTGCTGTCAAAGAGAAAGAGAAAGACAGAGAGAGAGAGAGAGAGAGAGAGAGAGAGAGAGAGAGAGAGAGAGAGAGAGAGAGAGAGCGCATTTTACAATTTCATTTCCCAAAAATGAAATTTTAGTGCTCCATCTGAAAGGAGCAAATTCATTAATTATGTCGAGAGCCTTTAAAATTGTGAAAGTAAAAAAGGGGAAAAAATTCGTCGTAATATTTTTGAGCTGTCATTCGAAGGAGTTTTCTTCTTCTTTTCATCTTAGCCAGCCAATTTTACGATGAAATTTTATCATTTTTAAGTGTTTCTCAAAGAAAACTGTAGCCAACGCAAAGAGTAATCCTTTGCTCTGCTATTCACTGGAAGTTTAAAAGGACATGCCAGATTTTATTGAAATTTCTTTTACCAAGCTCTTGCTGTCCAGTATTTCCCGGATAAATGCAGCATGAGCTTTGAAGATTTACGCTTACGAATGGGTTTGAAACAGTACAGTAGAGTGCATAAGTTTGAAGCATTCAATCGATGAAATATTCACCATGAATGAGTCATTAAAATAATTTTTTGCCTTAAATCACTTCATAAAAAATCTCTTATCAACTCTAAGTTCACATTTGCCTTTGTAGCGATTTCCTGGAACTTCCAAAAACCTACACACCCAATTGAAGCATATTTAAAGTATTATTGATAAAAAAAATCGATAAATGTTTAACAGTCGAACTTCCTTATAATGAACTCACACAGGACCAGAAATTATGTACTCTGAAAGTTGAACGAAAAAGCTGTGCGTTTGAAATTATTTCATAGTAGGGAGAACTTCATTGTATAGACGTTCACTATACGGAAGTTCGACTGTATAATAAACGCCGGCCTTTGTACCGTATTTGGTTTTGGGTTCAACTCCCAGCTGAGATCGTGGATGTTTGTGTCTTTTTCTCTATTTCTGTTTTTCTTTGTTTTCCCATTATTCGTGGTATCACAACGGGCTCATGTGAATCCTTAGTGTGTCACTCTTAATGGTGGCATCAACACTAACCTAACCTAACCTGAGAAAACCTTTGTAATAAACTCATTTTAGTTTCAAAGAATTTAAGGTTATATAGGATTTAATTAAAGCGATCGCTCATAGACGTTTTATAGCAACATTTTAACTTTAGAGGAAAAATGTACTTTCTATCCGAAATTTAGGGAGCCTTGCAATGGAATTGTCAACAAATTTAAATATAAATCTTTATAATTTCGTTTACATTGAACTAAATATTTTCTTAGCTTTATACAAAAAATATAGGGTATACCTCAGCACCGAAATGTTCAATGCATGCCAACGACATCGACTCCTGGATCGACTACAACGCTATGCAAATGCATTACAATTTGGGTGAAATGCTTTAAGATATCATCTCTCATCCAATATGAGTTAAAATAAAAAGAAAACTTGAAGGCTAGCAACTGTCGCCGTTACATGTCATAAAAATCATGCAACCAAATTTCAACTCATGCCATGCCACAAAGCGTTGTTTTTCATGAATCATGATTAATTAACGACTTACAATATGAGAAGTTGTTTGTGTACACCAAAATGCTAAAATACTAATAAAAAAAAACGACAAAGCGGTTTGACCACAGCAGATATAGAAAACATGAGAGAACAAATTCTCTCAATTGCCTCTCTACTAACAATGTTTTGCATGAATTGCCACAGGATTAACGGAAATTCTAAAAAAAAGTGACTCACCCCATCAACATATTGTCAACGATGCTTTTCGAAACGTACAAAACAACGACTTCTCTTTACTTTTCTTCACTTCACTACACTACACTTCGCCAAGCAAAGAGCACTATGCACTCATACTAAGGCATAAAAACGATATCACTTGCCTAGCACACTAATCAAACCGATTACTCCGCGATTCGCAACTCCCGAACACCGACGACCGCACTACCGCGCGTACAAGACGAGACTGAAACACCAAGCTTTACTTAAACGCAGGTAAAATGTAATGAAGTGCATCGTGATATCACCAAACACACACGATTGGCCATACCGAGCCTCTGTTGATTTGAATGAGTAATATATATATGTACTTATATAATGAGCATAATAAAATTAATATTGAGGCAATTGTTTCTCAACTTCAAACGATTATAGTTTCCCCTTTTCTTGCCCGGTTTAGACGAAATTAAAAGCATAATAAAATTAATGTCTGTGAACTTAGCATTACCAGGGGTTATTTTCTAAAATAAAAGAGTTACAAATTTTCTTTTTCTACAACAAATTTACAACAAATTAGCTACAAATTATTAACTAATTTTGATTCCAAAAATTTAAAAATTTGAGGGTGGTAATGCTAACTTCACTGTGAAGTTAGCATTACCAGGGGTTATTTTCTAAAACAAAAGAGCTACAAATTTTTTTTTCTACAACAAATTTACAACAAATTAGCTACAAATTCATAGCTAGTTTTTAATCTCAACTTTACAAGTGGTAATGCTAAGTTCACAGACATATAAAATTAAGATTTTATCTGGATTTAGTGTAGAAAATTCTTTTTTATAAAAGGCTTATAGAAAATAACACAGTACTATAAATATCGCTACTATAAAAAGCTATTATAAATCTGTTATATCCTAACAGTGCGTTTATGAATAACATTTTAGGCTATCCGCCTTATAAATCCTTTATAAACCTATTAAAATTTTTTATGAATTAAGGGGTTGAAACATAAAGAAATAAATAATATAATAAAAAAACCTTTAAGAATCTTATTTTCTTTCAAACAGTCTAACGAATTTCCCTAAAATATTATCGTTTCATAGAACCGTTACCTATTGCTACCTCCCGAGACTTTGTTTACACTTGAAAGAATTCATAAGAAAAGTAGATAGTAAAATATAAAAAGCAGAATGTATAAAAATTTTATTGAATGGAGATTATCATGAATTCCATGCTGCTTAGCTTTTACATGTAAGATGGACAAGAAACTTTGAAAAAGCCAAACCAATTACGCATTCAGTCGCCTAAAGAAGTTCACAATATATTTGGGAAAAAAAACAAGTATAAATAGTGTATCCATGCGCCACGTGACCAAAGGAGACTCTTTTGTAGAACCTCATTGTTGCATTTACAATAAAAAAAAAAAAAATTTACAGTGAAATTTTTAATAATAAATTTGAAAAAAGCTTTTTGATATTTGAGCAAGTTAAAGCAAGCACACAAGTATTTCCACATAATCTCACAAAGAAACCTATTCAATTACTTACACCGATACGCGCAATGAGGAGAGCACTTTGAATGCAAATTTTTCTGCAAAAGTTGGGACTTGGTAATAAATTTGCTCGTTCTATTCTTCTATTTTTTTCCTTCTTTTTTCGTTACAGCTTTGTTGTATCGTTGTATACAATGCTGATATATTTTTACTTAACTTTTCAATGTTTTTCTATTCATGTGCAAAAATTTTATTTTATGCAAGAGAAAAAGAGGCAAAGAAAATAAGGTCGAAATCTGACTCCTAGATACTGATACGAAGCTACGAACATACATACTAATAACAATGGTGGAATTTGTGGGGTCAAGAGGAAAATATATTATGGAAAGATATCCGAAAAGGGGTCAAAAAATATGTTTCTTCGAAAGGGATAGCACCGTCTTTGGTTCTATGTGTGTATATGTTCCTCATTTTTCTGGGTCTGGGTCTTTATTTCTCTCTAAAAGTACCTCGATATAATTTTTGAAACTTAGTTCTAAGTTTGTTAAATCTAGACCAAGTTATCAGTCTCGAACTAAAGCATTTCGATGCCACCGCTTTCTGGCAATTCGAATTTTTTTTAAATATCCGCCCATAAAGATGTCTACAAATGCCCATATGTAGGTCCACAACGGCCAGCAGAAAATTTAAGCAGCTTAACGCTCTCTATATGATATCATCTTTTCACATATCAAGTTACTTGAAACGTCACACTCGGATGCACAAACGAAATTTCCAGTCTTCAATAGTCGAAACTGATAAGAAATGGGAAAAAAATATTTTGTTTTCATGGTATTTACATTTAACATTCCTCGGATAAAGTGGTATAGAAGTGGATTCGCCCTAACTGTGGGCGGAAGAAAAACTTCGGCCAGCTGGAACAAAATGAAGTACCAAACTGTGCGCCACTGTGTTCCAGTTTATGTGCATTTTTCCAATGAAGTTTTTTGCATAAAATTTCCAATTAACTTCTTGAATTAACTTCACAATTCAGCTTTGTGGAACCTTGGATAAGATTTCTCCGAAATGTGTAAGTGCTGCTGATTTCTCTTGTTGCATCTGAGGTCAGCGTCGGTTGATCCTTTCATATTTCCAATTGAAAAATATTATTTTCTATGCAACTTAAAAAAGGAAAATAAGTTTTTCTTTATTTTCCCGTTTTGATTATTAAATTTCTTAGAAAAAGTTCGTTTTAATGCTACTGAGAAATGTTCCCAAGCAAAGCAGAAAGCAATTTATAACGTTAAAAGAGGGAAATCTGAAATAAAGTGGGACCACCTGGTGAAACGGTTCTCAATTCTACAAAAAATAAATTAAATTGTAGGTACATACTATATATACCT
The DNA here is from genome assembly GCA_020466095.1 of Chlorops oryzae. Taxonomy (NCBI): domain Eukaryota; kingdom Metazoa; phylum Arthropoda; class Insecta; order Diptera; family Chloropidae; genus Chlorops; species Chlorops oryzae. The sequence continues at coordinate 28,703,351 of CM035807.1, read as the reverse complement.
AAATAATTCTACAAAAACAAAGACAGTGGCTTAGAATCGGTCACACCTCCAAAAAGATGTGATTTAGGACGTGTCCTTTATTTCTCTTTATACTTGGATTAAAGAGAGGTGTTGTAGTGTGCCACATCAATCCACCAATACATCAACATATCAATCCATCAGAACATCGATACATCAAAAAATTAATGCATCAATACATTAATTCATCAATACATCAATATATCAATACATCAATACAACAGAACATCAGTACATTGAAACATAAAATAATGAATACATCAATACATCAATTCATCAATTCAACAATACATCAATATATCAATACATCAGCACATCAGTACATCATAACATCAAAAATTGAATACATCAATTCATCAATACATCAATTCATCAATACATCAATATATCAATACATCAATACATCAGTACATTAATACACCAATTAATCAATACATCAATATATCATTGTATAAGTACGTCAATACATCATTTCATCAATACATTAATACATCAATACATCAATTCATGAATTCATCAATACAAAATTCCATAGTAAGGGTAACAAATTTCTGAGCCCTTAGACCTACTACTAGACTACCCATAAGGAAGATCAATCAAATCCCTTCAATTTCGACTCTAAATTTCTTCAAATTAAGAAACCTCCTTCGTTGGGAAAACTATAGATGGATAAACTGGTAGACACTCCAACATTTCTATTTAGTCGTATCTCAAGTTGGTTCTGATTGTTTCTTCACACGTTTTGTATAACCCATCGAAGGGCATTAGACTTAAGACGACGATGGATGAAAGTACATTACTCTATGCCCATCATTAAGAAAAATAATCTACGGCAATATGAAGGTCGAAACTAATAATATGATGCTTTTAAAATTGTGTACCATAAAAAATATATGTATGTCTGTACATATGTATGTATATCTCAAGTCGTTTGTCGATGGAACATAATTATATACGATTAATGCTTCATTTGATGCTATTCATGATTTGCTCCATGATTTGATAATGAATCACCTTCAAAGCAAGTGCCTCTAATTGCGCATCGTCACGCCACATTCGTGAGATTTCTTTCATACCTTTCATCGCATGTCAATTAGAACACGCATATTTCTGAATTGGTGCAATTTTCCCAGCATATGTAAAAGTTTCGCAAATTACATGCTTTCATTATGCGCGAATGGTGGGGCCATTTATTTAACACGAACTCGCAGGATAGGCCGTAGTCGCACGATTTATGTAACACATACCTACCGACATTCTAAACCGTAATCACTAAGGCGGAGTTTCAAGCTATGAAAGACTTAAAGGATTAAATATTGGAACACTTAACCGCCCAACCGTCTTATCTCCTTACCAGCTTTTTTTTTCACTCATATTCTTTTAGTGGCAATTATCCGATTTTCTCTATTATTATTTAAATCAAAATCCGCTTCGACTTCGCAAAACTATTTTCCGAAGAGTCATTTTCCGTTCGACGAATTCAAATAATCTGACCCAAAAGAGTGCTCGTTTCCAATAAAGGTATTTCCAAAATGCATTATCGAATTTTATAGATTATCGGTAATTTAACGTATGAGCTGTTCTTTTTTCTTCGACGTTTTCTTTCACTTTTCAATGGCGCATGCTTTTACATTTGCGTCGTCTTCTCTACATATAAATCCGAATAAATTTGCATCCTCCTCTGCGGCTCTCACTCTCCCCCCATTCTCACTCCCTGAGGCTTCGCTACACTAAAGACACGAAATCCTTTCAATATTATCGCTATTCTTCACCTGCTACTCTGCTCTGCACAACTCTGGTCTTTTGCATCGCATTGGAACGTTTCCAAGCGTAACTTTTCATTTTTCTTCGTTTTCTTTCTTGGCTTCAATGCGCTTAATGGAAAATCTTTTTTATGGCCAATATCACCAGTTCACTCCTGACTTAGTTTTGTTTGGCACGCTTTGTTTTCCGGTTACCCCACTATCTTTGACTCTCTAATGCCTACACACACAGAGGCACACACAGCCGCACAAAGCCTTGCACGTGTGCACACAGAGATCCAAACACACATGCGAGCGAACGCGAACACACACAAACACGCACACACAATGACCGGAAACGAGCAGGCGGAAAGGCACCTAGTCTGGTTGCGGGAAAGTTGAAAGATGTAGCATTGCGACGATATGGTGTCGATGGTTTCGCCTGAATAGTATTCACAAAAATTAACGAAGATTTATGGGAATCGAATGTGCTCGGCATGGAAAATGTGCGCGGAGAAAATGCATTATGTCTGGCAATTCCAAAGTAAATCCTTTCGATATATATGTACGCGCGCACATTCATCTCGGCGAAACGCTGGGTATTGTAATAAATGAATCTATGAATATAATTGAACGAAATAAATTCAAATGTGCATTTCTCAAATTGAAATGCATTGCAAGAATAAGGGAAATGCATTGAAAAATAGCAATAATACACGCAAGGTATCCTGCGAGCGGTTTACAGTCTCAATTTTAAATAAAAAGAATAAATAAAATTAAAAATAAAAAAATTCCATTATTCTTCATTCAATTTAATTAACATTAAAGAAATGTACCTATTATTGAAGCTGAACGCCTAAATAAATATTCTTTAACCCAATGAAGTCATTGTTCTACTGTTGATATTATTAATCAATAAATAAGGCTTGATGGAGACTCACAGAATAGAAGCTTTTCTTTATCACCTTTCTTATCCTGCGAAGAACAACCGTTCCTTTTAATTAAAAAAAAAGAATTATTTATTTCATTTAATTGAAATTTAGATGAATTTTTTGAAAATTATCAAGGATAATGTTATTCTGCTCTTGAATGAAATCAATTTCCCCTTTGAAAGCAATCGACAAGGAAAGCTTTTGAGTGAAGTAGGTACATTTTCAATAGGGGTTTAAAAAAAAAAACTAATAAATAAATAAATTGCCCAACGTGTTTCTCTCAAAGCTTATGGGTTAATAGTCCGCAAAACGGCTGACCGTAGGTCAATTCTTTTGGGTCAGTTTGTCGTAATTTTGTTCTGGTTGTTAGGATAATCAAATAAGAAAAATAAAAATCCAATTTCTTATATAAGTATATTCTAAGTTTCAGGGTACCCTGCAGTAATGAGCGGTCAATTTCGTAAAAAGAACTGGCCTTCGACCGGTCCAAATCCTACCGGTTATATTATGGCAGTTCTTGCTCCATCGAATTCGGCTAGCCGGCGGTCGGTAATCAACGGGTTGGTTTAAGGGTAGTCTGTAAATGACACTTTCACAACTTAGAATATATATAAGAAATCGGTTCTTTATTTTCCCTATTTGACTATCCTAAAACCAGATGAAATTACAGAAATTGACCCAAAAAAATTGATCTACGGTCAGCCGTTTTGCGGACTAGTCCCTCTCCAATGACAGGCCCATGTTAAGAAGGTCAGTTGAATACAGTGGAATTATGAGGGGATTAGTACGGGTAACATTAAGGACTGACTGAAGGCTACACTTGGGTCAGCCCATATTACTGCAGGGTAACTAAAGCATCACAAGATATTTAAATTAAGCTTTCAAAAGTATGCAATGAAATATTCCGAATATTTCCTGCCGCAACAAAGCTGGTCATTCTTGTAGGTTTGCCCATTTAGCCACATCTTGAGGAAGAGTTTTGAAAGATATGCGGATATCTTTAGAGCTCCGTTTATAAAAGCTTAAAATGGTATTAATTTGCTTTTTAAAAATGCAAGCCTTTGGGTGCTCAATTTAAACATTTTCAAATATATCATAAAAATTCTGAAAAATTCTCAAAAATACATGAAATCATTCGCATCCAAACCACAATATTTCAACTATGATGTTCGAAAAGCGACATTTTTGGGGCGCTCTAACATTTAACCGGTTTGTTGATAATGGCGACAGAGAGATGTAAGAACATTTAGGTACAATTAAAAACATTATTCTTCGATTCACCAAATAGTAGATTCTCCAATTAGTAGATATAGATATATCGAAAAATTCCCCTAAAAAAAGCCTCTTTTAAAGGTGTTTCCATAAGCCTTCAGTACGTCGCAAAATCCTTGTCACACATGAAAAAAAAATTGAAAAAAATTATAAAAAAATATTATGACTGCACAATCAGCACAAACGCGAATATCCTTAGACCAGTCCGCATGATATTTTCAATTCATATCCATTTATGAATTTCAACAACAATGCTCAACATAAAGCAAACAAAAGTTCGAATGGAAAATCAAGAGAAATTGTCAAGACATCTTGAAGGCATACTTAGAGTATACTTTTGTATCTTTAAAAAAAAAAAAACCCAAAGCGGAAGGAGTCCTTTTGCAGTGCTCTTATCGTACTTGTTTTGCTTTCTATTGCTCTAACTGTTGCAAGTGATGTTGCTTATGTCCGGCATCGCATACACTCAGCGGCCATAGCGCCCGATAGCCGACCGCGTTTGTTCAACATCACTGGGAGCATCTCTCAATGGTATTCAACTTTGACAGGCATTCTTATATATATATATACATATAACCCATATATATATATATGTATATGGGATATTCATGCGCATGTTAGTTGTCATCAGCAGCAGGGCGAAACGAGGATACGCTGCCTGCCTTGTACTTTTCACTTACAATATACGTTGACATCATTACTTGGAGTAACCAACTCCTCAAGTGGTTAGTTTAGATTTTGATATTTCGCTTGCATTGTTGAACGATGTCATTCACGTTATCGTTGCTTGCTGTGTACATACATCATCGTCCGTACACCAAAATGCACGCAAGTCATCGCAGCCATTGTTACCATATCATATATGCTCATACATATATATACCTCGGTTCCATGTAATCCTTCTACGGTCACAAACGCATGACATTTATATTTGTTAAGTTTTTTTTTTTTTTTTTTTTTTTTTTTTTCGGTGTCTCTTCTCCTTCCGCAGGATGTTTTGAAATGTACATACATTTCGGCGCTGCAGGGCTCCATTTACGGACTCTGATGAAAAACTTATGATTGCCACAAGCTCCTGTTTCCTTGCATGTTCTTAATATGCTCTACATTTCATTCGGTCCTAGCCCCGTTGTAGTGGTTCAACAGCAAAGATTCTTCTTGTCATACACCCTGCAGCATTTCGTTAGTGGCGCATTAAATAACATTTCGTAGTCCTTTTTATTTTTGCTATTTTTATACCCAGCGTAAGCGGGGTATATTAGTTTTGTGCAAATCTTGTAACAGGGAGAATTAAGCTCCGGAGATATAGAAAAATGTATATAGAAATGATCAGGATCAAAAACTGAATCGATTTAGACATGTCCGTCTGTCCGTCTGTCCGTCTGTCCGTCTGTCCGTCTGTCCGTCTGTCCGTCTGTCCGTCCGTCCGTCTGTCCGTCTGTCCGTCCGTCCGTGGTCGGATCTCCTCCGAAACGGCTGGACCAATCAAGTCGAAATTTGGCACACAGGTATATCGGGATCCGAGTATGATCCTAAGTAAAAATGGGAGACATCCGCCCACTGCCACGCCCATAAATGAATATAATGTGTTTTCAGTAAAATGCTTGTAACTTGCGAACCACTCAACACATTCCATTGATATTTGGTGTACTGGTTAACTATAAAAAGGGACATATCCTGGCAAAAAATGGACGCCGCCCACCTCGAGCCACGCCCACAAATAAGCCCAAAATTAAGGGCTTATCGTAACTTGTGAAGTAAAAGGTGTAGAAGCTTCAAATTCGCAACATAGGTTCACCAAGGCGAATGAAAGGTGTAGGAAAATTTTTTTTATGGCCCGCCCACTGCCACGCCCAAAAATGAAGATTTTTCGTAACTTCCGAAGAAAAAGGCGTAGAAGCTCCGAATTCGCAACATAGGTTCACCAAGGCGAATGAAAGGTGTAGGAAAAAATTTTTTGTGGCCCGCCCACTGCCACGCCCACAAATAAAGATTTTTCGTAACTTCCGAAGTAAAAGGCGTAGAAGCTTCAAATTCGCAACATAGGTTCACCAAGGCGAATGAAAGGTGTAGGAAAATTTTTTTTATGGCCCGCCCACTGCCACGCCCAAAAATGAAGATTCTTCGTAACTTCCGAACTAAAAGGCGTAGAAGCTTCGAATTCGCAACATAGGTTCACCAAGGCGAATGAAAGGTGTAGGAAAAAATTTTTTCTGGCCCGCCCACTTCCACGCCCACAAATAAAGACTTTTCGTAACTTCCGAAGTAAAAGGCGTAGAAGCTTCAAATTCGCAACATAGGTTCACCAAGGCGAATGAAAGGTGTACGGAAATAATTTATGTTGCCCTCCCACTGCCACGCCCACAAATAGAGAAGCAAAACATAGTGCGCTCATAATGTCGGGACGCTGGGTATTTCAAAGTCGGGCTTGACCGACTTTAGCTTTCTTACTTGTTTTGTTTTTTTTTTGTCGTTTTCATAAATATTGCAGAGAGTGAAGCATTTGTTAATTGCTTAAAATATCATCCACAGTTAGTCAAATGCCTTTTCTTAGCTCTTTTACTTTGCAACTTCTCAAAAAGATGCTTTTGACATGGACAGGGACGGATCTAGTTTGGCTTCGAGTGGCACTGTGACAGAACATAGAAATAAAGAGTTTTGTTTTTGAAAAAAAATATAATTTAAAGAATTATTTTCTCTACTATAGAGAGTTTCTTTGAAACACCATCGAAGCGAAGTCTCCGGCGAGAGAGTAAGTAGAGTCTCTTCCTTAATTGATAGTCACAAGGCTCAGGTCAACTTCCTTTAATCGTTCAATTTTTTTTTGGAGCAAGACTTTTAATGCAATTCTTGACGCCTTGAGACATGGTCCCGTTGACTCCTTCCTCGATCGGTATCCTTTTTGGTTTCTTTGACCCACTTTGTGAGTCGAAGTTCTTGACATCTCTTCATGTTCTCTTCATTCTCTCCAATCATGTTCATGGAATGGCTTTTCTTAGAATCTGCAGTGTGGGTTTATTCGAGTTTAAAGTTAATAAAAAATAAAAATAAATAAGAAAACATATAAACAATATAACCAGCTCACTTTCAGTTGATTTTTTATATATATATATATTTTTTTTTTTTGCTAACAAATTTCTGCTTGACTGTATGTTTGTGGCTTGTGTTTACGCAATCAGCTTTGCACAAATTGGCAGTTTATTACACTTGCATTATGATGCTATTTGTCATGGCTTCAGCAAGGACTCTTGGGGACTTCTTTCTCTGTATGCTTGCAAGTGTTGCTGTTGACGGTGCCATGAGCGCATTGCCGTACAACATATAAAAGATGAATATAACGTATTTCTCTCGAGTAATGTTTAGCTACAAAAGGAAAGAAACCTAAAGCCAACCAACCAAAGAAGAAGCATATGAAGAATAGAATTTGTAATAAGCTTAAAGGACAAATAATATTAAGGAAATATGTAGCACTTACGCGCATGAAGCTATTGTTAGAAGAAAGACTTGAAAATTCAATGAAAAGCTATGGGAAAATTTACCAGATATTGGAGATTTTTCTCAGTTAAATAGAAAGTTAAGAGGTTTAACTTCTCGAAGAAGAGAGAAGAACCTAATCCTTGCATATACGTTGGTCCTGTTGGAGATACACCAAAGAAAGCTTGTACTTTTTATGAGGAAAGTTTTGTTCTCTGTTGCTTCATCTTGCTTAAAGAAGCTCATTAGTTATTAAAAGTGGAGAGGCATTAATAGTTTGCCCGAAGTCCTTTCTAAAATTTAACTTCTCGAGGAAACTTTCGTAGATTCCTTGTTGCTTTTTTGGGTTTGGAAAAGTTTTTTTACAACAATGAGGGATTTATTCTGGGAGCCAGTATTTGTAAAACCCTCTTGCCTTACTATAAATGAGGAGATTTTTTTTTGGAGCCAAGTAAAATTTTGGTAAAGAATTAACCCAAAAATAAGCATACATAAAAAAAGGACGAGAGAAGTTTAGCTTTCTTTTTTTATCAAATGTTCTTGTTCATCCTAAATTCATGCTAAAGAAAATTTTATAGAAAGCACTTAAAGGTATGCATTTGAATATTAAAATGGCAACTAATATCATTTAAAGTCTATATAAACGGAGAGTAACTCAGGCTTTAAAGATATCCGTACACTCTTTCAGAAACCGTTTCTGCAAGACGTGATTAAATGGTCATACATAGAAGAATGAACAGATTGCATCTATCGAAAATATTTGGAATATTTCAATGCATACTTTCGGGTGCCAAATTTAAATATTTTATGTTGGCCTAGCGGTGGCTCTGGGATAGCGTAGGGGATGCGTGCTATGCTCTTGATCACGGGGTCCGAGTCTCAATTCCCGGCACAGCCGAAACTTAGTGTAAAGTTCCAAGCCTAGCACTGCTTTTTCGAAAATCGCATATAAGGGGCACACTACAAAAAAAAAACACTCACACAAAGACAAGAAAACCTTTCGTGGTATCAAAATTGGCCGGTAAACGGCCTAAGTGGCAGCCACTCCAATATACATACATACATAGGTATAAGCGACTACGGCCCCCTGAAAGGGATTTTGAAGTTTTTTTTGGTTTTTTTTAATTGGTGCTATATAAAATCACTCTTGCAACCGATTTCTAGGGTCCTAAACCTAAAGAATCTAAAAAGATTTTGGTTTAATTTTACACAGAGAAAAATTTTCCCACCAAAATTAAAATTAAATAAAATCATTTTTCCCAGTGTATTTCTGTTCTAGATCCATTTTCTGGCGACTTTTCAAAAATACCTCCAACAATTACCCTTCATCAAGAAAAATATTACCAAAATCAAAAAGAAACTTTTTGAGATATTTACACAAAACGTAAGTGCAATCGGCTATAGGCACCCATGAAAATATCTCATTACAATATTACTAATTCACAATTTCGATTATTATTTAATTGTTTTAAGTAAGAAAGCCATATTAAGGAATTAATAACTCAAAACCAGATCGTCATGTCTTATTCAAAAGGATTTTCTTGCTTCAATCATCCCAACTCAATCATTCTCGTAATTGTGGCACGAAACATTCATTCGGCTTGATTTTTATCAAACAAACAAAAAAAAATCAGTAAAAGCATTTTCAATAAAAGCAAAATCACTCTTTCATTTTGATGACCATTATGTTCAGTAATCGTGGCAAGGAAAGGAAGAAGGAGAAAACAAAAAACACGACATTATTTTCACATTAACCTTATTTCAAGGATGTCATGAAGCCAACACTTATTCATCACACAGGAAGCGCAACTTCATCATACTTTCAACATGATCAAACACGACATGAAGCGGAGAAGGAGGACGACGACGACGACGACATTGGCCTGCGGTCGAACAAATTTGTCTCTCTGAATTGGCGTCAGCAACAGAAACAGCAACAGCGTTCAGTTCATAAAAGCCACCATTGTTCACTTGTTGTTCTTGATATTTATATGCCCTCTAAATGTGGGTGAAATTGACCGTGAGCAATAACCCCAATATAAATGCCATAACGATTCCACAGTTTCCCAACAACAAAACACTAAAGACCATACACTCCATAACAGATGATATGGATCCGTGGCTTAAGCGGAAACAGCGAATATATAAAAGCAATAAACGCCATAAAAGCGATCCGAAACTACCCATAAGTCTTTGTGGAGGCTTAAACTTAATAATATATAACCATTATTGAGTATGACTATTCATATTATTTTGTTTTAAGTTGTGTCATTTATACCCACCCAACATTTGGGAGACTGTTTTATGAGAAGACTCATATGTGAGTCTTTTTCGAGCCCCCTTCATGATTTAAAAGCGATTGATATCATTATATTAGGTGTAGTAAAAAGAAATTCATTATTTTTCCAATAGATGGCGTTATTTATCTGCATCTCGCGTTGTATAAGTCCGATCGTGTTCCGCTAGGGGGCATTAGAAAGATGACAGTTCCTACTAAAAAAGCTTTTTTGACACTTTTTTGATTGATTGATTCAGTTTTGTTTGAGAGCTTGTCAAAGATGGACATCAGCAAAGAGAAAATTCGCTACATTTTACAGTTTTTCTTCGATAAGGGAGAAAACGCAAGCCAGGCGGCTGAAAATGTGAATAGCGTTTATGGACCTGATACTGTAACAGCCAATCATGCGCAATTTTGGTTTCGTCGATTCCGTTCCGGTAACTTCGATGTCAAGGATGCACCACGCACTGGAAGGCCAATTGTCGAAAATGTCGATAAAATCATGGAAATTATCGAGTCCGACCGTCATGTTAGCACTGTTTCGATTGCAAAAGAGCTAAAGATTGCACAAAAATTCGTTTGGAACCATTTGAATAAGGCTGGATACACAAAGAAGCTCGATGTATGGGTGCCACACGAGTTAACGCAAAAAAACCTCATAGACCGAATTTCCATCTGCGAATCGCTGCTGAACCGCAACAAAATCGACCCATTTCTGAAGTGGTTGGTGACTGGTGATGAAAAGTGGGTCACTTACGACAACGTCAAGCGAAAACGGTCGTGGTCGAAACACGGTGAACCGGCGGAAACGGTGGCCAAACCAGGATTGACGGCCAGGAAGGTTTTGCTGTATGTTTGGTGGGATTGGCAGGGAATTATCTACTATGAGCTGCTCCCATACGGCAAAACTCTTAACTCGGAACTCTACTGTCAAAAATTGGACCGTCTGAAGGAAGCAATCGCCCATAAGCGGACAGCTTTGGCCAATAGGAGAGGAATTGTGTTCCATCAGGACAACGCCCGGCCACACACATCGATAGTGACTCGCCAGAAGCTCCGGGAGTTTGGTTGGGAGGTTCTTCTGCATCCACCTTATAGTCCGGACCTAGCACCAAGTGATTATCATCTGTTCCTGTCCATGGCGAACAATTTTGCTGGTGAAACATTCGCTTCAAGAGAGGCTTCTGAAATTCGACTGTCTCAATTTTTTGCTAATAGGAACGAGGGCTTCTATGAGAGAGGCATAATGAAATTACCTTTAAAATGGCAACAAGTTATCGAACAAAACGGCGCATATTTGACCTAAATCGGGTCATTCTAACTATCTTAAATAAAGCCCTCAATTTAATGCAAAAATAATGGATTTGTTTTTACTACACCTAATATTATATATGGACTCGAAAACGATATCAAATATGAGCCGTAAAAGACTCGAAAATGGTCAGAAATATGAGTCAAAAATGACTCGAAAACGACTCGCAAATGATATCAAATATGGCGGCCAGGGTACCATTTTCTCCCGCCAAAACAGTCACATTTGATCAGAGAACGAGCACATGATGATTTTTTTAATCAGCCACGCGACTCGAATTCGAATCGCTTTTGATCAGAAATTCAATAAAATGTTGTGTGGGTATATACCCCTTTTTTGTAAACACTTTACGCAACACCAATATCGTGCTTGACTGTGAGGCGTTTGGATTGTTGAGAGCCTTTTCTTTTTTGTGTGTCGTCAACTCCTGAATCTAATTGAACGGGACCTTTCAAAACCGTTTCTCAAGACGTGATTAAATGGTCATACATAGAAGAATGAACAGATTGCATCTATTGAAAATATGGAATATTTCAATGCATACTTTCGGGTGCCAAATTTAAATATTTTCTGTTGGCATACATAGGTATAAGCGGTGGCTCTGGGATAGCGTACGGGATGCGTGCTTGGCTCTTGATCCCAGGGTCCAAAGTTCGATTCCCGGCACAGGCGAAACGGATTGTAATGTTCCAAGCCTAACATTGGTTTTACGAAAATTGCATATTAGGGGCATACTACCAAAAAAAGACATACACTCACACAACCACAAGAAAACCTGATGGTATCATATGGGACGGTAAACGGCCTAAGTGGCAGCCACTCCAATATACATACATACATACATGTGAAGGCTTGTTGAAAAGCTAAACAAAAGGAAATTCTTCCGATGTTGCATGAAGTTTCAACTTACCATTAATTTTTCTACAGGAGATACTGCTTCTACATTCCTCAGCTGCAAACCATATGAGCCCAGTGAGATTTAAAAGATGACGTGCAAAGATAATTATAATTGAAATTTCAATTTTCAAAGAAGCGGAAAGAAGTTCTTCCAAAGTTAAATGAATAGAGGACCTTCCTGTTCGGCTCATGCTCAGGGGCAAATCAGAGCACAAGACCCCGAAATAATTAATATTAAATTAGGCGGCATTATTTTGACCTTTCTCGAGCTTTCTTTGAGGTTTTAAAACCACAAACCGACAAAAGAAAATATTTCATAGAAATATTGCCATAACGAAGGCTGCAGAGTGCATATCACAAGACACAACAAGGCAATAAATCTCCTGCCATATGACCTTTAAATGAGACCCATAATTCGCCTTGACAATTCACAGAATGTTTAAAGAAAAGGAAAATAAATCAATCTTATTTTATTTTAAGAGCATCTTCAATCCATATTTTATGTCTTCCAGCAAGCTAGAAAATGGTTGAGTTCTTTGTTCAAGCTTTTGCTCGATTCAAAGGCAAGAAACATCCTGACATTATGTGCCCATTTGAAATACGAGCAAAATTAATATCATAACCATGACCTTTTAGGCAGGAAACTCCAACATTTCCAACTCCAACAAAGGTAAACTGAACCCTGTAAATGTTATCAGAGAATAATCGAAATATTTACTTAAGACTTTCGATTTTCTAATTGAAAATTTCGCCCAACCCGCAAAAAGAAAAACAAGAAATACCAAAGAGAAATTTATTAAATTCCGCTTATATATTTATCCCATTCAACAGCGATTAAAATTCGAAATTAGTGCGCAGAAAATTTGACATCCACACAGCCATAATAATGGAAACCACGGAAAAGTCCACCAACGGCGCAATCAACAACGTTGGCAAAAATTACAGAAAATTGCGCTGTCGGCGGCCATCAGTTTTGTTAATTATAGCGCGACAAGTGCCGCAACCGAGTCAACATTTTTTCTAAATAAAGAAAGAAGAAAAAAACTATCGCTAGGAATGCCGCTTGCTGTCAACACAGAATCCCATTGAAAATTTATAACACGTCCGTCCATCTCTTTAGCATTCTGTATTGCGTTAGAAAATTATATTTTTTTGAACTCCTTTTTACCCTTCTTCAAGGTCCTAAGCTCACCTCAGTTTTCTCCATGGAAATGTGGCCGGTTATCCGAGCCGGTGAATTAACAAAGACGCAAGCAATTTGAAAAACGACGCGTTTCGTTTGCCTTTGTCACTTTTCCACGCCAAATGTCCTGTTGTCGCCCAGGCGCCATTCACTTCGGCATTCGCTTTGCCAATAACAATTATTAATCTAGCCATGAAAAGAATTTGTCTCTGCGGCCGCCGCACCGTAATGTGATGGTAGTGTAATTAATTCGGGTCCCTTTTCGGACTTCAAAACTTGGGCGGCAGAGTAATTGTTCTTGAGGCCGGAATTGATTGCGCCGCTGTGTAGGCAATGCTTCCCCTGTTGTCTCATGTAATTTATGCCTTAAATCTAGCTGTGGAAATTTATTAACTTCAATTGTTCGCATTTTGAAAATTAATTTCATTCCATTTTCGAAGTTGAATTGACTTTTTTTTATCTTCAAAATTTATAGGCCAATTACATTCATTTAGATCTTCGAGGTCGTGTCACTCTTATAGCCTAAACTAATACATATACACATTCATATAGCATCTTAAGGATTGATAATTTTTTTTTTTTTTTTTTTTTGAGAGAGAGAGAGAGAAAATCGCCTTTCATGAACATAACTTTACTTTATACGTAACGTCCAATTAAAATGTGGCACAATCGGGCGTTTTTAAAGATCGTGAAACCCTCGAATTTAGTTTGCGAGGAAATTTCATGTCATCGCATCGCATCCGCTGTCCTGTGCCATGAAACTAATCACATTTGAAAGGATATTTAATTAAAATCACCACAATACAATGCTTCGCTGCTGCCGCTGCTGCTAAAACTGAAACGCCAACGGACATGGAAACCTACTTTCCTGATGTAATACTTTAGCCCCGCAACGACAAGCGTTGAATGCGTAAATAGTGACGATGTAGAAAATTCAGCCGAAGCGATGTACGAAATTCCTGTGCTACGTTGAACGAGCTAAAATTACGTTTTCAATCAAATAAGTAGAGTCAATTTGTAGCTGCCGTTAGGTACTATTGTTTACCTGGAAATGTTTACTAATTTCATTGCATATTCGTTTGCGTGCCGCAAGTCCGGGGCGCAACAAGACCAAGCGGACAGCACTGACATTTGGCGTGATTTAATGACACAATCATGTAGACATCATTGCCGCCACTACTGTTGCCCATAGACCGCCCATTGCTGCACCACCCAACAGCGACGCGGGGGGGTGTGTAGTGTGCTGTCCAGTCCCAGTACAGTCCAGTTGAGTCGAGTCAAGTCCCTGACAGGGCAGGACAGAACCGAGCCGGACCGACAGCGAATAACTAAAATGCAATTTAGTAAAAACGCTTTAAATAATTTCTGCGCATAAATTTGTAATCACCTCTTGACAATTTCACTGTCAACACATTTCAACATTACTTGCGGATTAACCGGGCTTTGAATTGCCGTTGTTGCACTTTCGTTTCGTTTCGTTTCGTTTCGTTTGCATGTGTGACTTGTGGATTGCGACGTCGATGGCTTGTAAAAAAGAACGTGGAATGAGGAAAATTGAAAAGCTCACAATAAATTATATTTGGATGGTCCCATTTTAATGGCAATTAAGGCGGATTTCGAAGGACTGACTGTTGACTGGATTTAGCAATCAAATTGAAAGCAATGTAGTTCTTAACCCTTTCACTCCTGTATTGGGTTGCGATCGATCTCAAATCGATTGAGTTCTTTCAAAGATTTCTTAAGGATTGTATGTTATTTTGGCCAGTAGGATTTTTTTTATTTTATTTCAATGACTTAACCCTTTATCGCATACATACCTATGTATGGCTTCTGCAAAAAGTTTTCCCACTCTTTTAATATGTATATCAAGCAATAAAAGGTTAATCGAATCATTTAATGGGGAAACAAATATCACTCTTTTAATATAATATATCAAGCATTAAAGAGTTAATCAAATCATTTACTGCGAAAAAATCCACTTTTTTAATATATCAAGCAGTAAAGGGTTACTAAAATCATTTACTGCGAAAAAAATTTCCACTTATTTAATATATCAAGCAGTTAAGGGTTAATAAAATCATTTACTGTGAAAAAAAATTCCACTTATTTAAAATATCACGCAGTAAAGGGTTAATGAAATCATTCACTGCGAAAAAATCTTTCCACTTATTTCATCGATCATGCAGTGAAGGGTTAAAAAAAATTAGTCATTGCGAAACAAATCTTCCCACTTATTTATTATATCATGCAGTAAAGGGTTAAATGGGTTTCAGAGAAGTTATCGCTTCCTCATTTATTTCGCATTAAATCTGAAAATCGCTTCTTTTACATATGTAGGTATCTTTAACCCTTCAAGCCACATAAAAACCCCTGAAATCAACAAAATATTCTTCAGGGCAATGTTCATCTCACAATATGTTGTAAGAAAGGGTTAAAATGGTAATTTTTTTTAAATAAAATTAATTGAGAGCAATTTTCGGGTCACTTTTTTGGCAATTCCAACTCTTCAAACCGGATAAAAATCCTCGAACTTTTACTGGCATTTGTTGTTTTAACCCTTTGTTGCTTTATTTTTCGCCGCAGAAAATCGAAACAAAATCCCCCATACAAATACAATAAAAAACTTAACTAAATGTTTGAAAAAATTTCGACCCCAAATCAAGGCCTCTCCAAAGCCCCCTCGCTTTTTCGCTTTGGATTTGACGTTAAGTGCTTCGGTTTCCACTATTTTTCTTTTTAAATACTTAAATTGAAAATTTCCAACATCGAGAATTGCATTCGGATTTTCATTTAAATGTTAATTCAGCAAAGCACCAAGTTCAAAAAAAAATAATATAAAAATAAAAATAAAATTATAAATATGTATTAGAAATAAAAGGAATAAAAAAAAGACCCCAGAACTGAATTGCATCCTTAAAATTGAAAATTAAAAAAAAAAAAAACAACAACGAAATCAGGGAATGAGCAGGGAATCATTGCAGGGGAGAGTTTTGTTGTTTGCTCTCGTTTGAATTACAAAAATTCTTCTGTTCATTCTATTCATTTGGGTTTAATTTGAGCTCGGGTCAGGTTCTTAGTTTTCCAGCTCCACCACTAATCTTGTGTCAATTGAACAAGAATTTCGTTGCAGTTTTTGGGTAAGAAGCTTTACAATTGCCGCTTGAACTTTTTCCAATGCACATTGGCAGGGAACGCTACGAGCTGTGCTATCCTGTCATGCCGCACGTTCCACTCCTTCAGCTTCCGTCAGCAACCGTTTGCATTCTTCTCGTACTTTATGAGAGAACAACGAGAGCACATGGAAAGGAATTTCTGTTGATTGTTCCATTTTAGTTTTTCTTTTTTCTGTTCTTTCTTTTCTTTCTTTTTTTTCTTTCAAGTGCAAACTTTTTGTTGCTGACCAATATGTTGCCAATGTTTTTAGTATTTGGGGTTTGCAGCTCACTGAAGCTTTTATTGTTGAAATAAGGTCATTCATACCGATATATGAACATAATAAAATATTCTTCTTATATGCGAATGTTTTAAGCTTTTTCTCATGCATTTATTTTGCAATATTCACCCTTTTGCGTTTAATGTCCTGGTGTCCTTTTAGGTTGTGTCGAGCTTTCTTAAAGGCAATTAATTTTTGTGGGTATGTCATTGAAATCCAGAAATTTCCTCAATTATTTGAATTGATTCTTCTTTGGAGAAACTAATCCGACAGGAATCTTGATATCAGGCTCTCTTCTTAGCCGTTGTTTTGCCCCATTTCGGATTCGGTCATGCTCTTCCTGAGGTGTGCGTATGTAATCTCAGTACCCTTCTGCGGGCATTCGAATACTAGATCGTGTCATCGCTCATACCCGTGTTTTACTGATAATTTTTTGAAATGACCGATCCAAGTGGATTTTGTTTTGCCTGCTCTCCGTCCGTTTATAGGAATAGTGGTGGATATTGCCTTTTTGGTGGACTTCCCTGGCGGGACCTTTGAACATTGAATAATATCGCATCTGACTAACTTTGAGAGCTTCGAGATGGGCTTATGAAGGAACAAGCTGACTCGTAGTTATAATATAAAATAGCCAGTGCTATTCATCATACACTTTTGTAAGTTCCCTCGCTTGTTGTATTATATCTGAAATAACTTAAGAACATCTTCAGTGCTGTGACACGATAAGGAAGGTCCAGTCTTGGTCTCTGAGCCATAAGCTTGAATATCACGATCTCCATTTAAGATCATTTCATCTAGAGGTGTAAAAGTGTGTATAAAAACACAACTCTGTAGTCAGTCGAGCCACCACAAAACTAGCGTTTTCACCAGTCACTGGTGGCGAGGATGGGACAATCACTAATCCACAACGCTGACGAGTGTAATATGGCGATGTCTTACCAGGGACGGATCGTAATTCTATAAGTTTTCCTTAGCCTACCATTTCGCTTGCAAATAAAGATATGTGCTTTCTCCAGTGGGAAAGGACAGCTATTCAGTTAGAGAAGGTGGACCGATCATTACTAGTGTTAAGGGCATAGAAGAAAGACAGATAAATTCACTAGGCCCCCAAACCATATTAGATACGAATTTTATGTGGTTTGAGAATTTTTACATAGAAAAAATTTTCAAATTTTCCACCACTTGGCATAACTGAAGTAAGGTGTAGTGAGTAATGAGAGAGTACGAATACTCACCAACAGTGAGAAAAAGGCTTCATGGATTTGATTTGAAAAGAATATGTTAAAGCCTGTGTATTACAGTGCAATCTCTCCATGCGGACACTCCTCTCAAACAGACACTTTTTGGGAATGCTCTAGTTGTCCTGCTTCTCAAATAGTTTCCTCTTGAGCAGGCACCTCTGTTAGGCGGACATATTTTGCGGTTCCGTAGATGTCCGCTTAAGAGAGAGTGCACTGTATTCAATGGTGTTATCACAGTCAAAAAGTGACATAACGGCAGGTTACATATTTCGGTGGCAACCTACAACATACAGGGAAATGTTCTTATCAAATATCAATTCAATATTCGATATACATAGTATAAAGAATATACTTATGTGGACCAATGTTTTTTTAAACGGTTGCTATTGATCAGATAGCTTCTTAGATTACCAAATACCATTTCACTGAACTTCTTTCACTTAACCCTTATCCTGTATTCATGGGTCTAAATTGCCCAAATCGTTTTTAAGTTGGATTATTTTTCCAAGCAATCTTTTGTCCAAGTCATTCAAATAGCACGAAATATTTAAACATGTGTTCCAAGTGCGACAAATTGATCCTTAAAGTTCACTATGAGATCTACATTTCATGTCATCAGTGAAAATATTTTATACATTATTTTTGAAGTACAGGATAAGGGTTAAAAATCTGATTTGGAATTGAAAAGCACAAAATATTACAGATTTCGGCGTCAATATGATTTCATACGCCAATGATTTGCTCCCTAATACTAACTATCGCACTATCGACTTTAATTAACCCTATGAACCCAGTTGAGTTGAAT
Organism: Chlorops oryzae; assembly: GCA_020466095.1. Classification (NCBI taxonomy): domain Eukaryota; kingdom Metazoa; phylum Arthropoda; class Insecta; order Diptera; family Chloropidae; genus Chlorops; species Chlorops oryzae. The sequence continues at coordinate 28,684,764 of CM035807.1, read as the reverse complement.
GATACAAAGTATGACACTATTTATAAAAAAAAAAAGGGATAAACCCGAAATATTCTCCACTTGAAGTGGAATATTCTTGCCAACGCTGAAAGCATTATGCTTTACATCATATCTGGTCAAGATTGATGACTTCAAAAAAAAAAAGGTTTTTTCTGTTGTTTTTTTTTGTCCTTATTTCGTTCAAGGTCTTTCAGTATCGGACTCATAATTCATCTTGTTGGCTGTCAAAAGCGTATGCTTTTTGTCTATTCGCATGTAGGGCTTTTTACAATAACAATTACACTGGATTACTGTTGACATTTTTAAAACTCCATGAACAAAAAAAAAAATAAGCTCTCAAAGGATTTTTCTCGTGTGTGTTGTGTACGTAGGGTTAATGGGCACATGGCTTTTGGGGAAATAATTAATTTTTAACGGTGCACGGCAAATTAAGATAAAAACGAAAAACTGATGACATTTTGACAAATTATTTTCATGCCATATGCTGCACGAGACTCGGTCCAAAACGATAAAAAAAACTTGAGCTTTTTAAATGCACCAGCCCAAACATATGCGATGTAATCATTTTGTATTTAAATATTTGTATTTAATCTTTGTATTTTACTTCAGTTCATTCGAAATTTTTCATTGAATGCATGTCTATGTGCTGTGAAAACCACTGATGGCTGATGCCTGATGGCTGATGCCTGACGCCGGTTTAAATCGGTTCCATTGCAAGGGATAAAAATTTTTCTTGTTTTTAATATTTAAATTGCACTCTAGTGAAGATTAAAGGAAGTTTCAGTCTTTAAAAACAGACTTTGCTGCGGTAGACCCGAAAGGTATTTGCAAATTCTTTTTATTTTCTTGTATGAAAATTGATGACCTTTTGGCTTATCGACTTATGTCGTTGACTGCTGCAAATAGAACAAGTGAGCGTAAAGCCTAAATCGGCCGTTCTTTTCATAAAAGATGCGAGGTTGAGAGATTTTTTCGATTTTATTTTTAACCAAAAACAATTTCAAATATTTTCAAGTCGTCTTCGGTTGATATATTTCTATGAAAAACAGAACAAAAGGGATATTTTCGTAAATTCGAGCGAAAATTGGTTCCCAAATATTGGCATCACTGCTTTTCGTTTTCCCAGCTTCTGGCAAACGACTCGTTTGTGTGGGGTGAACATCAACTAAGTACATTCCCTGCAGGAAATGTCAATAGTGAATCTATACTCTTTCTCTACTGACTGCGTCAACAGTACTACTAACCAGCTATACCCGTCGCAATGCTTTGCGATATAGACATTTAACATTGAGTTGTCATTGAATGTCAACAGTAGACCGAAAAACTATTGACGACCTATTGACGTCGGTACTATTATATAGACAAAATGAGTACTCTTTCGCTTTATAAGGAGACATGTTGTTGACATGGTCAATAAAGATGAACTATACTTCTTGACAGTACAGTTTTTCTAACGACACCGCCCGTAAATACTGTTGACGTTGGAACTAGTCCTCTTGTCTATATTGACGTCAATATAGACATGGGGCCATATGGCGACAAGCTTCCTGCAGGGTTTCTCTCTCGTCCACTACATTCACATGCTTTTATTCGATTTCAATGCTTTTGTCTATTTGATTTTCAATCCATTTTCACACACTTTTATCAGAAAACCATGAGTGGGTTCGAGATGAACATTTTTTGCTGTCATAGGAAAAGTTTTAAACACCTTAAAATTTTAAAATTCGCATTTGAACCTCCCATCATGCTCAGGGATAACCTTTTTTCACTTTTCATACCCGAATCACTCTGTGGTAGTACATGCTATTAGTGCAATGAAAATACGATCATTCCGGTCCAAATTTGTATATTTTGGAAAATACATCACCATATCACATTGCCCGAAGTACTCTAATTAGTGATACGATATTGTTTTCTCTGCGTGTATTCTAAAGAAAAGCTGAAAGCCAAAACACCATAGGTACCTTTCGAACATGTTTTTGTCATCCTTTTATTGACTGAAACATTTTAAATTCTTTTTTTTTTTTTTAACTTTTTGACAAATTTTTCGGAGCGTTTGCCTCTCACATTAAAACACATAAAAGGAAAATAAGCCCATGAAATTTTTCATCATAAATAAAACAAACTTTTTCTTTATATCCTTGCCATTAAAAATTCTGACTTCAAAAGAAAAACTCATGAGGCAAATGTTCAGATTATTTATATTTAAAAAAACGTATCCAAAGCCATGAAAAGCTTCATTTACTTTTATTTTAATTAAAATGTGACATTTTCAATTATCCTAAAATGTTTCACTTTTTAATATCTTAAAACAAAAAAAATTTTTTTAAAATCAAAAATAGTTACATATGTTGAAAAATCGAAAGAGTTTAAATTTAAAAATTTCAAAAATTTTTACTCAAAGCCCGAAAAACTTATACCATCCTATGAATTCCATGAAGAAAAATTGAAAACACACAATTGCCTTTTTCAATTGCACTTATCCAAATGGACTTATGGATGCTCAAATGTAAGTCTTCCTCTTGCTCGTATACTTGACATTTGAAACGGACTGCCTCGAATGTAATCGTATGTATAGCTTACACATCGGAATGATTGGGGTATACTTTTGGATGGAAGCTCTGCTCACCGAAGGGAACTTTGCTTCACCTTTCCAACGAAACGAAACGAAACGAAACGTTAAAACGAAATAAGCTTTATTTATTACAAAAAAATCCACAATAATCACAGAATGCATGCCAGCGCGCACACAGGCGACCGTCAAATGCACAAAGGATATCCATGGAATGTATGCGCACATTTAACGTGTTCATATTGTGATTGTGTGTGCACCATAACCATTTGGATCATGTATAGGCAAATAGACAAACTGCTTGAAAAGTCTTTTATTTGAGTGTCTTTACAAGGCAATTTGCTCGAGATGCTCATACATCTATGTATGTATGTATGTATGTGTATGCATACATCCTTATGAAGTCATTCTTTACGTGCAAGGATGTCTTTTGCTTGCTGCATTTGATTTTTGCGTTACTAACAGCTTTCAGAATATTAAAAGCCAATTCGAGTCGCAACGAACTTTCACACACACACACAAACACACACACACACGCACACACACAGAGAACAATCTTAAGCCGTCTCGACATGTACTTAAAATAGCTTATGTTCGTTCATATCTACACATTCGAGATTATTTATATGAACCTGGGAGTCGTGCCAATCTAATACGAGAGCAACTACAATTTCGTAAAATTTTGTTCAGCGAATGTATACGGTTATGTTTTTCCAACAGCTTCCCATGAATTGAAAGAAAATATTTACGAAAAACTAATGAAATACCAATAGATCAAACACTTATTAGAATTGCATGAAAAATTGAAAAATGAATCCGATCAACGCTGCAGTTGGAGAAAGTTGAACATTCGTACATAAGTTATGTATGTTTATGTATACATAGGTATAAGCATTAATCGCTTAAAAGCATCATAGGGTGGTTGTATCCGGGGTATAGGAACTGTATTTCTTTTTTGTGTGGAGCTATATTTTGTAATACTTAAAATTAACTTATCCTTAGATATAGCAGCAAAAATTGTGATTACTAGGGCAACAGGAAATAGTTAAATTTGATACCTAAAAGTATGCAAATAATATCATTTTAAGTCTTTAGAAATGGAAATTAATTAAGGCTTTAAAGATATCCGTACATCTTTCAAAGCCCTTCCTAAAGATGTGACTAAATGGGCCAACCTTCAAGAATGACTAGATTTGTGGCTATCGAAAATATTCGGAATATTCAGTTGCATACTTTTGGGTGCTGAATTCAAATATTTTCTGTTGCCCAAGTAATTACAAACTCCTTACATCAAACAGAAATGCTCGAGTATTGAAATTTTTCAAAGCCTTATGGCTTCAGCCGATTCGTCATTCATCCAAGACCCAGCTTGGAGTTAAAACCAACACCCTTTGCATCCCCACTTTCAAAAAGTAGTTACATACATACTTGAAAAATATCGATACTAGGAATTGTTCTGATTCATTAGATTCATAAACGGCCAAATCATATATTGAACCCCAAATCTTAATATTCGTATGCAAGAATCACATGTTTAGATCTCCAGATTCCCGCTGTTATCTCTAGGCCCCACGGTCAGTACGTCCACTCACCGTTAGACGATCCATCGCTCCTCTCAAACCAAACAATCCCACACCTTTCGGCTTTTCCCATTCAATCGAATTTATTTATTCAAAGACGGCCCCTTCCACTTTTTAAAGGCCCCCGGCAATCTATGTTGTCTTAATTTTTGATTTCACATTTGAATTATGGAACCCTTTGATATTTAAATTTAGAGTACTTTTATTTTTTTTTTTTTTTTTCTTGTTGTTAGGTGCCACACTCATTGAAATTCCTTTTAAGAAAATTCCAAATCATTAAAATTTTTGTCGCACACACACATCGTTGAAAAAACATTAGGAGGGAAAACCAATTTTCGAGTGGTGCTCTCTCTCTCTCTCTCTCTCGCTCTCCTCTCTCCTCATGTTCAGTTGAAAGCAATTTTCTCAAATCACATTCAGATGTACTTTTTCTTCTTCATTTTTTAGCTGCATTTAATAACAAAGATGAGGGATGAAACGGAACAGGAGGGGGAAAATATTTGAACGGTCCTATTATAAAAAAGAAAGTGCGTGTGAGTTTGAGGGTAAAAATTATGTTTACGGCACGTTGACTGTTGCCGCTTTGACTTTGCAAGCGGAGCTAGTCTCGAGAAGTTGACTGCCGTAAATTATAATGAAATCCACATACTTAACTTTGCTCTAAGTGAAAGTCTGAGGATACAAGTTGTTGTAATCTAATTTTATTGCGATATTCATTTTGAGATTTATAAATTTTTGACAACAATTGCGCTCATTTTGTAAACATGACTTCAAGCGAAGGATAATGCCACAGGCGAAATCAATACGAGCTATGATCGGTCAATTAAGGCCACGAGATGAATAACATTAAAAACGCATTTGAAAAAATCTATTCGGATATACATAGGCTTATACTCATCTCTGGGACTCGGAAAAGTTCCCAAAAGAGATTTAAAAAATTGATTAAAAACGATGAAAAAATTTCATTTAAATATCAAAATTAATGCATCTGAAAAATCTAACGCAAATTCTTTGACTAAGGAGTACGAAAAAAACATCTTCAACTTTTCAATGATTTTTAAATAAGGGTATTCCCTTAAAGGTGAAAAGATGAAAACATGAAAACCTCGAAAAAGTACAAGGCACTTTTCGGGAACACAACTTTTTTGCAACCTTGAGTAGTTTGTGTTATATAAAAATTTTACAGTTCGGCCATGGATTCATTTTGTAATATAAAAATTGTATGCAAAAATAGTGATATTTTCCCGTATTTTTTTGATTCTGTCAGTCTCGTTTTCTCATTGGAAAATACTTAAACTAAATTATTTTTATTTCTCAAAAACATTTTCCACTACTATAATGTTCATTTTCATAAAAATAAACATCAAGCTGTTATTGGTATTGAGAATGTGTTCTTATTGTAGGGCATTTAATAGTTTTAATTTTAGTTTCAGGGCAACACTACAACTTACGCTTCGAAATACGAGTCAAATACGCGACCAATTTGACTTGAAAGTTTTCGAAGCTGGCGTGTAAAATTTTTCATACAAAATTTGACAGGTCATTTTCGAGGCTCGTGAATTTTTCGTAATTTCGATGTTTTTGAAGCAAATACACCTTTAAGGGAATACCCTAAATACAAATGAAATATCTTTTAGACATTTTTAAGGGATATAAGCTTGTAGAATTTTACGAGATTTTTTCTATGAACTTCATACATTTTTTTGTCGTTTTTGAGCACCTTTTCAAGGCTCTACTCGTCTGTTATGGCTTCGGTCGATCTCAGGTTTAAAAGTCCTTCTTTTGTGGATCAAGAATACTATACATATTCGTAAAAACAAAAAAACCATAAAATCTTCCAAAGCCCTTTCTCTCCAACCATTGAAGGGATACCGAGAGTTCACCAATCGATTGGTTCGGAATAAACAGTTGGAACAAATGTTCCGCCAGCCAAATTAAGTTGGACCAACATCAATCCTTTTTCCAATTTGTTACAAGATCCCCATGAATCTAATATAGCCAACCACATAGCAAGCTGTGAAAATTCAAGTGATTCTATGCCGCTAGAAGAGCAAACAAAAAGGCCATACATTCTGTATTAGAAGCCATCCACAAATTCTCCAAATAAATGAGCAAACAAAGTTGATAGGGGGATGTTTCCGAGCACGTGTGTAAACTTTTTTGTCGCAAGTCCTCATAGAAAGTCTTAAGTAAAAATAAAAAGAACAAAAATAAAAAAAATCACAAATAAATTCTTTCAAACTCACAAGCCTGCTCACCGAAGCGTTAATACAGATTTCGCTTTCAGCCAATTTTGACGACACAAGTTAATAAAAACTCCGCGACAGATAATTTCAAAGGCGAAACAATAAATAGGCTGGCTGCTTTTATTAACCTTCTAGGGTTATGTGCTTTTTTAACCTCACCAAAAGTGGTGCTCATTTTACTGCACCAAGGAAAAAAATGAAAAATATAATGTTGTGTTTTTCCTTGGAATTTATGATTCATAAAAGAGATAAGTAAGAACAATAAACTTAAAAATTTTCGCATTCTTAAGGATTACAAAGCATCTTATATTGAGTGATGAAAAAAATTAAAACTGGTTTAATTTCAAATAAAACAATACCAGAAGAAGAAAGAGAAAAGCATTTAAATTTAAGCCTACGCTTGAGACAAGAATTTATTGATACTCAAGAAGATGAGCTTCAGTAGGATTTTTTCTTTTATATTTTTCCTGGCCAGTGTTGGACTCATTAGTTCAGATTAAGCTTTGATTTGATCTTCCTAACCGTAAAGAGTGCCCAAGGGAGTTTTTATCAATGGAAAATAAAATTTTTGTGAAAACAAAACCGCAAGAAAACAATGTCTTTTCTAGTTACGCTTTTATATAGTTACAAAATGTCATGTTGTGCCTCTCTCCGCTATTTTTACCAAGAATGGCTGCTATTGGGTCTTAAGTACTTAATTGGGAAAAAGAAAAAACCACCACATATGATTGCAATGTCTATGCTCGGGCGCCAATTGTATAAACAGTTTTCTGGTTCGTTTTTACTTACATTTTAATTTTTTATTTCGGTAAAACTTAAAGAGGCCGGTCAATGAATACGTTCTCACTCACTTTAAATGAAAGGATCTTTTGCTGAAGAATTGCAGGCAATGGTGGCTCAACAATTGATCCATTCCAGATAGGTCCAAGCATCCCTTAAAAATAATATCTTATTCGGTTGTTCGGAGTAATTCTACGAAATATAGTACCTCTGAACTTGAATTACAAAAAAAAATCGTTTGAGAAGTTTTTGTCTAATTAACCCAGTATTGCCACAATTTTTTTTTATTTATAATATTTTTTTTTTTCAATGAAAAGTTCAAATATGACTAATTTTAGGTAGAAAAACACGAATCTGATATTGTTGCTATTAGTTTTTTTTTTTTTGTTATTTTGTTCGAAAAAATTCCGTTTAGAGACGGAGCCAGGAATTAGAGGGTTAAAGCAGGAACCCCACCAATTATGACCTTTTAAATAAAAGTCTCACAGTTATTTTATTACTTTTATATTATATAAAAAATAATAACAGAAAATGTTTGACTTTTATTTTTTTTGTCAAAGGATAATTATTATAATTAGACAGCGGATTTTATGCACTTTTTTGTTTTAAGTCAGAATGAAATAAAATTTTGAATTTGGACTTCTTGAAAGACCTATTTTTGATTTAAGACTGCATATCCAAAATATGCAAAAACATATGCAAGAATATGCAAAAACATATGCAAGAATATGCAGGAATATGCAGAATAAAAACAGTATATTTTGTATATAAAATTGAGATATTTTATTTTCGTTGACATTTGGAAAATAAAATCATTGATAACATAGGCTTCGTAGCGTAGTTGTCTGAGATGCCAACTTACGATTTGGAAGTATGTGGGTGGTATGTGGCGTTTTTTTTTTCTTTTATTTTATTAATTGAAAACTTCGCCTAAGCGGCCAACCTTGGGGGCTTAAGTTTAACTTGAGCGGTACTATTTAGAGCACTTTGAAATTGATTTTGTCGCTTAAGCAACGTTGAATCATTAAGGGAAGGTAAGTGTGCACTGTTGTTTCAAATGACAAATATTTGCAACGGTTTTGCATTTGCCTACTAAATCAACAGTTGTATTTCGCGTAAGACAAGTCGAAAACAATTATTTCATAAGGTTTTTTGCGTGCATATTAGTGCACATACGTGCATATTCCTGCATATTTTTGCATATTGGAAATATGCTAGAATATTCAGGAATATGCATTTATGCAAAATATGCAAAATGAAATAGGGCTCATTTGCAATATTTCCTTATGAAACGAATTTGTGTGCAAACAAAATTTAAATCCTATCATCCGTTAAAGATATGCATTTGCATATTATCCGCTGTCTAATTATAATAGTTGGCAAAGCCTTTTATTTTGCCAAAAAAAAAGATATTTGGCTGTTCTCATTTGAAAGGAAAAATTAAAGTCAATTTTGAAACTTTTTCAAAAAAATTAGAAAATTAAAAGGCATTCAGGATTCTTTTAGATCTTGTCCTGGGGATCAAGAGAATAGAGAAAAAAATTTAATCTTTGGCTTTTTGATTTTACTTTGGTATCATAAATGTTATTTCCGGTCCCTTAATTAAAAGCAAAGTCACAAAGTCTTAGTCTTCTGAATTACCTTTTAAATTTATCCCCAGCTTAAATAAGTATTTTGTGAGCGCTGGCTTGAAAGCTTTTTTGTTATTTTATTTCATTTTTCAACTGAATTGAACTTCTTTTACGATTCTGTTAGATTTCTTTCAAATGTCTGTTCGATTTTACAGAAACTGTAAAGAAATTTAACATTGCAATGAACGTAATTAAGGGAATATTTTGTTAACAGAAATTTGAACGCAAGTCGTAACAGCCATGTTAACATCCAAAGAGAACTATCGTATATTCTCTCTTGGAATGTTCATTGTCATGTTAAGCTATTGGAAGTTTGAAGATTGAAGTCTTCCTGCTTGTTTTAAGCTAAGTCTGAGTTTGACTTTCTTATGATGAGGAGGTTTGCGATTTGTTGCAGAAAAGGTTCCTCTTAGGAACCCGAATGATAGCTATGGATATTTTTTTCTATCAAAAAATTGTTTTTTCACCAGTCAAAGAAATTTTGTTATATAAGGGGTTTTTTCTATTTTTATTGTAGATTTATTTAAATAGCACATATTTAAGTTGATATATGGATTTCTATTAGTCCCAAAGAGACGTTGTATGGCAAAGTAACAAATGGTGAGTCGACCTTACATTGAAATTAATTGTCATGGTCATATTAGATCGTCTTCGGAGTGAAGTTTTTGCGTTACTGATTGTTAGTTGCATGGGTCTGTGGAACATTGGTAATCTCTTGAAGATCAGGAGAGATTTGTTGGAGTGGTGGCTCATGAAATTTACAAATCATTTTTATATGATAGTGATAAAATGGGACCTAGGACCTATCTCGGATGATGCAACCTACAAAACAAAATGGAGGAACTGGTCGTGTTTCGTGGACCGCGGGTTAAGCCGGGACACTTGAACACGCAAGAAGAAGTGAATGACTTTTTGGATTCTCTTTTCACCTCATCCTCTCTTAGATACAATGTCTTTATGACTAAATTAATTTATAAGGGTATTCGGTTGAGTGCTTTTTTTTTGTTTTTTAATCAGACCATTTAATGTTTTTGAACTTATGTCTGCGTATATAAAATGCTGTGGATAAATTTTGAACAAATTGAATTTAATTTTGAACAAATTGAGGAACTCAGACAAAAGAAGTGATACGGACTTCCTATTGAATCTCCCGCGAGCGGACTGCAGGATAGTAATTCAGGTGATAACTGGATAGGTACTTATTGCTAAGCGCTCACCTGTTTATTATGAACATGTAGGTACTATGTCACTGCCCAGATCTTTCACGATCAAGACTTAGCTTCTTTGGGGAGCCACGGCTCTTTGACATACAATGCATGGCTGAACAAAATCTATCTGAGATCTTAAACTTCGCGAAGAAATCCAAAGCCTTTGGAAACTACACGTTCTGAGGCTAACAGATACTCTCTCCAATCACCCGTTTTACATGCAAAGCTTGGCAAAGCTAGGGACCCATGGGGTCTATGCTCGGTCTTCAGGACAAACCACTTTAACCGAACTTAACGTAAACTTGAATCAATTGATATTGAAATAGTTCGCCTTCCATAGCTCATTTTTTGATTGCCTTTTAATAAATGAATCTCTTTTGGATGACGGTTCTGATTTTTTGACTATTTCCTAAATTTATTTTCTCGAAAGTACTTACCTGCCTCATATATATACCTTCTGAAAAGGAATATTAAATTCAACGGTTCTGATGGATTTCAAACTTAGTCCCTTTTCTCGGAACCTTAAATTGAGTTTATCCAATAAATCAATCAGGCATGTGCTAGAATCCGAAAGCTGACGGAATCGGAATTAAAATCGACCAAAATTTTGATATAGAATTTACAGATTTTGTTCGTTTTGGTTTCGTGTTGGCACTGCTATTGGTTCTTAATTGCACAAATCCTTATTTTATCCGCTTATCTTTGAGATGTATATGGAATTTCAGTTGACTTAAATTCCGATTCCGTCAGCTTTTGGATTCTAGCACATGCCTTAATGAGGCAAATTTATATCGAAATAAAAATTGGATCAAGGATCTCGGACATAAAATCCTTTGTAAACTGAAGACATTCCCAGAACCTTTATGGAAGTGGATTCTATAAAATATAAAATTTCCGAAAGTTTCTGTCCATTGAAAGCAATAATTTAGTTTTGTGTTTTTTCTTGGAATTTTCATAAGAAAATAAATCTTGTGCCTCAAGCAGAAAATTTACTTTCTGTCAAAACTAAGATAGCCTCAAGGAACCCTACGAAAAATTTCTTTAATTGTCTCTGAAGCTATTATGTAATCACATCAGAGTGCGTTAAATAATTTTGGTATCACTATTTAATTATTTATAATTTTTAATTAATTTTTTTGTTTGAAACTTAAACCTTTGCGGCGTTTTATCACAAACTCCAAACCGAAAAGGCCAATTTAAATGACCCAGTCCAAAAAATTTGCATAACTTTCTTATGAGCCACCCACACACCATCGTATTTTGTCATAATTATTTGTAACCCGCCCAGTCTTAGCAAACGAATCAAAACCAAAAATTTAATGACCATCATTCAACAGTTGCCATGAATAAATTTGCAGGAAAATTTCCTTCGCTTTACACTTCGCATTCGCATTGGTGGCTAGCTCATGGCTTACTGCGGAACCTGCTCCGGGGGCTTAAAAACATATTTGCATTTAATAAGACTATCCAGCTCTTTCTTGTTATAATTTTAAGTCCTCAATCACACACACACAGTTTTGCAAGCAAAGCAAACAGACAAAATATGTTTTCAAGTGGTAGGCAAAAGCACAAGCTAACGAAAAAGGAGAATTAATCAGCCTGTTTTTTTTTAAATTTTTTTTTTATTATTATTATTATTTTTTGTCTTTTGAGTCAGTTTTGACTCAGCTGAACTCCACTCGCAGAGCTAAAAAAAAAAAAGGAAAAAAATATGATACAACGGTGGGCAACAGCAAGACTTGTCGTACATCAAAACTTGTCGTCCATGGGTACGACGAGTACATCGTCGTGTTGGCACTCATGCATCAAATTCTCAACGTCATGTTTTCTTTTGATGTTTTATGTTAACAGTTTTCATGTATTCAAGTTTTTAACGATGCAAGCACACAAAAGTGTTAACAGGCTTATTATGACAGCTTTCGGCAAAGCAAAATATTCATGCATCATCATGTCGCATTTTGCGCTCAACATAGATGAAATCATTTTGCGATGTGCTCCTCTCTCGTTGCCCATTCGCATTTATGTGTGTGCAGCTTAGAGATGTCTCCGGAGGAAAGTGTCGTTTATCAGTTGGCTGTGGCGCAACAAAAAACACCAACAAATGAATAGAATTGGTGGGTGTGAATCATAGATTATTTTAAGAAAAATTAAGAGCGGACCTTTTTTAATATAGGTTTTAATGCATTTTTTTTTTTCATAAATTTTGTACATACTTAAACGGTATTTTATTTTAATAAAAATAAGGAACATAAATGTGTCGTTGACTAAAAAGAAAAAGAAACATAAACAAAACATTCTGTTTTAAAAAGTGTTATTACTTAGAACTAATGTCTCGATCGCTAATATGTGTACATTTTGCAGTCTTTTCGTTTCATAACTTGAATCAGGGATGCAGCCAGAGAAATAATGCTCTGGTAGTTCTGATATTCGCTAGAGTGGTAGATTAATCAATTTTGAGACAGTATCCAAAAAATATTTGGGGGGGTTTTTTGAAAATTTTTTGAGTTATGGAAATTATATTTTAAGAGCGTCCAATTCTGTGATTTAGAGTGGCCAATTTTACATTAAGAGTGGCTAGAGCGGCCAGAGCGGCCGCCTTAAAATAATCCATGGTGTGAATTACACCCAAGACTCTTTGTGAATATAGAACTAATTCTTTTTTTGTGAGACTTGGTGGTTTTGGGTACTCCTTGTCCGCTCAATTAATTCGATTATTTTCATTCATAAATTATTGCCCGAAATCGTGGAACAATTTCTTTGGTCGAAAAAAGTAAGATTTTAACTGTCAGGCATTTTTACATTCAGTCAATAAAGTAAGTACCCTGTAGAAAGCTGTTAAGCAATTTGCCTAAAAGAACTAGTACTTTTACCAGCACTAAAAGAACTAGTGCAATGTTTAGGTAAGTTTGCACCATATCTATACTAGTGATCAGTGGAATAATTGCATTCATTCATTGAGGCGTTATAAATTGATAATAAATACACAACCGAATGGATTTCTTTTATTATAAATACTAAAAAAAAATTCCACGATTCTGTAAACTTTTTCCAGTAAACATCACTAGTATTTAACTGGTGCAAATTTACCCGATTAGATCGAAAAGTACTAGAATAATTCTGGTGCATACTGTACTAGTGCTTTCCTGTACAGATGTTATACTGATTTTCGACAGAATTTTATATGGACAGGGGTATAGAAAAGAACTAGTACTGGTGGCTTTTTCACTAACTAGTAAAGTACTATTACGACACTAGTTCAAATTCCTACAGGGTACGCACTGCAAAAATGTGTGTTTTTTTTTAAATTTGCTTCTGTGTAACTAATTTTTTTGTGAATGTCATAATTTTAATTTAATATTAAATTAATTATGTTTCAAACTATTTCTTATATTTATATATATAAGAAATAAATAAAAGTAAGCAGAAGAGATAATTAATATCCTGAACTTTATGTTATATTGCTAACTTCAGAGTTTTGTTATTATTTTATTCATCTTTTAGCATTTAAGATTATTTAATAAAATGATGTAAAGTTCAAACTCCACTGCAATTACGCATTAGTTAAAGGCGGTTAAAATAAATAATAATAATAAAATAAATATTTAAAACTAAATACCAAACAATTAAATTTCTGCAAAGGGTCTGGCGGGTTGCGGCATAATGAAAGGAATTTTTAAATTTTGTTGATTTTTCGATAGGTGCCATCTAAATCTACAAATGTGTGCAATATGGTACATCACTCATACGCCAAGTCATAAGTATAGAAATATGCTCTTATGTATTCTTAAATATCTCAAGAAGCTATTCATCGATTTAAATGAATCTTCTTTTGAATAAAAGTTTAAGCTGAGAGGTATGTTTTTAAAATAGCAAAAAAGTATTACAAAACCCGGAATACACTGAAAAAAATTGCCTAATTTTTGTTTTATTTTTTGTGCAAAAATTTTTTTCAGTGTAAAATATAAAAAGAAGTTTTCTGGGTTCCTTGTTTTGTTAACAATGATTCACCGTTTGTTTTATCTTTCTATCTATATTAGTTTTTCAAATATTTAGAAAACTAAACTGCATATTTTTGTACTTAAGACTTGGCGTATGAGTGATGTGGCTTTGTACCATATTACACACATTTGTACTGGATATTAGTACTGGGAGCATATAGGTGCACTTGCAATTTTTTGAATACCACATTGCTGCGCCATCTGATTGAAATATTTTTTTCTTTTAAATGAAAGTAAATACTAAGGGGTTTTTCTAAAAGCAATTTATAGAGTGGCGGGAAACTGGTAATACACTGAAAAAAATATTCAAAATTTTCTTTTTAGTTTTGTGAAAATTTTTTCGCAGTTTTAAAATTTAAAAACATTTTTTTAGCTTCCTTGTTTTATTATCTAACAGAATCTGCTTAAATCGTCTCTCTATCTTAATTGGTTGTTGAGATATAAAATTTTGAAAAAAGCCTTAACAAAAAAGGATTTTTAAGGATATTTCAAGGACCGTTCAAAATAAAAATCTAAAAAGTAGTCTCCACAGTGTTTTTGGATGGCACCTATCCCTTTTTTTTGATTAAATTTGTCTCTTTAACCTGAAACTCATATGGGACTGGACAAAAATTGACATGAGCGCTTCGTCTATGGTCATAAACATCTTCTTCATTTTAGTGATCGGTCAAAAAAAAAAAAAATAAATAAAAAAAAAATAAATCGGGGGTTTTCGAGTTTAATCTAGAATTTCAGTTTATATTTAAGACTCTAATTGAATTTCCTGAAATTGGAAAAGTGGGCGTGGCAAAAGCGCAAAAGCCTATTTATTATATATACAATTTGAAATTGTTATTACGAAAAGGAGGAAACAATTACCCAATTCTTATACATAATTCGAAACCGTTAAAGAATGTAAATATTTTTCTCACTAATGGACGAGATATGACCTTGTATAGCTCTCCTTTTCAACAGGGCACTTCCAGATTCACCACGGACAAATTAAGGGCCTTGGGTAAAAATTGTTTACAAAAAAATTCAAATGCAGGACAATCTATCGGTTAAAAGCATATCATAGAATATCCGAAATCCTTGTAGCTAGTGTTCTCATCAAATTTATAGGTAGGTAAAA
This sequence comes from Chlorops oryzae, assembly GCA_020466095.1. Classification (NCBI taxonomy): domain Eukaryota; kingdom Metazoa; phylum Arthropoda; class Insecta; order Diptera; family Chloropidae; genus Chlorops; species Chlorops oryzae. The sequence goes on along the minus strand of CM035807.1, from coordinate 28,669,638 downwards.
TATAATTCATGATTGCTTAAATAAATAAATAATAAAAATATCACAGAAATTGAGTCATTTTCAGGATTTTAAGTAACCACAAAAAATGGTACGACTGAATAAAGTCCATTCGAAATCCAAGTACAGTCGAAACTCTCTAAAACGACCTCTTCTAACTATTGAAACCTTTATTCATAACGAATCCTTTCTCAGCATATCGGTTATAATTTCTGTTCATTTTCCTCCACCTGTGGCAAATTGATCACAAGAGAAAAGATTTCCCAATCTCTTGAAATTCATTGTATAGAGCTCTGACTGTACCATGGTCCGTACCCCACAGAACAATTTCGCTCCCTTAAGTTTGCTGTAGAATATCTTGTGCGTCCTCTATTGAAGTACTTTACTGTTGCATTCACTGAAAAGAAGCACCAGGTGTGACTTTTGTCCACAATATGAAAGCACAAAAAGCATTCAGTGAAGCATTAAGAAAATTGGAAAAGCATCTAATTTGCATTGTAGACGATTTCGCATAGAAATAAAAAGGAAAAAGAGAAAAATATTTCATTTCATTGATATCAACGAATGAACATCAAAGTGTGAAAATTCAATGAAAAAATACAATTCAAATGAACAAGGCGGATGTTATGGAGTGAGCAAGGAGTCCACAAAAAAAAATATTAAAAATCATTCAATGGACTTATGAGATAAAGACCGGCAGAAATTTCTTTGTGTCCAATCCTTCGAAGTAGTCTCTGTCCGAAAGAATTCCCTTGGCACCTCCCTGTTGTGAAGTCAAGTTGACTTAAGCTCGAAACGAAAGTTCTGGATCCTATTGAATGCCGATTAAAATGGCCGAAGTTTCGGGAACTTTTCAAGCATAAAATTCTTTCAATCTCTGGAAGATTAGAAGTTATTACTTGATGCTACAGATAAATGTAGGTACCTGAGTTGAATTGAACAATCTGATCCATATCTACTTCAAGGCTTGCATGACCTGTTTTCAGTTGCTTCCAACTCAATTATTATTCTTGGAAATGGCCTTTGTTCCTCCATATTGCATTTTCACGCTACTCTAAAGCACGACATAATTGCTTCGACTCCTGCGGCCTTGGTGCTACCAGAACGTACTGTAGCTCGGTGTTTATGCGGTCTGTAGCAGCCCGCACAACTGATGACGTCAACTCTCGCCCACTGATCGGTTGGAATTTAACGAACTCTGTACTTGTGAAGGAAATGAATCTGCAGCAATATTTTCGAAAGTAATTTGTTGCTTGTGCTTGTGTGGAATCACAATATAAACTCCTGCGAGCACAACATGCATCGCACTATGTATCGTTATGTGTATCGTTCGTTATCCACTCTACGCATCAGTAAACATAACCAACGAAATGGAAAAGTATTGCTTAGCAGTTGCGTTTCATTCGTTTTCTGAAGTTCCCTGAAAACGTTGCCAAAACTCTCTGCCGCTTCGCTACAAATGTGAGCCTTTTCAAGTGGAACGTATGCATTTCAATGAGAATCGAATAAAATTTTTGATATATGATTTTCCGTTCTTTTTGTATTCACTTCCGTTCAGAGACAGAGAGAGAGAGAGAGATTTCGCTTTGATTTCGCTTTCGAAACAGAAACAGAAACACAATAAAATGCATTTCAATGAATGCCATAACTGTCATAAATGTCAAATAAATCCAACAAAAAAAAAAAAAAAGACTTTATTCAAGTAAACATTCGAGAAATGTTAAACTGCCACAATAAAAAAAAAAAAAATGTTTCAATTTGATAATTGATATAACTACAAATGGCTCATAGCTATTTCCATATTTTCAAACATTTTCCATTTTTTTTGCTGAAAGATTTTAAAAATTTGAAATTTTGATTTTTATTTCGCTCAGCTTTCGGACACATTTTGTTCCGCAAGGATGGAGAGTTGAAGAAAAGCCGGGAATGCCATCCTTGCTAGCATTTGTTTGATACCCAAACCAATAACACTAGTTTACGAAAATGAAAAAAAATTTCCGACCTCCGGCTTTTGATGGTAATTTCATAAGTAGACTTTTCTGCTGAATGCGAACATGTGGTCAGAAAATTTTTAAGTAGAACAGCTTTCGATATATAGGCTGTTTTACGGTTTTTAAGTTTTGGAAAAAAGTATGGTTGGTGAATTCCAATTATCTCCGGATATACTTAACCGATTTGAAGTTTTTAGGTATAAAATTAAGAGTAATGAAATTTCCTATCAACGATGCTGAAAACACTTTTTGTTCCAACCATTTGCTCAGAAGCTATTACTGAACATTTCCAGAAATTTGATTAATTTCTTACAAAATTTCTTTAAAAAAAATCAATTCTAGTCTAAATTACAAAATGATAAAAAAATTTTCATTTTTGTTTCTTCTTTTAACATCAAGGAAGACAAGAAGCCCATGTAGATCACATTCGCATTAAAAATGTGGCATATATATTTATTTAAGTAAAAATACTGAAAAGTTAATTTTATCGAAAGTACTGATTCCGCAGGCAAATAAAAAATTAAATATAAATTAAAGAACTGCACAAATGTAGTTGATTTTAGTGTACACTTGAAATTCAAATGATTTAGAATTTCAAATAGTGAATGCTTTCTACTTGGGTTTTATAGAACAAATACTGTGTAACTTCTTATAGCATCAAATCAAAGACAGTCATGATTTTTAACAACAAATATGAAGAAAATTTCTAACTTCGTAAAACAGATACTTCAAATATTATCATTCTTCATAAAAAAAACAACAAGTGGAAGCATATATTTAACCAATATTCTTTAATATAAATAAAAAGACTGAACAAAAAACGAAGAAAAATATGCCTTTTCTGTTGCACGAAATTTAATAAGCGAAAAAGGATGCATGCTCAGCTATAATGATAATGCAATCAATTAAATAATGTTTTTGCATTCAAATATGGAAATAAATTAATAAATACAAAAATAAATAAAATTCATATGTACTCATATGTATCGCACAGTATATAAAAATGCTTTTAATTTGTTATGCAAAGTTTTTGTAAATAGAAGGAAAGAAAATTTCACATTATTTGATTTGCCTTTACTAGTTTCCAAATCAAATTTTGTATGCATATTGCCACTTGATTTGAAAAATTAATTTCAAGAAATATTTCTATTTGAATTTCAACAAATGCCTTGAAAGCCGTTTTAAATATATTTGTGCAGCCCTTTAATATAAATATCTCTTTCCCTGTCTTTCATTCTCTCCCTATGTCCATTCTAGTGATTATCAACCATTCAAATAGGAAACATGTTCTTTAGATAAAAATTGGGTAAAATCATGAGACCCTTGAGCACAACTAGCAAGCATAAAAACGCTCCCAGAGACATGCATGAAAATAGAGCTTCTCAATTTTATTGAAAAAGAATATCAGAAAAATAAACAAAAAAATCCCCACAAATCGTTTATTGTTTTCAGCACTGGGCTATTCGCAAATAATACGTTAAGTCAACCTTTATGCGGCATAATTAAAACTCCTATACATACATGCATACATATTTCTGCTACAAATATTTGAAAGCTTCACTCCGCTTGGCATTCGAACATTCGGACAGATCATACAATCGGTTCTTGATTTTTCAATTAAGTCCATAAAACGCTCGTAGTATTCTCTCGGGTTCGCCATTTGTTGTCGGTGTCGTTAAGATTTTTCTGATTAAAAACCGAATAAAGCAACTGTAGCCAATTACACCTGCTGTGCAAGTGATTAATGATGGAAGTGCCAATTTTCAGTGCATATTCTCGTCTATATGTACATCAACAAGAGATGGGAGAGTGACGACGTCACGATGTGCGTGTGACTTTTAATTATACTCTCGTTCGATTTGGGCTGGAAAAAGGCCTAAAAGTTTTCTCTTTGAAATAATAAATTTTTCTTTTATGTGTGGATATATTCAAAAAAAAAAAGGTATAACTCAAGTGGATTGCTATATTAGAGACCTCTTTTTACTACATAAACGAGCAAATTTTTCAGTAAAGACATTGCTTCTTAACAGTTTTTTTGAGCGGTAGCGAGACAGCCACCTTGTATTCCTCCCCATATGGGTATTTCCAAATGGATGTGACAGTTACTTTAGCAATTTTGTTTCTAACTGTTATCGCGCAGCTCTTCCGGACTTTTATACACTGAGCGAACGTAGCCATGATTTTTTTTTTTAAAAAGGGCGCATTGTTATTCACAGTCCTTTTGATTTTCGAGGAGAACAAAAATTTCAAAAGAAAAATGGTTGAGTCAACAACATTTTTGTTTGATTTGAAAGGAAATATGTTTAATTAGATTTCGTTACGTTTGTTATAATTCTCATTTGTTTTAAAAAATAGGACAGACTCTATTTAACAAAAATTTTTTGGAAAGCACCTACATATGTAGGCGAACCACAGCCGCTTGTGGCAACCATCAGCTACGTATAATGATAATTTCTTCAATAATTTCCATGTAACTAGTTTGTGTGCGGGTCATTCCTTTGAGCAGGTGTGATCAGGCCCCGATTCAAGGGGTGGCAAGGCGGCCAAATGCCTAGAGTGGCACTGTCAGGTCAGCAGTTTTACATAGACATGCGTAAACAGTATCCCATTAGTGTCATTATAGGAGCGGCAAATATTGTTTTTCCCAGAGCATCAATAAAGATGAATGGGGCCCTGGGCGCGGTCCAAACACAAGGGTTAATCAATCCAATATAACAACAAAAATCGATCACAAATTTCTCAGGATCACTCTTCCTTTGAATAAAAATGAATGCACATGTCCAAAGGTAGCTGAACGTCAACACGCTCCCATCTCTAATGCGCCATTGCTGCCATATTTTACTCTTTATTTGTCCGTACACTCGCACGCGTGTAAATACAAAGAATTATTTTTATTCTTGCCATAATAAATTAAGTCTTATTTCAATTAATGTGCAATAGTGCGTGTGGCTTAACGCTTAAAGGTGTATGAACAATTCACTCGCATCACAACGTATGTATCTCCGTGGTGCTTTTTAACGGTTTTCATTCATTCTTCCATCCAGAGAACAGGGCGTGGAAAAGCAGCAAACAACCGAACCGAGCAAAAGCGATGAAAACGGGGAAAATGCAGTAATTAACAATGGCAAAGAAATCACATTCCAGCTATACATTATGGTATAATTTATTTTCGATTCTTTTGCTGAAATAAATGTGAAGATTCGCCGAAAGTTACTCTCAACAACAACAACGACAACAACAACAAAACCAACAATACGGCTTACAAACATTCGCAGAAGAACTGCAATGTTCGCATTGCGAAACTCCATAGACACTGGTGAGGTGGTAGAAATGGCTCGGAATGGATGACGGGGATGTCGGAGATGGCGGCGATAGCTCACCATCGCAACGGCATATTTTGTAGAATTCATAGTGTGAAGACTGCGCCTTTCGTGTTCGCCTTTATTTGAGCAAATTATAACTCATAAAGGGTTACGTAATGGTCTATAAATAAAGCGAAATAATTGGAAAATATGACTGCAATAAAAAAAGTTGCGAAAATCGTTGAGCAAAACTGCAACATGCACTGCACCTAAGTACATAACGGTGGAGTGTGTACGTACGTGTATATGTGTGCACGACTCCAAACCACAAGTATGCATGAACTTCTTCGTACGTACCCAGCGGGAAATGTCCCCCTGACATCATTGCTGAAGTCAGGGTGGCTTTGGAGCCGGAACGCATGCGCTTTCATGGGACATTCTTGTATGACATTTGTTCAGGAGTTGGACAGTAAATTCACCGATGACATGTCAGGCTAGGGGGTGCGATGACGCAAAATGACGCTCTTTTCTCTCTAAATTGTAAAATTATAGAAAACCAGTTGAAAACTCATTTTTCTTCTTATTGAATATTTCGCAAATTTTTAAAAATCTACTTAGTTTTAACAACTTTTGTTCGCCTCAGTCAGGGATCGAACCCGCGATATTCGGATTCTGAGTCGAGCACTGCAGTGCACTGATCCTGTACGACGCTTCATGCCGACGCTCAACTGACGCTAAAAACTTATTTAGATTTCAGTAGCCAATGAGATTCAAGCGCATGAACAGCATCCGTCCACGATGATATGTCCCCCAAGGGGTCATGCATGATACTGTCATTTATATGTCAATGATGATATCACTGATAACTTTGTCATGCAAGAGATAAGATCCCGCTGGGTATGTGCAAGTTCTTTTTGTGAAGCTCCCGTTTTTCTTTTGCGAAAATAATTTGCCTTTAAACATTTTAAACGCAGCGCCCAAAAAGTAATTACTGAGACCATGAGAAATATATTTTTAAGACCATTTTGACTTTGAAATGTTACACTTCACAGAGACCAGTGATTATCTCGAGTATAGCTTTGCGATCGTATGGAGGAATAACTTAAGTTGCAATTCGCTTTTTATTTAAACGAATTTTTGCTCTCCGAAGAACATTCTCTAGAGCGGGAGCTCTCAATCAATGGAACGAGTTGATAGATGTCAAGGGATGTCGATGAGTTTTTGCGATCTATTGAGGCTGCGACACAAAAATAGTGAAAGAAATTGAAGTCATCATCCAGTAAGGCTTGAATGTTCAAAATGTTGAGAATGTTGTCTGGTCAGTACAATAAGAAATTTATTTTTACCTTAACACTTTAATTCGTGGCTCCATCTCTAGACGGACTTATGCGAATAACTGAAAAAAATGATTTCAAATTCGTTTTTCTCTTATCGAATTTAGTCTGATTTTTTTACTAAAAAAAGTTGAGGCATTAGAGGGATAAGTCAGCCTTGTCTGTTCCGTCATGTCTCAAAATTATATAATTATTTTATAGTTGAGAGAAATTACGAAAGTAAAGGATTCGATGTTTCATAAGCAGCGAGAAGGCAAAGCTATCAAAAAACATTGTGCGTTGGACTGGGAGCTCGGTGCATACGATGGAAAAGAATTGCGCTAGTTACACAAATCTTTCCAGGAAGAAAATTTATTTAAAAAGACTGCTACGAAGTAAATACATATGTACAGCTGTGAGCTGTCCTTTAAAATTCATAACTCAAATTTAAAATAACTTTCCCTCTTTAATTAAATATGCCAACTTAAGGCAAAAGACTTTAAAAATTACTTAACGAAAAAACAAAAGCCAAATTTTCCATAGACGATGTCACAAAAAAAGTGACTCGAATTTCGCAAAAGAGCGAGAGTGAGAGAAAGGGAGGAACAGAGAAACTTTTCATGCTTCATGGAACACGAAATTCCGTGGAAAGGTGGAAAAAACTTCATTGCCAAACTTAATGTGATGCGCATCGAATTTAAATGCAAACCGCAATTGAACTGTTCGCTGATTTCGACTGAATTTGCAATAGAGCACTGGAATAAATTATAATTTTCACACAATCATTTTACTCTGGATCTGCACTAAAGTTGGGAAACTGCACTGACCTAGAACTGTTTCGCACAGCGGAAGCTCACATCGACTTGCTCCACGATTGCACGAATGAAGCTTATCCCTCCCCCCAAAAAAGGATAGAAAAAAACATGAAAATGAGATAAACTGCTTCAAAACGGAACGCAGATATCCATTCCGAATCGGAGTAGATTTCATTGTATGAAAATTTGCATGTCATTCTGCCATTCAAAAAAAAAAAAGGATCTCCTGAAGCCATCACAGAAAGTTTAGCATTCAGAATACCAATCGAACTGCATATAAGGCACCCTGAACGTGCACAGCCTGCTTAACACAAAGGTTTACATCCTATTCGGGTCGATTAGTGAAAAAAGTATTCCCTTTTTTGAATTTTTCTGTAAGCCTTTCGGTTTTAATATAAACATTGTGACACATGAAATGCTCAACATCAAGGAACAAAGGTAGATCCAGGATAGAGAGAAAGAGTGGGGTATTTTTTCAACGTATGCTTTTTGCTTAGATGCAAATATGTAAACAATTGAAGCCCCTAAGCATCATCTTTTGATGCACATTCGATTTCCGAAATTCCACTTTGAGCGCACGGGCTTAAAGTTGACATCGAGTGGTATGAAATTGCAAATTTTTGGATTTAACTATTTAGAGAGCAACCAAAATTATTTGGTCTACTTTTGCAGGTGAAAATTGCTTTAGAACAGTCACAAAAACTGTAAGTATAGCTTTATATGCTTGAATTAATTTTATTTAGTTCATTTTGATTTGATTTGGTTTGATTTGATTTGATTTGATTTGATTTGATTTGATTTGATTTGATTTGATTTAATTTAATTTAATTTAATTTAATTTAATTTGATTTAATTTAATTTGATTTGATTTGATTTGATTTGATTTGATTTGATTTATTTTTATTTATTTATTTTATTTATTTAGTTTAGTTTAGTTTAAGTTTAGTTTAGTTTAGTTTATTTAGTTTAATTTGTTATTTATTTAATTGTTTAGTTTAATTTAGTTTATTTAGTTTAATTTAGTTTAATTTAGTTTATTTAGTTTATGTTTTAGTTTAAGTTTAGTTTAGTTTAGTTTAGTTTAGTTTATTAGTTTTTTAGTTTAGTTTAGTTTAGTTTATGTATTTAGTTTATTTAGTTTAATTTATTTATTTAATTTAGTTTAGTTTTATTTATTTAGTTTAGTTTATTTAATTTTTAAGTTTAATTTATTTAATTTAATTTAATTTAGTTTATTTATGTTTAAGTTTAATTTATTTAGTTATTTAGTTTAATTTAATTTAATTTAATTTAAGTTTAATTTAATTTAATTTATATTTAGTTTAATTTATTTATTTAGTTTAGTTTAATTTAATTTAGTTTAATTTAATTTAAGTTTAATTTAATTTAATTTATATTTATTTAAGTTTAATTTATTTAATTTAATTTAAGTTTATTTAATTTAAGTTTATGTTTAGTTTAGTTTAGTTTAGTTTAAGTTTAATATTTAATTTAATTTAATTTAATTTAATTTAATTTAATTTAATTTAATTTAATTTAATTTAATTTAATTTAATTTAATTTAATTTAATTTAATTTAATTTAATTTAATTTAATTTAATTTAATTTAATTATTTAATTTAATTTAATTTAATTTAATTTAATTTAATTTAATTTAATTTAATTTAAGTTTATATGTTAATTTAATTTAATTTAATTTAATTTAATTTATTTAATTTAATTTAATTTAATTTATTAATTTAATTTAATTTAATTTAATTTAATTTAATTTAATTTAACTTCATTTTATTTTATTTGTGATTTTATTATGTTTATTTATTTTCAGTTTAAATTAATTAAATTTGAATATATTTATATCTAATGATTTAATTTAAATTATTTAATCAATTTACCATTCTGTTAGTGGAGATTGATTTAATTTGGTTATTAATTAATTGTAAAGTTGAGGTGGTTATTAAATTTGGTTATTTGTGGAATTTAGATTTATTTAATTAATTTAGATTTAATTTATTTCAGATTAATTATTTAATTTGTTTAATTTAGTTATTATTACTGAAGGTTTGAATTTATTTATTTGGCGAATTTAGCGTTTAATTATTTGCTTTAATTTGCGATGTTTGTAATTGGATTTAAATTTGCAAGTTTACGATTTAGCGTTTAATTTAAGTTATTTAATTTATAAATTAATTTAATTTAATTTAATTACTTTAATTTCCTTTAATTTATACGTAATTTATTTATTAGTTTAATTTAGGTTTAATGTGTTAATTTGATTTAATTCCATTTAATTTAGTTAGATTTAGTTTAATTTATTTAATTTAATTTAATTAATTTAATTTATTAATATTAATTTAATTATAGGTTACGATTATTTGATTTAGATTTATTCTTAATGCTTAAGTTTATATTGTATTTAATTTAATTTAGATTTATTATTTGATAAATATAATGGTATTAATTTATTTAATGTAATTAATTTAATTTAAATTGAATTTGGACATTTATTAGGGTAATTCTCAGTCTTAAGTTTAATTTAAATCAATTTAACTGCTAATTAATTGTATTTAATTTAATTAATTATTTAATTTGAATTTATTTAATTTAATTTATATTTAATTATCGATTTAATTTAATTTAATTATAATTTATTAATTTAATTTAATTTAATTTAAGGTGTTAATTTAATTTAATATGTAATTTAATTTAATTTAATTTATTGTAATTTAATTTAATTTATGGTTTAATGTCCAATTAATTTAACTATTAATTTAATTTAATTTTAATGTTAATTGTTTTAAGTTTAATTTAATTAATTTATTTAATTTAATTTAATTTAATTGTAATTTATTTAATTGTAAGTGTAATTATTTATATACTTAATTTATTTATTTATTTATTTAATTGGTAATTTAATTTTAACTAATCATAATTATTTATTATTTGATTTTTTAGTTATAATTAATTAATTAATTAATTATCAATTTCGTTTATCAATTAAATTTAATTTATTTAATTTAATCTTAAACATTTAACTTTTTTGCTAGATTGATTCTCACTTGAAATTTAAGTGTATTTAATTCTGATCCTGTTCCATTTATAGAATTCCCGTGAAAATTTTGTAATTTGAAGTTAATCGTCTGAGAAAAGAGAAAAACCTTCTAATTTCAATCTCTAATCTTAAAACAATATTAATTGTAACTGTGACTGTGTAGTATGAACAGATTGAAAAAATTTTTTTATGCTTAAAACTTTCATATTCAAGTAAAAATTTAACTTGCTTAACCTAGATTAATTATTAACGTTATTTTTTACACTTGAAAAATAAATATGCCTAGCGACGTTTGTTTGTTATTTATATCTTAAGTGAATTTTAATAAAATTTAATAAATGTAATTCTAGAATTTAATTTAAAATTACATTTAATTTAATTTAATTTACATCAATTCGGCTACATTTTAATTTAACTTCAAATTGTATTATTAAAATTAAATTAATGCAAAATTTAACTTAATTAATTTATTTAAAAGCGTGGAGCATTTAATTAAATTAAAATGATAGTTGTAAGTCTTATTTATTCATTTTAGGTTTATTTAAATGTTTTTTAATCAATTCTAATTGAAGCGATAACTTAATTTATTAATTTAATTATTTTTAACTTCTCAATTGGGTCAATTTCAACCTTTATAACTAATTAATCAAATATTTATATTAAGTTAAAATGTTATATATTGTACATGTCAATATAGTGGAACATGTAATTTACCTCACAAATTAGTTTTTTTCTGCAGAACATAAGGATTTTTGCTGTATTTATAATTATACAAAATTAATTAAAGCAAATCATTTTCTAGAACTGTCAATTACATGTAGAGTCGATTAAGGCGCTATTTGCTAGGAAATAATATATATTCGGCTAAATATCGAAAGCCTATTGGGCGAAAATTCCGAGGTCAATTTTGGCCGAGATTTCGGTAAACCGAAGCGAAGACCGAACTTCGTCGGACTTGGTTAATTCTCATCTGTACCTATGATGAAAAATCGCCAGAAAAACTCTACGTAAGTAATCGAAATATCGAAACATCAATGACGACCATTGGAACAAACGAAATAATTCCATCTGATTGCCAACGCTAATGACAGTGTTAATAACTCAAATATGACACAAAAAATTACTTCGCTTTTCATGCTTTTTAAAATCGATTTCGGCCACTGATGTCCAGTGAAAATATTTCTCAACGCTTCCAGTGTCGAATTTTCGGACGCATTTTATGGAGCAGCAATGGAAAATAAATTATTGCTCCTAGCCAGGCTGGTTTTCGCTCTTGCCTGTATTTTGTGCGTAAGTGAAAACGAAACGGACTTTAAGGAATATTTAAATGTCTGCATCGAAATGTTAACTACAAATTATTCAATTTTGAAGGTAAATGCTGAGATCCGTTTCACCAACATCAAATGCGAAACGCTGGACAAGGAATTCTGTGACTTCGAATATTGCTTTATTAAATCGCATAATCGAACTGATAAATACTTGTCGCTCAGAGTGAATTTATTTAAAAAGCCGATGAGGAGCTTTATTGTAACTATACAATATATATAGATTAATTTAGATAAATTGATTAGTCTCCTTTTCTTTTTAGATAAATTTATCATTGCTAAAACGTGCAAACGGCTACAAACCTTTTCTGTATAACATAACGGTTGATGGTTGCAAACTGGTCATAAATAAGCAATACAATCCAGTTGCGAAATTCTTCTTCGGTTTTTTCAAAGGGTACTCAAACCTGAACCACAGTTGCCCATACAATGTAAGCTCATTATTGACCCTTCGGTTAATATTATTACCATTGAATTGCGGTATCTTTCACAGCACGATATAATTATCGAAAAGCTGAAGACATCTCATATAAACAATCAAGTAACGAACATTTTACCATTGCCATTAGGAAGCTACTCCTTAGACACTTATTGGTTATCACTTGGAATACCTCGCGTTCATGTTAGAGTCTACGCCGATTTCACTTGAACATTCGACTAAAAAAACTTTATTTTCTAAAAATATTTCGAAAATGTTTTCATATACAGATCTACACTAATATTATGGATAACATACATACAACTTTAAAACGTACGCTTTTTTTTATAAATGTTATGCGATCGAGCATTGAACATTGCCTTCTGGACATTCACTCTTTGCAAATGAACCTCACAATCACCGACAACTTGAGCTAAAGAACCCTATCATAAGTATTTTGGGAAATCACATTATTCAAGGCTAGTACGCTCACACATCACACCAGTGTCTCTCATGTACAGGCACAGTAGGAGACCCATAGGTCCAGGTAAGGTATCCAACCAACAGGGACAGACCTTATGTTACCTAACTTCACTAAAGCGATTCTAAGGACCTTATTAAGATTTACCATATACTTGATGAATGAAAGAGCAGATTACATTGCCTAAAGGGCCAGCTTCCTTGCAGATTCTGAGATTCATAAACAGTCTCAATCTACTCTACGGGAACATGGCCTGCACTGAAGATCTGTTGGTCCGTAGTGCTATTATTGAATAAGTAAAAATAATAACCACACCAAATCAGAAAACACAAATCTTACTAAGATAAAGGGGAATCATTCATTCTCTGATATCCTCTGAAGTTTTTTTTTTTATACTTTTGCAGCTAAAGACACCTAAGAAGCTGGGCCAAGGAAAGAGCAAACAGTATTTGCAGCGGTATTGGCTTTGCTGGGAACATACACCTAAATATGGTAAGCAAAAAGATTGGCCTCCTTTTGACTCGATCATTGTTTACTCTTTCTCATCCCAATGGTTTTTTTAACCTTGCAAATTGTCCACAACATATCCGCATGAGATTTCTTTCCTCCTATTCAAGTTTGTAGTATGAATAAGCATATATATAAGCAGTGATTTTTTCAGGCATTTCATTCATAAATTATAAATAATTATGTCAAAATAACTTAACGGACTATTTTCCAAAACCACAAAGAGCGAAAGTCTCAGCAATGTCATCTCAAAAATGGTCTAATTTGTTTTGATTGAAAAAAAAGAGCTAAAATAAATTTTTTTTGAAAATCAACGCTACAAAAAAAATTAAATTATGAAAATTTTCTGCTCGAAAAAGCAACTCTGATAAGATCAGACAAATGCTCCAGTAGTAATACCCAACGTTGCGAAGGTATTGATCGAAACGGTCTCTGTTGTCGAATACTTTTTAAATGGTCCGAAAACCGGGACAGGGTATTTTAATCGCCTCATCAAAGGACACTACGAATCCTTTTCATAATTCAATTTTATCAAATCATCTCGGCAGATGGAAAGCGTCTTTGTATGAAGATTAATTGATATCACTGAGTTAAAGTTGAAAGTTTCGACAAAATAAATTCCCAGCTCAATCTTCTTTGAGGTTTTTTTTTTTTTTTGTTTTTAGATGAACAATTGACATAAATATTTCAGGTTCAATAATAAACGAAATAATTCGATCTGATTGTCAACGCTAATGACAGTGTTAATAACTCAAATGTGACACAAAAAATTACTTCGCTTTTCATGCTTTTAAAAATCGATTTCGGCCACTGATGGCCAGTGAAAATATTACTAATCGCTTTCAGTATCGAATATCGAATTTCCGGACGCACTTTATAGGGCAGCTATGGAAAATAAGTTATTGCTCTTCGTAGGGCTAACTCTCGCTCTTGCATTTATTTTGGTTGTAAGTAAAACCAGAATATATTTTAAAGAATATTTAAACATCTTCATCGAATGTACATAGTAAAACTTTCTGAATTTTCAAGGTAAATGCTGAGATCCGCTATACCAACATCAAATGCGAAACGCTGGACAAGGAGTTCTGTGACTTCGAATATTGCTACATTAAATCTCACAATCGAACTTTCAAATACTTTTCGCTCAAAGTGAATCTATTCAAAAAGCCCTTAAGCAGTTTAATAGTATGAGAAACGAATTTAAAAAAATTTAAAATCTTTAAAAAAAAAACTTTTCTTATTCTTTTCAGTTGAATTTATCATTGCTAAAACGTGCAAACGGCTATAAACCCTTTCTGTATAATATTACGGTCGATGTTTGTAAACTGGTAGAAAAAAGGAGCAGCAATCCGGTTGCATCATACTTCTATGAGTTTTTCAGAGCATATTCAACTCTGAACCACAGTTGCCCATACAATGTAAGCTCATTATTCACCCTTTAGTTAATATTACAATCATTTAATTGCGCTATCTTTCACAGCACGATATAGTAGTGGAAAAGCTGAGTTCAAGTCACATCAACAATCAAATGACCAATATTTTACCATTGCCACTGGGAAGCTATTGTTTAGACACATATTGGTCAGTGAATGGAGTCCGTCGGGCTCATCTGCGCGTCTATGCCGATTTAACTTAAACATTTCACTGTAAAAAGAAATGCAGTTCAATAAATGTATTCGTCCTTCGGACGACGGATTATGGGTTGGAAGGGATTATTTTCTCATGAAATATGCCTATAAGGTAGACAGGTGACTTAGGAACAAGATCCATAGCATTAACACTAGCAAAATTCACAAATTTTGAGTTGTTACACTTTACTTGCGTGGGTGCGATATATCGCTAGCAATTACATATCAATAAAGCGTTCATTTTGGAGGTATTAATTCGAAAGCAAGCCTTATACCTCGCCAGACCGAAGCTTCTCTCACATCGAACCCCATCGGCATTGTAAATATTTGCTTTCATTTTTAAACCATGTTAAATACCACATAACTCAGATTGCTCTCCACTTTAACCTTGTTCTTTGGAATTTCATTATGAACGAGAAAAAACACCATTTTTTTTTTGTTCCTTTTAGCAATAAAACTGTATTTTGCTCGAGTAATCAAGTAAATTCTATAGTAAACAATTTCGTCATTGAACGAATGCACCGCTTGGCTAGACACATGCTGCGCTACACACGAATGTTGCTAGCAATGCAGTTGGGTATGCGAGGCATTTTGTGCCGCATTTCGGCGTACATTTCGATTGTTTATTGTTTCGAGTGATTGTTCCGAATAATTGTTACACAATTTCTTGTCTCTTTGCAAACCAATATCACCACCGACCCACTGACTCTGCCTCAAACACTTGAGCAAATATGTACACAATCAAAATGCCTTTGCACAAAACACATTCGAAATATGTACAACGTTCCATTCCATTTTTAATTTATCTACCACACAATTTTGTTTTTGCTCTAGTCTTTACGATTTTCACGAAGAAAAAAAAATTAAAGCAGACGCATTGGAAAAGATACACAGGAACATCATGGATAGTCAGTGTATTTGAAAATGATAAAAGAGTTAAATTCCAGCAAAAAAGTTAACCAAAATGCTGAAGAAAATTAAAATTTCACAAATGACTGGGGATTTTTTTTTTTCTTCATACCTATTAATGTAAATTGAATTTTGAGCTTTCAAAAAGGTATGAGTGTAATTGTGCGCACACAAAAGCTCTTCCAAGAAATACCCTTTAACACATTCAGGGCAATGGTGAAGCGGTTTTGAATTATATGGCCGACCTGATTGAACGAAAAAAAACCCTTTGTTTTGTCCTATCAGACACACTGATCATTTGCGCGCACTCACATTAACGTAAATTAGATGGATAGATAAAACAAGCAAGAAGTATGAAATACCTCAAAGGGTTAATGCAATTGCGTAAACAGAAGTGGCAGACAAGAACTTACTTAAGGTAGATAGAGAGATAGGAATGACAAAGAGTAAGTGCATTAACTGTGAAAGACCATTTCAAATGAAAAATTCCTAGAAATGAAACCAAATGAAACATGACGCTAGAACAAGAATCTGAACAAGGGGGGAACAGCAAAAGCGGACGACCAATGCTCAATTTCGCTTGCCATCGTTTTACTCCAAATGGTTTTCGGAAAACACACATTTTTCGTTGCTTTTTGTTTGTACATTTTTTTCGATTTCTTTTTCAATTTCTTTTTTCTTTTGTTTTGTTCCAACGCAAATATATGTAGTCGAAAATTCTAGAGTCGAGGCCTTAGAACCAATATGGCAAGCTTCCCTTCAGTAATGAGCTGGTCAATTTCCTAAGAAGAACTGGCCTTCGACCGTTCCAAATCCTACCGGTTACACTATGGCAGTTCGCTCCATGGAACTCGGCTAGCCGGCGGTCGGTAATCAACGGGTGGGTTTAATGTTAGTCTGTAAATTACACTTTCATCAACTTAGAATATATATTGGAAATTGGTTCTTTATTTTCCCTATTTGACTATCCTAAGACCAGACAAAAATACTACAATTGACCCAAAAAAAAAAACCCTATCGCGGACTAGTCCCTCTCCAATGCCAGGCCCATATTAAAAAGGTCAGTTGAATACATCAGACGTGGAATTATGAGGGGACTAGTGCTGGTAACACGAAGGACTGACCGAAGGCTACACTTGGGTCATTCCATATTACTGCAGGGTAATTTCGCACACACGCCCACACAGAGACAGAGAGAAATCGAGGCCCAGTTGCAGCGGTAGGTACAAGTTCTGTTTTTCTGAGGTTAACACCAAACAACACAATTAAACGTGAAATGCGTAACGCATAAACTACACGCACCTGCTGCAGTCGAACGGCATCGGCATGTGGTATCATGTGTGTGCAATTTTCCATTGGTATTTTGTGCAGTCATTTTTGTATTGCCGATTTTAAGCTGTTATTTTTGCAAAAGGAAGTTGTTCGCACACACGTATACGCACCGCTGTCCGACCATGCGAATACGAAATCAACCGACACAGGGACGATAAGTTTACAATGCAATTTCATAGAATTTTATGCTCCGTATTGCCACCTATATTGGTTGTATTTTCCTTTTTTTTTTTTGTTTTTTGGTTTTTCCTTGTGACAAAGACTTTTCAAATGCAGTTCTTTTGGAACACTAACGAAGCTTCATTGTGTGCAAAGCACAGTGAAGGGTATAATTTGGCAAAAGTCAATGGAAAACTAAGGTTTTCGAGAGCAGTAAATTAATGTACCTACCTTCTACAGTAGAAAACATTGAAGGCATAAATCTTTTCGACCAAAATTATAACAACAAGATTCAAATCTCAGTAAACGTTTTCAACGTCCCATTATATTGAAGTTTCTCTCTTCACACAAGAGGTTTGTTCGTTCGGTGCGAGTTTTTATTTGATTTTTTATGAATGGACGAAAATTTTTAACTCGCTTAACAGAGATTTATCGCTTAAAATATTTCAAAAATTTGTACTTTTAATGCCTAATTAGACGTGATTTGCTTTTTCCGTAATAAAGGTAATCGTTAGTTTTTCAGTATCACCACATCACCACTTTAAATTTAAGTTTCGTTACCAAGAGTGGACTACGATTTCCTGAAGAACGGAACATTCATCTACAACTCTCCAATGTGAATTAAAGAAGGTCTGATCTAATAAGAGCACTATCAAGTTATTCGATGTAGACTATTTTTTCTTTGTCTTTCAAAAACGTCTGGCCAATAGTTTCATTTCCGAGACTACACAAAACGAAAATACCACATAAAAACCCTATAAACTAGAACAAAGTTTAGAAGATTTCTCCATAGCAATTATACAAGAAGAGGTCCGTCCATCTTAGTTTTGGGGTGAATTCCTTTCCAATAAGATAATTATAATTCCTCGTAGAAATAATAAAGAATTTAAAAAAATAAGACAGATTGCCTCACAATCCGAAGTCGACGGTTTCCAATCCCCGCCCCGTCCTCGATTACCAAGCGCATTTAGACGTAAATTTCCCTATTTTTAAGTGAAAATTTTGGCTCTGTACACGAAAGTGTATTTGAAATATATGAAGAACTCCTTTGAAATCCTTATTTTAATACATCTTGGAAATACTTGGCCATGTTTTTTGATATCTTGACTTACAACTAGAAACTTAGGAATCTTGTCATTCTATTTCTAAGAAATGCTTGAACCTTAATCGTGGTAATTTTTCTTAAAATAGATCATTGGCATAATGAAAATTTCCACAAATTCAAGATTGACTAAATAAATCGAAATAACTCAATGTATTATGTCTACATACATACTATATCAATGACTCAATAGCATCCTGTGAAATTTCGAACTTGAAAGTATGAAAAGTTATCGTTAAAGTTTCTGCTTTTTGTGGCATGACTTTATCTTCTGAAGGCAATAAATCTTCCATTCGAAATATTCGAAACCATATCGAAAAAAGCAGTCCTTAATACGCATGGCTAAGTAAGACATCAGGATATCTTTATATCTGAAAATATTTCAAGCTTCAAATTGTTGCGTCATTTTACTTCGGCTTTGACAACGACACGTGCAGCATCACAGCGGGAAATTATCTCCTGCATGACAAAGTCACCAATGATGTCATCGAAGGCATATAGGTGACATTGTCATGCATGACATCTTGGAGGACATGTCATCGTGGAGGGATGCTGTTCATGTGCTTGACTCTCATTGGCTACTGAAATTTAAATAAGGTTTTAGCGTCAGTTCAGCATTAGCATGAAGTGGCGTAGATGATGAGTGCTCGACTCACAATCCGAAGACCGCGGGTTCGATCCCTGGCAGAGGCGAACAAAAATTATTATAAATAGATTTTTAAAAATTTTCGAAACATTCAAAGGAGAGGGCAAAGAAGAGAGTTATCAAACTGGTTTCTATAAATTGACATTTAGAGAGAAAAGAGCAATGTGCTGCTCTCAAATGCTTTTTTCGCCATCGCATCACCTAGCATGACCAGTGACATTTTCTAATCTTCCGGTGATAATGTCACATAAAGTCCCTGTCAGCTCCTGTGTAAATGTCATCAAAGTGTCACCGGAAATAGCATGCATTCCGGCTCCGAAGTCACTAGGACATCATCGGGGATGTCCGCGGGACATTTCCCGCTGGGATAGTATACAGACACGCACACACACACACACAGGCGTAGTGTGTACAGCTGCCAAGAAACACTTATGACAATTTCTTTTTTTTTTTTTTTTAAGGAAAATAAATGTGGCGAAACGCCGGTAACCAAAAACGCAGTCTGTTTATATCAACAGAAGAAGTACCGCGTTTCTAGCTGAATTCACTAAAATGACAGCTTTCAAAAAATATTTCTCGCAAATTCTTTCGAATCGCAAATTTATTTCGAATGTAATGCATAAAAATTTGACACCTCGAATTTGTGTTCTCGACAGACTTTATTGTCACTTTATCAAAACGAAGTCTTGTGATAAATTGGAAAGCTTTTTCACTTAAGATTTAAATGGCTTTTTATAAAAAGACACAATGCATTGATTTAGAGGAGATCAACTAAAATAGCAATCGAAATTTTTTGATCTCACTGGCAACAATTCTTTTAGGAGATATCATGTGAAATATTTTTATTAAATTTTCAAAAAAGTTCTCCCGGTAAAGCTTCATACACGGCGTTCTTTGACACACCGAGGTAACATTGAATATTCTTGGATAAAATGAATTAAGTCGAATCCATTCTGCCGCCGGAATTTCATCTGAATTTTCGATCTCTGTAGGCGGTTCATCATCTGCTTATTCTATATGGATTCAATTACCGGCGATCTACAAAGAACACAATCTTAAAGCAATGGGGAAAAAAGGAGTTAGAGGTATAAATTTACTTTAATTTGAGGGATGATTCGTTCAAATCGGATGACGCATTGTCGACCCCCTTAAGGGTCAGGCCACGAGAAACGTGACATAGTGGATCCGCGATTTCAGTCATTGGACCCCATATTGACAGGTGATGGCCATTCATAACTCCCGATAAAATATGGAAGAGAAACTCTCTCAGTTGTTGTTGTTATTGTAATTTGAGTTTTTCAATATTTCCGTTTTAGTTATATTTTTATATCTCAAAAACGACTTGCGATAATCGGAAAGTTTTTCTTTGGTTCGTTTGAGAATAAATAAGGGAAAAAACGAAAATCGAAAAATTGGATACACTCAAAAAAAAATGTTCGGCAAATGTTCGGATTTAAAATAAGTAATTGCAATTTGTATATAAAGCCGGATCTGAAAAAATAACCAATTATAAAAAAAAATGTAGACCATTCAATTACATTTGAGAAACTTAAAAAAAAAAAATTTGTATTTCCAAGAAGTTTCCGACACAGAGCATTTGAAGTACTACAACCTGTATACTAAAAGGCTCAAAACTATATGAAAATCGGTTTCTCTCCAACACAATTTTTTTCTAACGCATGAAACGTTCATGCACTGAGCACTTAAGTGCTTGAGCACTAAAAGAATTACTCAATGATGAAGTACAAGACTGGCATGAGATATGGTCTATCTTTGGACTGCGTTTGATTGTCGGCAAAACGGAATATATGACAACAGATCTATGCGAAGAAGGAACCATCGAAATAAATAGCACTGACCAACTAAGGACCGAAAAATTTAAATATCTTGGAGTTATGTGCGGCGCTAAAAATATAAGCGACCGCTTAAAATCCAAAACTTACCACAGAGTCATCAGGGCTGTCGCTCTTTATAGTCTGAGTGTCTACCCTTAACGAAAGTAGCAGAAAGAAGATTTGATTTTATGGAAGCACTGAATATCCGGACTGACTGATCTTGATCAGGTTCGAAACGTGGACATTCGTAGCCGTTATGGAGTTGTTTCGATTATTGGGAAAATGCGGGAAACAAGGCTACGCTGGTATGGACATGTCCTGAGAGCAAATGAGGAGAGTTTGGAAACAAAAATGGCTACACACTAAAAGTACAAGGTTGCCAACAACGAGGGCGTCCGAAACATTGTTGGATGGATTAAATAAAAATAGCACCTCGAGGCTGGTAGGACTTACTTCAGATGATGCAAACGACGAGAATAAAATCGAGGAACTGGTCGTGTTTGCGGACCTCGGAACAGACCGGCACACTCGAAAATACCGGCGCACTCAAGACAGAAGAATTTTCTCCTTTAAATTTCAGTTTACATATTTTAATGTAGATTTTATTTCCGGGGTTTTTGATGTGCTTTGATCTCAGATCTATTTTATTACCGCCCCCTTCCTAATGAGGGTTGAAAAAGGTTCTCTAACAAACTTTATCTACACGGGTTGATGTGTCTCTTGTCGTCCAATGTCATAACTTTCATAATGAAAATACCTAATTTTACATCTCTTAAAATATGATAGAACACCGAAACAACCCACGAAGAATAACCCGTCGTTAAAGTTTCCGTGGCCCAGAAGAACTTTTTAGGGACCTCTATCTCGATAAAATTTTCATTAAAGTGGCTCCCACATAAAAATATATATTAATATCTATCATCAACAAAATCTAAAAAAAAAAATTCTTGAATAACGAAGAAGGACTCCTTATTGGATGACGAAGAAGATATCTTTTCAAATAAAAACTTTCCCTTCAATGGTTAATTTATTATTCGAACCCATTGCCTACTCAAGCATAACGCATCCAACTGTGCATTCGTTTTCGACCATTGCGCATTCCGAGATCCCAAGTCACTCATAA
>CM035807.1:28622896-28642664 GCA_020466095.1 Chlorops oryzae | reverse complement strand
GAAAAATCCGAAAATAAAAAAAAAACGGGATTATAATTAGTGTAGATGTAGTTATGGGCGTGAACCTCCAAAAAAATTTTTTTTTACAAAATGGCCGCCATTGAAAAATTACCAATCGATTTCGGGTATATTTTTTTTGTAGATGAGTGTAAAAAAAAAATAGCTAAATTTATGACTGAGGTTCACGCCACAATGGTGGCAATTCTGCGTTGATTCCACTTTGCTTCATTAAAATCGGTCCAGTTGAAACTGGAGAAATCGTGGAAGCCAAGAAAAAAAATGCGTTTAAAGTTGGAAGCAATCCAAAAAATACCGTTTTAAACGCAGACCTTGCTCGACAAAGAAGGATACATCTTCTAAACATTTCAAATTTAAAAAATTTTTTAAGCACGATATTCTCAAATGTCCAAACTATGAAAATATGCAAAAAAATAAAAATTGCAAAAAAATGTTTGGCCAATCAAACAACCCCCTTAAAATAATAAAAAACAAGTAAGGGTGTTATAGTCAGGCGAGCCTGACAATAGAATACCCGACACAAACACACATGTTCAAATAATTTTTAATATTAGGAGGTTTTTAAGGCCATAAGGGGCCCCATAAACCGACTTTTGTTGAATTTCTTTTATGAAAACCGCCCTTTTGCCACCCCACTTTTCCAATTTTTTTGATTTCTAATCGGAGGCCTTAATTATATGCCTCAAATTCTAAGTTTTCAGTGGAATACTGTACTGGAAGAACTCTTAATAATGGATCTATCAAAAAATTTTTTGGAGGGAAAGTTTATGGCTACAAAGGAAGCATAACTGCCAAATTTCGTTTCAAGTCCCATTTGAAATTCGGGTGTAGGAGAGAATTTTCGAAAAAACGCCCTTCTGCCACGGCCCACTTTTCCAATTTTTTGAAATTGAATAACTTGACTTCAAATATGTTCAACTTCAAATTTCATCAAAATTATCTTGAAAAAACTTTCGATTTTGAGGCAGTTTTTTGTGATTTTCATAACAGACCCTAGTACTGGAGGTACCCGTAAAAATGGTCCCGATCGGGTTCCATTCCTCGAAATTGTTCTTACTCATGTCCCAGTGAGCACGAATACCAAATTTCGTCAAAAGCT
This sequence comes from Chlorops oryzae, assembly GCA_020466095.1. NCBI lineage: Eukaryota > Metazoa > Arthropoda > Insecta > Diptera > Chloropidae > Chlorops > Chlorops oryzae. The sequence continues at coordinate 28,641,547 of CM035807.1, read as the reverse complement.
CAACTCCTTCGATAAGAAAACTGTATACAAACAGACAGACAAGAGGACAGACGGACGGAACAATGTCTAAATCGAATCTCCTATGACCTGATCATTTCTATAGGTATATATTTTTGTAATGGTCTATCTTCGACTGGTTCTGGGTGTTACAACACAAAAACACAAAACGCCAATATACCCTCGACCCAGAGTGTGTCGGGTAATAATTAATTTAAAGGTACTTTGGCTAGAAAAGAAGTGGATTGTGAACATTTTTCATATATTTCCTCGAAAAAGAGGATGTTTGACTTGTTTCGCTTTAGGTGTTCATAGGCGATGTGTTCTAGAAAAGCTCTCAAAATTGAGTTTTATTATATATGTACATATGTCTGGGCATTGGCCCATAGCATTATTCAAATCCAGAGGATCATGCCGCATTAAAGAGCGCAGTGTCCATAAGCCAGTCATAAATTTTGATTGATTTCTACGTGATAACCCTACCACACCCAAAACTATTAAGCTTCTTATTAATTCCATGCACTAATTCAAACTAATATTCACTTGTTACAATTTATTGAACGAAGAGTTAAAGTGGCTTTTAACTAAATGTCTCCTCAGGCCCCTTAGCATCTTCATTTTGCTCGCTTGTTGAACGGAGAAGCTGAAAGAATTTGCATAAAAACGAGATGGATCTCTCTCTTGAGTCGATCGAAATGAAGATCAAGTGAACTATTAAAGTGAAAAATTGCTCAAAAACTCTAGAAAAAAGTCTGATCTCATCTTTATGCATGCAAGCTATTAATACAACCCTATCGAGAAAGGTGAAAAGGCGTTGATTCCCTTGAGCCTGCAATTCTTGAAGGTGCTCCTTAGATCAGAGAAACTCCTTTGCTAGCTGGATGATAACCTTGGTTCTTTTAGTCGCACTTTTGGAAATTCTGCAGGTCATGCCGTTCACTTCATATCATAAGCAACTTAAAAGCCCGGAAATTCTTCAGGAGTCAAGAGGTATTTTTTATTATCTCTAAAGCTAACTTGTAGCGCTCCCACCATTCTGGTTTTCCGTAGATCCTAAAAAAACCAAAAGAAGAATTTTTGTTTAGTTGGGTCTCTATAATACTCGACCGTTCCTCGCCCTATTTCAGCTTCCTTTTTAGCTCAAATCCGATATAAGAATCGTTAGTGAAAACTTTTATTGACTGCATTATTTTTGCTAGCCAATGATTCGGAAAGTGGCCATATCACAATACATACTTATATGGTAATCTCAATTATTCTAATTGATAAGTGCAATAAAAGTTAAATTGAAAATTCATCTCATTCTGAGCAATTCATTTTTATTGCATAAATCATAAATATAAAGAAAATCATATGGTTTCATCATCACTGAAAGATGTTAACAGGCCATTGCTTCGAAGAGAACAGAACAGAAAACTCAATAAAAGTGAAATCGCATTGTGAAAAACAAACAAATCCACAGACATGTGGGATCGTATACATATTTTTGTAGACAATCGAAAAACAAGAAAAAAAAAAAGAAGAAAAACCAAAAATGAAAACGAACGTTTTCCATATTTGAATCCGGGCTGAGCTGTGCAGAAAAAAAAATAGCAACAACAACATAGTAACTGCCAAGCGTGCATAGAAATGAAATCCTTGGCAAAGATTGATGGAAAATTATTATGCTTTGGGTTGAAAAGTTTCGCTAAGCCTCGAATTGGCAGCAAACATTGTAAAGTCGAGAGTACATAGCTTCTCGGTTTTTATGGTTCCGAATTTGTTTGCGCCGTTTTTCCCCTTTTTTCTGCTGATGCAACCCATTCTCGGCTCTTTGGCTTTATGACTGACAAGCTACATAAAAGCGCTGTGTTAGGCAGATTTTTGTGTTGCCGTTAAGTTGTCAATATGGGCTTTTGTTTTCATTCATCGAGGACTCAAAGTCATGTGAGAAAAAAGAACCAACCGAATATGATAGAAATCAGAAAAGCAAGCTTTTCAAATTGCGACTTAGTTTTGGTCTCTTTAGCAGCTATGAGGGATCTCTAACGATTGTTGCCACCGAGCATATCCGTTTCTAACAAAAAAAAAAAAAAAAAAAAAATAAACAAAATATTCGGTTTTTCGTATTTGCCTTGTGCAGTTCCCTACTTTTCTCATTCATTTTTTTCTATTCAGCAATGGATATTGAAATTATCAGCAATTTCCACTACCATGCACAATCCTTAAGAGTTCGCAAAAGTGCTCTTCGAAAAGACTTGAATTATTTTGAGCAGCAACAAAATTTAAAAAAAATTTTTCTGCCTTATTTTAATTTATTTGATTTTATTTGATTTTATTTAATTTAAAAAAAAAATGAATTCCATTTGAATCCAGAGAGCTCGAAGCTGAAATATCTAGTTTTGATGCAATTAAATGTGAAGTTGTTATTTAAAACGTTTTATATGGACGTGAATGAAGCAATATCGATAGAGAAAAGGTGAATTGTTTGAACGTTTATTTTATTTCATTTATTGAGTTATTCTGAAATATGGTTAGCGTAGGTTTTTGTCAGGGCTGTGAGCCCGCCTACGTATATTTCTGCATTCGATGATCCTTCAACGGATAGGCTGACCGAAGCAGTTGAGCAGTATTGAAACCATTGAATCGGAGACCCGAATAACGATTTAAGAGACAAATGTTATGAACCAATTTTTTGCACTTTCACTTTCAATAATACTCTTATCCTTTTAGCTATCACAAAAATATTCTTATTTGGTCAACTCTTTGACCTATCTCAACACTTCGGAACCTTAAAGAAGCGAATTGCCTGCGCTAGTACTGGCGCTATTGACAAAGGGTACAGCACTATACGGCATCCTGAAGCGTATTGTGACGAAAGCTGCTTTTTAAGTCAATTCAAAAAATTTCATTTGTGTAGATTTTTGGCTCCTTATCTCATATAGTCCTTGAATACACTTGAAGAAGGGAGTTTTTAAGAGCAATTTTTGAAAAAATCATATCTCAGACATTAATAAAGATAGAATAACAATTCAAAAATCCAAATATATGAAATTGTTCAGAAAATTTTATAAAATTTTTTTTCAGGCTATTTCGTTAGAACCCATACATGCTCCAGTTGAAGGATATTTTTCATAACAAATTTTTGGTTGTTGCATAAATGGTATCGCTTTCGCTAAATGCACAAAAATAGAGTTTTATGTAAAGATTAACTTTGCTTAGTTTAATTACAGTCAGCCAACTGCGACAGCTTCAAAAATTACAAAATAAAAAAAATGTTGCATACTTCTCGGGTATGCTTGAGATTGATATGCATCACTATGATTTTTCCATATAGTCATATCCGGTGCATTTATGTAAGAAACAACAACAAAATTTTGAAAAATTTCCTAACCTATCCACATTCCAAATTGTCCCTTATCCACTGAAAAATCGAACCCAAATAAAAATTCCAAAACGACTGATCTATGGAATATGTAAACAAAGCAGTAAAACCAATGTGAGCAAACCCAATATTCCTGGTGTCTGGTATTAGAGAAGAATTCAACCATGCATTTTTGATAAATAACATAAATGTAAAATTTGTCTCTTACAATGTTATTCGCGGCTCCGCTTCAATTATTTTTGAGGCTCCGAATTGTATCAAACACCTAAATGAACCAGAAAATTGAGGCCTATGGGCTTTAAAATTAAACGCTCTGTTATTTGAATACCTCTTAAGTGTTAAGTCAATATTCTACTGTGTTGAATATTTTAAAAGACAAATCCTTTTTCAATGGGGAATAAAACATTTCTTGATTTGTTATAATTTAGATTTTTTTCCTTCCTTCCAGCGTACAGTTTTGAAAATTTGTTAAAATTTTGTTTAAACTTCAGTGCAAATACTTCAATAAGAACTTTAAAAGTTCAATCTTAAAACATCGTAAAACATAAATCGACGACGTATACGTATTGCCTTTGCTACATTCCACATACGCACGTATGAGCCTAAAAGCTGAGGTCAAAAAAATGCTCTACACTCCTTAAAGCTACCGTTGGCTTTATTTCACGTGGCAAAAACGGATCAAACATTTTCGGTTTTTTATTTTACATTTTATATTCTTGTTTTTTTTTTTTTTTTTTTGTTTTTGAGGGAAACAATGAAATTCAGATTAAATTAGAAAGGCATTATTGAGAGCAAACATGCTCTAAATTCAAATTAAGGTTTTAGCTCGAGAGCTCGAAAGGCCAGCCTGTGTCTCCGCTGTACACATCTCCAAGTATTCCCACATTTAAAAACTTTTCACCACAATATGAACGTGCAGTTTCATCCTACAGTGAACTAAGTTTGAGAAGAAGATGAAGAAAAAAAACAAAAAAAACCAGCGATGACACTTGTGCGTTTCTTGTAAGTCGCACTGTCATCGCGTCTGTACGAAACTCCAATAAGATGCCTCTGAGAAGAGGAGTTGATTTTCGTATTTTTTATGTTTTTTTTTTTTTTTTTTTTTGGCAACAAACTACCCGAAAACTCCGTTTGTATAGTTGCCTGTGTGAGTACACTACTTTCTATTCCCAGCGCACAGAAGGTGCTGGAAAGATTTCGAAATTCTTAGGAGCACCAGCTGCGCCTTAAGGACCCATATAAAGGCACATATATACATACATATATAAATAAATAGAACATTCTAAAAAGGAAGTGAAAACTTTGGGAGCAAAATATTTCTGAAATTCAATTAAACTTAAACTAAACAAGCCTACAAAAACGGGTAAGGACTATTCCGAAGATGTACGGTAAATGACCGGAAGCATTGGTAAAACACTTGCTACCATCTTCTTTCTATTTTGTTATGCTTGCCAAGAAACAACCAGTTCGACTTCTTACCCGATTGCTGTGTGAATTCAGCATATACACACACATGTATACATGTGCACATGAGCATGTGTAGATGGTTCCCTTTTTGGCCGGTCATTGTTAAACTAACAAATATGCTACTAAAACGTATCTGCTCCAATGACTTGGAAATGAAACAAAAAAAAAAAAAAATAAAAAAACAAAGATGAAGAACGTTCGTCCCATAAAGGTCACTCGATGTTTGAATTTTAGCGGACATTAATAAGCCATCTTTAAGTGAAATGAAGTTCCTGTAAAGATTTTCAAATTTAAATGGCAATAATCTAAGTTCAAAACGGCATAAACAATGAATTGAACGAAAATTAAATAATGTTCGCAAAAGCAACAGGAGCGATAGCGCAACTGTTGGAAACTACGAGTATCATGAAAACGCCATTACTGTCATAAGAGCTTTCTCGGCGAACATGGATTTACAATATTAACAAAAGTGAAAAGAAAAAGCAAAGAGAATATTCTGCTCCTCTGTATGTGTGTGTGTGTGTGTGTGTGAGTTGCGTTTAAGTTTAGTAACTGTTTTTCAAGTGCTAACATGACTTCCGCTTTCGCTCGGTTCTTTACGAAAGAAATGCCTGCACAAGTTGACGTTGGCCCTAGCGCACATTTTTCCGACTCATTAGATTGAAAGAAATAAAAGTTGCGCGTCAACTTTCCATGGAATGCACAACACAAAAAGAAAATCGGTAAAAGGAAAAGAAAAAGAAAAAGTAGGAAGTGAAAAGCGAGCAAAAGATAGTAATACTGAGTATTATGAAAGTCGAAAAGGGCCAATGCAGACGCCTTTCATTGCATAATGCTTGCTAGAGTTATACAAATGTATATCGGAATGTGAATCGATTAGAATGACAAACATGATTGAAGATGGAAGTTATGAGTGACTTGGGATCTCGGAATGCGCAATGGTCGAAAACGAATGCACAGTTGGATGCGTTATGCTTGAGTAGGCAATGGGTTCGAATAATAAATTAACCATTGAAGGGAAAGTTTTTATTTGAAAAGATATCTTCTTCGTCATCCAATAAGGAGTCCTTCTTCGTTATTCAAGAATTTTTTTATTTATTTAGATTTTGTTGATGATAGATATTAATATATATTTTTATGTGGGAGTCACTTTAATAAAAATTTTATCGAGATAGATGTCCCTAAAAAGTTCTTCTGGGCCACGGAAACTTTAACGACGGGTTATTCTTCGTGGGTTGTTTCGGTGTTCTATCATATTTTAAGAGATGTAAAATTATGTATTTTCATTATGAAAGTTATGACATTGGACGACAAGTGACACATCAACCCGTGTAGATAAAGTTTGTTAGAGAACCTTTTTCAACCCTCATTAGGACGGGGGCGTAAATAAAATAGATCCGAGATCAAAGCACATCAAAAACCCCGGAAATAAAATCTACATTAAAACATGTAAACTGAATTTTAAAGGAGGAACTTCTTCTTCTTGAGTTTTCACGACACGAGTTCCTCGATTTTATTCTCGTCGTTTGCACCATCTGAAGTAAGTCCTACCAGCCTCGAGGTGCTATTTTTATTTAATCCATCCAACAATGTTTCGGACGCCCTCGTTGTTGGCAACCTTGTACTTTTAGTGTGTAGCCATTTTTGTTTTCAAACTCTCCTCATTTGCTTTTAAGACATGTCCATACCAGCGTAGCCTTCTTTCCCGCATTTTCCCAATAATCGAAACAACTCCATAACGGCTACGAATGTCCACGTTTCGAACCTGATCAAGATCAGTCAGTCCGGATATTCAGTGCTTCCATAAAATCAAATCTTCCTTCTGCCACTTTCGTTAAGGGTAGACACTCAGACTATAAAGAGCGGCAACCCTGATGACTCTGTGGTAAGTTTTGGATTTTAAGCGGTCGCTTATATTTTTAGCGCCGCACATGACTCCAAGATATTTAAATTTTTCGGTCCTTAGTTGGTCAGTGCTATTTATTTCTATGGTTCCTTCTTCGCATAGATCTGTTGTCATATATTCCGTTTTGCCGACAATCAAACGCAGTCCAAAGATAGACCATATCTCATGCCAGTCTTGTACTTCATCATTGAGTAATTCTTTTAGTGCTCAAGCACTTAAGTGCTCAGTGCATGAACGTTTCATGCGTTAGAAAAAAACTGTGTTGGAGAGAAACTGATTTTCATATAGTTTTGCGCCTTTTAGTATACAGGGTGTAGTACTTCAAATGCTCTGTGTCGGAAACTTCTTGGAAATACAAATTTTTTTTTTTTTAAGTTTCTCAAATGTAATTGAATGGTCTACATTTTTTTGTATAATTGGTTATTTTTTCAGATCCGGCTTTATATACAAATTGCAATTACTTATTTTAAATCCGAACATTTGCCGAACATTTTTTTTTGAGTGTATCCAATTTTTCGATTTTCGTTTTTTCCCTTATTTATTCTCAAACGAACCAAAGAAAAACTTTCCGATCATCGCAAGTCGTTTTTGAGATACTAAATTATAAATAAAACGGAAATATTGAAAAATCTCAATATTTCGATTTTCAAATTACAATAACAACAACAACTGAGAGAGTTTCTCTTCCATATTTTATGGGGAGTTATGAATGGCCATCAACTGTCAATATGGGGTCCAATGAAATTCCGGATCCACTATGTCACGTTTCTCGTGGCCTGACCCTTAAGGGGGTCGACAATGCTTCATCCGATTTGAACGAATCATCCCTCAAATTAAAGTAAATTTATACCTCTAACTCCTTTTCCCCCATTGCTTTAAGATTGTGTTCTTTGTAGATCGCCGGTAATTGAATCCATAACTAGAATAAGCAGATGATGAACCGCCTACAGAGATTCAAAATTCAGATGAAAATCCGGCGGCAGAATGGATTCGACTTAATTCATTTTATCCAAGAATATTCAATGTTACCTCGGTGTGTTAAAGAACGCCGTATATGAAGCTTTACCGTGAGAAATTTTTGAAAATTTCATAAAAATATTTCACATGATTTCTCCTAAAAGAATTGTTGCCAGTGAGATCAAAAAATTTCGATTGCTATTTTAGTAGATCTCCTCTGAATCAATGCATTGTGTCTTTTGATAAAAAGCCATTTAAATCTTAAGTGAAAAAGCTTTCCAATTTATCTTATCTTATCTATAGACTTCGTTTTGATAAAGTGACAATAAAGTCTGTCGAGAACACAAATTCGAGGTGTCAAATTTTTATGCATTACATTCGAAATAAATTTGCGATTCGAAAGAATTTGCGAGAAATATTTTTTGAAAGCTGTCATTTTAGTGAATTCAGCTAGAAACGCGGTACTTCTTCTGTTGATATAAACAGACTGCGTTTTTGGTTACCGGCGTTTCGCCACATTTATTTTCCTTAAAAAAAAAAAAAAAAGAAATTGTCATAAGTGTTTCTTGGCAGCTCTACACACTACGCCGTGTCTGTATACTATCCCACCGGGAAATGTCCCGCGGACATCCCCGATGATGTCCTAGTGACTTCAGAGCCGGAATGCATGCTATTTCCGGTGACACTTTGATGACATTTACACAGGAGCTGACAGGGACTTTATGTGACATTATCACCGGAAGATTAGAAAATGTCACTGGTCATGCTAGGGGATGCGATGGCGAAAAAAGCATTTGAGAGCAGCACATTGCTCTTTTCTCTCTAAATGTCAATTTATAGAAACCAGTTTGATAGCTCTCTTCTTTGCCCTCTCCTTTGAATGTTTCGAAAATTTTTAAAAATCTATTTATAATAATTTTTGTTCGCCTCTGCCAGGGATCGAACCCGCGGTCTTCGGATTGTGAGTCGAGCACTCATCATCTACGCCACTTTATGCTAACGCTGAACTGACGCTAAAACCTTATTTAAATTTCAGTAGCCAGTGAGAGTCAAGCACATGAACAGCATCCCTCCACGATGACATGTCCTCCAAGATGTCATGCATGACAATGTCACCTATATGCCTTCGATGACATCATTGGTGACTTTGTCATGCCGGAGATAATTTCCCGCTGGGATGCTGCACGTGTCGTTGTCAAAGCCGAAGTAAAATGACGCAACAATTTGAAGCTTGAAATATTTTCAGATATAAAGATATCCTGATGTCTTACTTAGCCATGCGTATAATATTAAGGACTGCTTTTTTCGATATGGTTTCGAATATTTCGAATGGAAGATTTATTGCCTTCAGAAGATAAAGTCATGCCACAAAAAGCAGAAACTTTAACGATAACTTTTCATACTTTCAAGTTCGAAATTTCACAGGATGCTATTGAGTCATTGATATATATGTATGTAGACATAATACATTGAGTTATTTCGATTTATTTAGTCAATCTGGAATTTGTGGAAATTTTCATTATGCCAATGATCTATTTTAAGAAAAGTTACCACGATTAAGGTTCAAGCATTTCTTAGAATTAGAATGACAAGATTCCTAAGTTTCTAATTGTAAGTCAAGATATCAAAAAACATGGCCAAGTATTTCGAAGATGTATTAAAATAAGGATTTCAAAGGAGTTCTTCATATATTTCAAATACACTTTCGTGTACAGAGCACAAAATTTTCATTTAAAAATAGCGAAATTTACGTCTAAATGCGCTTGGTAATCGAGGACGGGGCGGGGATTGGAAACCGTCGACTTCGGATTGTGAGGCAATCTATCTTATTTTTTTAAATTCTTTATTATTTCTACGAGGAATTATAATTATCTTATTGGAAAGGAATTCACCCCAAAACTAAGATGGACGGACCTCTTCTTGTATGAATGCTATGGAGAAATCTTCTAAACTTTGTTCTAGTTTATACGGTTTTTATGTGGTATTTTCGCTTTGTGTTGTCTCGGAAATGAAACTATTGGCCAGACGTTTTTGAAAGACAAAGAAAAAACAGTCTACATCGAATAACTTGATAGTGCTCTTATTAGATCAGACCTTCTTTAATTCACATTGGAGAGTTGTAGATGAATGTTCCGTTCTTCAGGAAATCGTAGTCCACTCCTGGTAACGAAACTTAAATTTAAAGTGGTGATGTGGTGATACTGAAAAACTAACGATTACCTTTATTACGGAAAAAGCAAATCACGTCTAATTAGGCATTAAAAGTACAAATTTTTGAAATATTTTAAGCGATAAATCTCTGTTAAGCGAGTTAAAAATTTTCGTCCATTCATAAAAAAGCAAATAAAAACTCGCACCGAACGAACAAACCTCTTGTGTGAAGAGAGAAACTTCAATATAATGGGACGTTGAAAACGTTTACTGAGATTTGAATCTTGTTGTTATAATTTTGGTCGAAAAGATTTATGCCTTCAATGTTTTCTACTGTAGAAGGTAGGTACATTAATTTACTGCTCTCGAAAACCTTAGTTTTCCATTGACTTTTGCCAAATTATACCCTTCACTGTGCTTTGCACACAATGAAGCTTCGTTAGTGTTCCAAAAGAACTGCATTTGAAAAGTCTTTGTCACAAGGAAAAACCAAAAAACAAAAAAAAAAAAAAAAGGAAAATACAACCAATATAGGTGGCAATACGGAGCATAAAATTCTATGAAATTGCATTGTAAGCTTATCGTCCCTGTGTCGGTTGATTTCGTATTCGCATGGTCGGACAGCGGTGCGTATACGTGTGTGCGAACAACTTCCTTTTGCAAAAATAACAGCTTAAAATCGGCAATACAAAAATTACTGCACAAAATACCAATGGAAAATTGCACACACATGATACCACATGCCGATGCCGTTCGACTGCAGCAGGTGCGTGTAGTTTATGCGTTACGCATTTCACGTTTAATTGTGTTGTTTGGTGTTAACCTCAGAAAAACAGAACTTGTACCTACCGCTGCAACTGGGCCTCGATTTCTCTCTGTCTCTGTGTGGGCGTGTGTGCGAAATTACCCTGCAGTAATATGGAATGACCCAAGTGTAGCCTTCGGTCAGTCCTTCGTGTTACCAGCACTAGTCCCCTCATAATTCCACGTCTGATGTATTCAACTGACCTTTTTAATATGGGCCTGGCATTGGAGAGGGACTAGTCCGCGATAGGGTTTTTTTTTTTTTTTTTTTTGGGTCAATTGTAGTAATTTTGTCTGGTCTTAGGATAGTCAAATAGGGAAAATAAAGAACCAATTTCCAATATATATTATAAGTTGATGAAAGTGTAATTTACAGACTACACTTAAAGCAACCCGTTTATTACCGCCCGCTGGCTAGCCGAATTCGATGGAGCGAACTGCCATGATGTAACCGGTAGGATTTGGACCGGTCGAAGGCCAGTTCTTCTTAGGAAATTGAGCAGCTCATTACTGAAGGGAAGCTTGCCATATTGGTTCTAAGGCCTCGACGCTAGATTTTTCGACTACATACATATATTTGCGTTGGAACAAAAGAAAAGAAAAAAGAAATCGAAAAAAACTTACAAACAAAAAGCAACGAAAAATGTGTGTTTTCCGAAAACCATTTGGAGTAAAACGATGGCAAGCGAAATTGAGCATTGGTCGTCCGCTTTTGCTATTCCCCCCTTTGTTCAGATTCTTGTTCTAGCGTCATGTTTCATTTGGTTTCATTTCTAGGAATTTTTCATTTGAAATGGTCTTTCATAGTTAATGCACTTACTCTTTGTCATTCCTATCTCTCTATCTACCTTAAGTAAGTTCTTGTCTGCCACTTCTGTTTACGCAATTGCATTAACCCTTTGAGGTATTTCATACTTCTTGCTTGTTCTATCTATCTATCTATTTTACGTTAATTTGTGTGCGCGCAAATGATCAGTGTGTCTGATAGGACAAAACAAAGGGTTTTTTTCGTTCAATCAGGTCGGCCATATAATTCAAAACCGCTTCACCATTGCCCTGAATGTGTTAAAGGGTATTTCTTGGAAGAGCTTTTGTGTGCGCACAATTACACTCATACCTTTTTGAAAGCTCAAAATTCAATTTACATCAATAGGTATGAAGAAACAAAAAAATCCCCAGTCATTTGTGAAATTTTAATTTTCTTCAGCATTTTGGTTAAATTTTTTGCTGGAATTTAACTCTTTTATCATTTTCAAATACACTGCCTATCCATGATGTTCGTGTGTATCTTTTCCAATGCGTCTGCTTTAATTTTTTTTTTCTTCGTGAAAATCGTAAAGACTAGAGCAAAAACAAAATTGTGTGGTAGATAAATTAAAAATGGAATGGAACGTTGTACATATTTCGAATGTGTTTTGTGCAAAGGCATTTTGATTGTGTACATATTTGCTCAAGTGTTTGAGGCAGAGTCAGTGGGTCGGTGGTGATATTGGTTTGCAAAGAGACAAGAAATTGTGTAACAATTATTCGGAACAATCACTCGAAACAATAAACAATCGAAATGTACGCCGAAATGCGGCACAAAATGCCTCGCATACCCAACTGCATTGCTAGCAACATTCGTGTGTAGCGCAGCATGTGTCTAGCCAAGCGGTGCATTCGTTCAATGACGAAATTGTTTACTATAGAATTTACTTGATTACTCGAGCAAAATACAGTTTTATTGCTAAAAGGAACAACAAAAAAAAAAATGGTGTTTTTTTCTCGTTCATAATGAAATTCCAAAGAACAAGGTTAAAATGGAGAGCAATCTGAGTTATGTGGTATTTACCATGGTTTAAAAATGAAAGCAAATATTTACAATGCCGATGGGGTTCGATGTGAGAGAAGCTTCGCTCTGGGGAGGTATAAGGCTGGCTTTCGAATCAATACCTCCAAAATGAACGCTTTATTGATATGTAATTGCTAGCGATATATCGCACCCACGCAAGTAAAGTGACACAACTCAAAATTTGTGAATTTTGCTGTGTTATGCTATGGATCTTGTTCCTAAGTCACCTGTCTACCTTATAGGCATATTTCATGAGAAAATAATCCCTTTTCCAACCCATAATCCGTCGTCCGAAGGACGAATACATTTATTGAACTGCATTTCTTTTTACAGTGAAATGTTTAAGTTAAATCGGCATAGACGCGCAGATGAACCCGACGGACTCCATTCACTGACCAATATGTGTCTAAACAATAGCTTCCCAATGGCAATGGTAAAATATTGGTCATTTGATTGTTGATGTGACTTGAACTCAGCTTTTCCACTACTATATCGTGCTGTGAAAGATAGCGCAATTTAATGGTTGTAATATTAACTAAAGGGTGAATAATGAGCTTACATTGTATGGGCAACTGTGGTTCAGATTTGAATATGCTCTGAAAAACTCATAGAAGTATGATGCAACCGGATTGCTGCTCCTTTTTTCTACCAATTTACAAACATCGACCGTAATGTTATACAGAAAGGGTTTATAGCCGTTTGCACGTTTTAGCAATGATAAATTCAACTGAAAAGAATAAGCAAAGTTTTTTTTTTAAAGGTTTAAATTTTTTTAAAATTCATTTCTCATACTATTAAACTGCTTAAGGGCTTTTTGAATAGATTCACTTTGAGCGAAAAGTATTTGAAAGTTCGATTGTGAGATTTAATGTAGCAATATTCGAAGTCACAGAACTCCTTGTCCAGCGTTTCGCATTTGATGTTGGTATAGCGGATCTCAGCATTTACCTTGAAAATTCAGAAAGTTTTACTATGTACATTCGATGAAGATGTTTAAATATTCTTTAAAATATATTCTGGTTTTACTTACAACCAAAATAAATGCAAGAGCGAGAGTTAGCCCTACGAAGAGCAATAGCTTATTTTCCATAGCTGCCCTATAAAGTGCGTCCGGAAATTCGATACTCGATACTGAAAGCGATTAGCAATATTTTCAGTGGCCGAAATCGATTTTTAAAAGCATGAAAAGCGAAGTAATTTTTTGTGTCACATTTGAGTTATTAACACTGTCATTAGCGTTGACAATCAGATCGAATTATTTCGTTTATTATTGAACCTGAAATATTTATGTCAATTGTTCATCTAAAAAAAAAAAAAAAAAAAACCCTCAAAGAAGATTGAGCTGGGCATTTATTTTGTCGAAACATTCAACTTTAACTCAGTGATATCAATCAATCTTCATACAAAGACGCTTTCCATCTGCCGAGATGATCTGATGAGATGATTTGATAAAATTGAATTATGAAAAGGATTCGTAGTGTCCTTTGATGGGGCGAGTAAAATACCCTGTACCGGTTTTACGACCATTTAAAAAGTATTCGACAACAGAGCCCGTTTCGATCAATACCTTCGCAACGTTGGGTATTACTACTGGAGCATTTGTCTGATCTTATCAGAGTTGCTTTTTCGAGCAGAAAATTTTTATAATTTAATTTTTTTTGTAGCGTTGATTTTCAAAAAAAATTTATTTTAGCTCTTTTTTTTTTCAATCAAAACAAATTAGACCATTTTTGAGATGACATTGCTGAGACTTTCGCTCTTTGTGGTTTTGGAAAATAGTCCGTTAAGTTATTTTGGCATAATTATTTATAATTTATGAATGAAATGCCTGAAAAAATCACTTTTTGAACTGGGTATATATGATCATTCATACTACAAACTTGAATAGGAGGAAAGAAATCTCATGCGGATATGTTGTGGACAATTTGCAAGGTTAAAAAAACCATTGGGATGAGACAGAGTAAACAATGATCGAGTCAAAAGGAGGCCAATCTTTTTGCTTACCATATTTAGGTGTATGTTCCCAGCAAAGCCAATACCGCTGCAAATACTGTTTGCTCTTTCCTTGGCCCAGCTTCTTAGGTGTCTTTAGGTGCAAAAGTATAAAAAAAAAACTTCAGAGGATATCAGAGAATGAATGATTCCCCATTATCTTAGTAAGATTTGTGTTTTCTGATTTGGTGTGGTTATTATTTTTACTTATTCAATAATAGCACTACGGATCAACAGATCTTCAGTGCAGGCCATGTTCCCGTAGAGTAGATTGAAACTGTTTATGAATCTCAGAATCTGCAAGGAAGCTGGCCCTTTAGGCAATGTAATCTGCTCTTTCATTCATCAAGTATATGGTAAATCTTAATAAGGTCCTTAGAATCGCTTTAGTGAAGTTAGGTAACATAAGGTCTGTCCCTGTTGGTTGGATACCTTACCTGGATCTATGGGTCTCCTACTGTGCCTGTACATGAGATACACTGGTGTGATGTGTGAGCGTACTAGCCTTGAATAATGTGATTTCCAAAAATACTTATGATAGGGTTCTTTAGCTCAAGTTGTCGGTGATTGTGAGGTTTATTTGCAAAGAGTGAATGTCCAGAAGGCAATATTCAATGCTCGATCGCATAACATTTATAAAAAAAAGCGTACGTTTTAAAGTTGTATGTATGTTATCCATAATATTTGTGTAGATCTGTATATGAAAACATTTTCGAAATATTTTTAGAAAATAAATTTTTTTAAGTCGAATGTTCAAGTGAAATCGGCGTAGACTCTAACATGAACGCGAGGTATTCCAAGTGATATCCAATAAGTGTCTAAGGAGTAGCTTCCTAATGGCAATGGTAAAATGTTCGTTACTTGATTGTTTATATGAGATGTCTTCAGCTTTTCGATAATTATATCGTGCTGTGAAAGATACCGCAATTCAATGGTAATAATATTAATCAAAGGGTCAATAATGAGCTTACATTGTATGGGCAACTGTGGTTCAGGTTTGAGTACCCTTTGAAAAAACCGAAGAAGAATTTTGCAACTGGATTGTATTGCTTATTTATGACCAGTTTGCAACCATCGACCGTTATGTTATACAGAAAAGGTTTGTAGCCGTTTGCACGTTTTAGCAATGATAAATTTATCTAAAAAGAAAAGGAGACTAATCAATTTATCTAAATTAATCTATACAGTCGAACTTCCCTATAATGAATTCGCACGGGACAAGAAAATCACTTCATTACATAGAAATTTCATTTTACAGAAATTATTTACACGTACACTGAAAGTGGAACGAAAAAGCTGTGCATTTGTAATTATTTCATAATAGAGAGAACTTCATTGTATAGACGTTCATTATACGGAAGTTCGACTGTATATGTTATATTGTATAGTTACAATAAAGCTCCTCATCGGCTTTTTAAATAAATTCACTCTGAGCGACAAGTATTTGTCAGTTCGATTGTGAGATTTAATAAAGCAATATTCGAAGTCACAGAATTCCTTGTCCAGCGTTTCGCATTTGATGTTGGTGAAACGGATCTCAGCAATTACCTTCAAAATTGGATAATTTGTAGTTAACATTTCGATGCAGACATTTAAATATTCCTTAAAGTCCGTTTCGTTTTCACTTACGCACAAAATACAGGCAAGAGCGAAAACCAGCCTGGCTAGGAGCAATAATTTATTTTCCATAGCTGCTCCATAAAATGCTTCCGAAAATTCGAAACTGGAAGCGTTGAGCAATATTTTCACTGGACATCAGTGGCCGAAATCGATTTTTAAAAGCATGAAAAGCGAAGTAATTTTTTGTGTCACATTTGAGTTATTAACACTGTCATTAGCGTTGACAATCAGATGGAATTATTTCGTTTGTTCCAATGGTCGTCATTGATGTTTCGATATTTCGATTACTTACGTACAGTTTTTCTGGCGATTTTTCATCATAGGTACAGATGAGAATTAACCAATTTTTCTAAAAATTTTTCTTTTTACAGAGTATCAAAAGACGATGCTTAGGGACTTAAATTGTTTACATATTTGCATCTAAGCAAAAAGCTTACGTTGAAAAAATACCCCACTCTTTCTCTCTATCCTGGATCTACCTTTGTTCCTTGATGTTGAGCATTTCATGTGTCACAATGTTTATATAATATTAAAACCGAAAGGCTTACAGAAAAATTCAAAAAAGGGAATACTTTTTTTCACTAATCGACCCGAATAGGATGTAAACCTTTGTGTTAAGCAGGCTGTGCACGTTCAGGGTGCCTTATATGCAGTTCAATTGGTATTCTGAATGCTAAACTTTCTGTGATGGCTTCAGGAGATCCTTTTTTTTTTTTGAATGGCAGAATGACATGCAAATTTTCATACATTGAAATCTACTCCGATTCGGAATGGATATCTGCGTTCCGTTTTGAAGCAGTTTATCTCATTTTCATGTTTTTTCTTTCCTTTTTTTGGGGGAGGGATAAGCTTCATTCGTGCAATCGTGGAGCAAGTCGATGTGAGCTTCCGCTGTGCGAAACAGTTCTAGGTCAGTGCAGTTTCCCAACTTTAGTGCAGATCCAGAGTAAAATGATTGTGTGAAAATTATAATTTATTCCAGTGCTCTATTGTAAATTCAGTCGAAATCAGCGAACAGTTCAATTGCGGTTTGCATTTAAATTCGATGCGCATCACATTAAGTTTGGCAATGAAGTTTTTTCCACCTTTTCACGGAATTTCGTGTTCCATGAAGCATGAAAAGTTTCTCTGTTCGCCCCTTTCTCTCACTCTCGCTCTTTTGCGAAATTCGAGTCACTTTTTTTGTGACATCGTCTATGGAAATTTTGGCTTTTGTTTTTTCGTTAAGTAATTTTTAAAGTCTTTTGCCTTAAGTTGGCATATTTAATTAAAGAGGGAAAGTTATTTTAAATTTGAGTTATGAATTTTAAAGGACAGCTCACAGCTGTACATACATATGTATTTACTTCGTAGCAGTCTTTTTAAATAAATTTTCCTCCTGGAAAGATTTGCGTAACTTGCGCAATTCTTTTCCATCGTATGGACTAGGGATGCCAATTTTCGTCTTTTTTGTAATCCCGGGATTTCGGGATCTTAAAAAAAATCCCGGGATTTTCGAGACTAATCCCGGAATTGAATCGCATATGTACTTCAAAAGGAACATCCAATAATTTGCCATTTCTCATGGTACGGCTTTAATTTTTTTTGACTCTTTCGATATTGAGTCCTTATAAATTGTAGCGTCGTTTTTCGAAATGGAGTCAAACATGGTCAAATACGTAAGAAATTTTTTTGAGTTGCAACTTACATGATGTTCTACTGTAAATGCTCATGGTCGGATAAATATGGACTTTCTTCAAATTTGGACAGCGCGGTACAAGCTTAACTGAACATAGAGTCAGCTGTTTATCTTGCATAAATAAGTGTTGCATGCGTGTTCTACTTTAGATCAAATGTCACTTCATTACAAAGGGATTTTGTTAAGTTTAGGTTTGCTTAGGTTAGCTTAGGTTTGAATGTGAAAGAAAAGAAATGTATCCCGGGACTTACATCCAGTGATCTCGGGATTTTCGGGATGAAAAAAAGGGCAAAATCCCGGGATCCCGGGATTGGCATCCCTAGTATGCACCGAGCTCCCAGTCCAACGCACAATGTTCTTTGATACACGGAGAGAAATAAGTTCCCGAAATATAATTGGAACCAATTACATATGTGATTGGCGCCTTGCCCCGATTGCATTATTAATTGGAGCCAATTACAATATAATTAGAAAATGAAAAATACTCAATTACTCAATTACTTATATAATTGCATTTAAATTTATCATATATGTAATTGCGTTTTGAATACATATGTAATTACATCTGATTACTTTTACAATTTAAAGCATTGATGCAATTATATATATGATTGTATTTATTTTACAGTTTGTTCTTATATTTCTCAAATGGTTTATAATTTCGATCGTATATAACGTGTTTGAATTTTTAAAATCCTTAGGCACTCCAAGCGGCAGGTGGACTACGAATATGACGTGGTGAAATATATTCCGCCCAATCGTGGAGAATGCCCCTTTTTATATTGCTATATAGAATGTATTTTAAATTGCAGGGGATCACAAATTTAATTAGACGCAATTATGTATATAATTCGATACGATTACATACATCATTGCAGCCGATT